>JAJPWW010000236.1:0-35760 GCA_028673005.1 Tanypteryx hageni
TTATTCCATTCCTTCTCCCGTTTATTTCACTTTTTTAGCTTTTGCTTGGCTAAAATCCTCTATTCCATTCTTTTTCAGCACTTTCTTACGATTTTGGTCTTCCATTGCGAATTCCTTCTTTTATTCTATTCTTTCTTGCGTTCAAAATCGTATTTTCGATCATTTTTCGCAAATACCTTGATTATTCTTCCATGATTCGCGTTCACTACAGCTTTTTCAGCCATTATTGGCTTTGAATCGCTTATATGCCATCCTTTCTTGAGTTTTCTCCAGATTTTCTGTCTTCATTGGCAAATTACCTCGTTTATGTAATTCTTCTTGCGTTTTCTAAATGTTTTAGGCCTTTCTTAGCAATCAACAAAGTTCAACCTTCGTTTTTTGCGTTTAATCCTAGTTTTTTTGCTTCATTTACGATTAACTTGGATTATTTCATTCTTTCTCGCGTTTACTCCCATTTTTTCTGTCTTCCTTGACAATTATCATTGTTTATTCCAGTTCTTCTCCCATTTATTACCGTTTTTTCGCATATGCTTGGCGAAAATCCTTGTCTATTTCCACTTTTTCAGCACTTTCTTACGATTTTCTGTCTTCCATTGAGAATTACCTTTTTATTCTATTCTTTCTTGCGTTAAATATCGTATTTTCGATCTTTTTTGGCAAATACCTTGAATATTCTTCATTATTCGCGTTTACTCCAGCTTTTCCGGCCATTATATGCTTTGATTCTCTTTTATTCCATTCTTTCTTGCGTTTTATCTATGTTTTAGGCCTTTTTTGGTAATCAACAATGTTTTACCTTCGTTTTTCTCGTTTAACGCCGGTTATATTGTTTCCTTGGCTATTAACTTGGATTATTTCATTCTTTCTCGCGTTTACTACCATTTTTTCAGTGTTCCTTGGCAATTATAGTTGTTTATTCCATTCTTTCACCCGTTTATTACCGCTTTTTTATATTATGCTTGGCGAAAATCCTCTTCTATTCCTTCTTTTTCAGCACTTTCTTACTATTTTGGTCTTCCATTGCGAATTACTTATTTTATTCTATTCTTTCTTGCGTTTAAAATCGTATTTTTGATCATTTTTTGCAAATACCTTGATTATTCTTCCATGATTCGCGTTTACTCCAGCTTTTCTGGCCATTATTGGCTTTGAATCTCTTATATGCCATCCTTTCTTGAGTTTTCTCCAGATTTTCTGTTTCTTTGGCAAATTACCTCGTCTATTTCATTCTTTCTTGCGTTTTCTAAATGTTTTAGGCCTTTCTTGGCAATCAACAAAGTTCAACCTTCAATTGTTTATTCCATTCCTTCTCCCGTTTATTTCCCATTTTTAGCTTTTGCTTGGCTAAAATCCTCTTCTATTCCTTCTTTTTCAGCACTTTCTTACGATTTTGGTCTTCCATTGCGAATTCCTTCTTTTATTCTATTCTTTCTTGCGTTCAAAATCGTATTTTCGATCATTTTTCGCAAATACCTTGATTATTCTTCCATGATTCGCGTTCACTCCAGCTTTTCCGGCCATTATTGGCTTTGAATCGCTTATATGCCATCCTTTCTTGAGTTTTCTCCAGATTTTCTGTCTTCTTTGGCAAATTACCTCGTTTATTTCATTCTTCTTGCGTTTTCTAAATGTTTTAGGCCTTTCTTGGCATTCAACAAAGTTCAACCTTCGTTTTTTGCGTTTAATCCTGTTTTTTTTGCTTCATTTACGATTAACTTGGATTATTTCATTCTTTCTCGCGTTTACTCCCATTTTTTCTGTCTTCCTTGACAATTATCATTGTTTATTCCAGTTCTTCTCCCATTTATTACCGTTTTTTTCGCATATGCTTGGCGAAAATCCTTTTCTATTTCCACTTTTTCAGCACTTTCTTACGATTTTCTGTCTTCCATTGAGAATTCCTTCTTTTATTCTATTCTTTCTTGCGTTCAAAATCGTATTTTCGATCATTTTTGGCAAATACCTTGAATATTCTTCATTATTCGCGTTTACTCCAGCTTTTCCGGCAATTATTGGATTTGATTCTCTTTTTTCCGTCCTTTCTTGCGTTTTTCCAGATTTTCTGTCTTCTTTGGCAAATTACCTCGTTTATTTCATTCTTTCTTGCGTTTTATCAATGTTTTTCGGCCTTTCTTGGCAATCAATAAAGATTTACCTTCAATTTAAGCGTTTAATCTCGGTTTTTTTGAATCCTTGGCGATTAACTTGGATTATTTCATTCTTTCTCGCGTGTACTCCCATTTTTTCTGTATTCCTTGGCAATTATCATTGTTTATTCCATTCCTTCTCCCGTTTATTTCCCTTTTTTAGCTTTTGCTTGGCTAAAATCCTCTTCTATTCCATTCTTTTTCAGCACTTTCTTACGATTTTCAGTCGTCCATTGCGAAATACCTCTTTTATTCTATTCTTTCTTGCGTTTAAAATCGTTTTTTTCGATCATTTTAGGCAAATACCTTGTTTGTTCTTCCCTGATTCGCGTTTACTCCAGCTTTTCCGGCCATTATTGGCTTTGATTCTCTTTTATTTCACCCTTTCTTGCGTTTTTACAGTTTTTCTGACTTCTTTGGCAAATTACCTCGTTTATTTCATTCTTTCTTGCGTTTTATCAATGTTTTAGGCCTTTTTTGGCAATCAACAAAGATTTACCTTCGTTTTTCTCGTTTAACGCCGGTTATTTTGTTTCCTTGGCTTTTAACTTGGATTATTTCATTCTTTCTCGCGTTTACTCCCATTTTTTCTGTCTTCCTTGACAATTATCATTAGTTATTCCAGTTCTTCTCCCGTTTATTACCGTTTTTTCGCTTATGCTTGGCAAAAATCCTCTTTTATTCCTTCTTTTTCAGCATTTTCTTACGATTTTGGTCTTCCATTGCGAATTCCTTCTTTTATTCTATTCTTTCTTGCGTTCAAAATCGTATTTTCGATCATTTTTCGCAAATACCTTGATTATTCTTCCATGATTCGCGTTCACTACAGCTTTTTCAGCCATTATTGGCTTTGAATCGCTTATATGCCATCCTTTCTTGAGTTTTCTCCAGATTTTCTGTCTTCTTTGGCAAATTACCTCGTTTATGTCATTCTTCTTGCGTTTTCTAAATGTTTTAGGCCTTTCTTGGCAATCAACAAAGTTCAACCTTCGTTTTTTGCGTTTAATCCTAGTTTTTTTGCTTCATTTACGATTAACTTGGATTATTTCATTCTTTCTCGCGTTTACTCCCATTTTTTCTGTCTTCCTTGACAATTATCATTGTTTATTCCAGTTCTTCTCCCATTTATTACAGTTTTTTCGCATATGCTTGGCGAAAATCCTTTTCTATTTCCACTTTTTCAGCAATTTCTTACGATTTTCTGTCTTCCATTGAGAATTACCTTTTTATTCTATTCTTTCTTGCGTTAAATATCGTATTTTCGATCATTTTTGGCAAATTCCTTGAATATTCTTCATTATTCGCGTTTACTCCAGCTTTTCCGGCCATTATTGGATTTGATTCTCTTTTTTTCCATCCTTTCTTGCGTTTTTCCAGATTTTCTGTCTTCTTTGGCAAATTACCTCGTTTATTTCATTCTTTCTTGCGTTTTATCAATGTTTTTCGGCCTTTCTTGGCAATCAAAAAAGATTTACCTTCAATTTAAGCGTTTAATCCCGGGTTTTTTGAATCCTTGGCGATTACCTTTGATTATTTCATTCTTTCTCGCGTGTACTCCATTTTTTCTGTATTCCTTGGCAATTATCATTGTTTATTCCTTTCCTTCTCCCGTTTATTTCCCTTTTATAGCTTTTGCTTGGCTAAAATCCTCTTCTATTCCTTCTTTTTCAGCACTTTCTTACGATTTTCAGTCTTCCATTGCGAATTACCTCTTTTATTCTATTCTTTCTTGCGTTAAAATCGTTTTTTCGATCATTTTCTGCAAATACCTTGTTTATTCTTCCCTGATTTGCGTTTACTCCAGCTTTTCCGTCCATTATATGCTTTGATTCTCTTTTATTCCATTCTTTCTTGCGTTTTATCTATGTTTTAGGCCTTTTTTGGCAATCAACAAAGTTTTACCTTCGTTTTTCTCGTTTAACGCCGGTTATTTTGTTTCCTTGGCTATTAACTTGGATTATTTCATTCTTTCTCGCGTTTACTACCATTTTTTCAGTGTTCATTGGCAATTATAATTGTTTATTCCATTCTTTTACCCGTTTATTACCGCTTTTTTATATTATGCTTGGCGAAAATCCTCTTCTATTCCTTCTTTTTCAGCACTTTCTTACTATTTTGGTCTTCCATTGCGAATTACTTATTTTATTCTATTCTTTCTTGCGTTTAAAATCGTATTTTCGATAATTTTTTGCAAATACCTTGATTATTCTTCCATGATTCGCGTTTACTCCAGCTTTTCCGGCCATTATTGGCTTTGAATCTCTTATATGCCATCCTTTCTTGAGTTTTCTCCAGATTTTCTGTCTTCTTTGGCAAATTACCTCGTTTATTTCATTCTTTCTTGCGTTTTCTAAATGTTTTAGGCCTTTCTTGGCAATCAACAAAGTTCAACATTCAATTGTTTATTCCATTCCTTCTCCCGTTTATTTCCCATTTTAAGCTTTTGCTTGGCTAAAATCCTCTTCTATTCTTTCTTTTTCAGCACTTTCTTACGATTTTCAGTCTTCCATTGCGTATTACCTCTATGATTCTATTCTTTCTTGCGTTTAAAATCGTTTTTTTCGATCATTTTTGTCAAATACCTTGTTTGTTCTTCCCTGATTCGCGTTTACTCCAGGTTTTCCGGCCATTATTGGCTTTGATTCTCTTTTATTCCATCCTTTCTTGCGTTTTTACAGTTTTTCTGACTTCTTTGGCAAATTACCTCGTTTATTTCATTCTTTCTTGCGTTTTATCAATGTTTTAGGCCTTTCTTGGCAATCAACAAAGTTTTACCTTCGTTTTTCTCGTTTAACGCCGGTTGTTTTGCTTCCTTGGCTATTAACTTGGATTATTTCATTCTTTCTTGCGTTTTCTCAATGTTTTTTGGCTTTCTTTGGCAATCAACAAAGTTTTATTTTCGTTTTTTGCGTTTAATCTCGGTTTTTTTGTTTCATTGGCGATAAACATGTATTATTTCATTCTTTCTCGCGTTTACTCCCAATTCTTCTGTCTTCCTTGACAATTATCATTGTTTATTCCAGTTCTTCTCCCGTTTATTACCGTTTTTCGCATATGCTTGGCGAAAATCCTTTTCTATTTCCACTTTTTCAGCACTTTCTTACGATTTTCAGTCTTACATTGCGAATTACCTTTTTATTCTATTCTTTCTTGCGTTTAATATCGTATTTTCGATCATTTTTGGCAAATACCTTGATTATTTTTCCATGATTCGCCTTTACTCCAGCTTTTCCTGCCATTATTGGCTTTGATTCTCTTTTATTCCATCCTTTCTTGCGTTTTTCCAGATTTTCTGTCTTCTTTGGCAAATTACCTCGTTTATTTCATTCTTTCTTGCGTTTTATCAATGTTTTTGGGGCTTTCTTGGCAATCAACAAAGATTTACCTTCAATTTAAGCGTTTAATCCCGGTTTTTTTTGAATCCTTGGCGATTAACTTGGATTATTTCATTCTTTCTCGCGTTTACTCCCATTTTTTCTGTATTCCTTGGCAATTATCATTGATTATTCCATTCCTTCTCCCGTTTATTTCCCTTTTTTAGCTTTTGCTTGGCTAAAATCCTCTTCTATTCCATTCTTTTTCAGCACTTTCTTACGATTTTCAGTCGTCCATTGCGAATTACCTCTTTTATTCTATACTTTCTTGCGTTTAAAATCGTTTTTTCGATCATTTTTGGCAAGTACCTTGTTTGTTCTTCCCTGATTCGCGTTTACTCCAGCTTTTCCGGCCATTATTGGCTTTGATTCTCTTTTATTTCGCCCTTTCTTGCGTTATTACAGTTTTTCTGACTTCTTTGGCAAATTACCTCGTTTATTTCATTCTTTCTTGCGTTTTATAAATGTTTTAGGCCTTTTTTGGCAATCAACAAAGATTTACCTTCGTTTTTCTCGTTTAACGCCGGTTATTTTGTTTCCTTGGCTATTAACTTTGATTATTTCATTCTTTCTCTCGTTTACTCCCATTTTTTCTGTCTTCCTTGACAATTATCATTAGTTATTCCAGTTCTTTTCCCGTTTATTACCGTTTTTTCGCTTATGCTTGGCAAAAATCCTTTTTTATTCCTTCTTTTTCAGCATTTTCTTACGATTTTGGTCTTCCATTGCGAATTACCTTTTTATTCTACTCTTTCTTGCGTTTATTATCGTATTTTTGACCATTTTTTGCAAATACCTTGATGATTCTTCCATGATTCGCGTTTACTCCAGCTTTTCCGGCCATTATTAGCTTTGAATCTCTTATATGCCATCCTTTCTTGAGTTTACTCCAGATTTTCTGTCTTCTTTGGCAAATTACCTCGTTTATTTCATTCTTTCTTGCGTTTTCTAAATGTTTTAGGCCTTTCTTGGCAATCAACAAAGTTCAACCTTCGTTTTTTGCGTTTAATCCTGGTTTTTTTGCTTCATTGGCGATTAACTTGGATTATTTCATTCTTAATCGGGTTTACTCCCATTTTTTCTGTCTTCCTTGACAATTATCATTGTTTATTCCAGTTCTTCTCCCGTTTATTACCGTTTTTTTGCTTATGCTTGGCAAAAATCCTCATCTATTTCCACTTTTTCAGCACTTTCTTACGATTTTCATTCTTCCATTGCGAATTACCTTTTTATTCTACTCTTTCTTGCGTTTAATATCGTATTTTTGATCATTTTTGGCAAATACCTTGATTATTCTTCAATAATTCGCGTTTACTCCAGCTTTTCCGGCCATTATTGGATTTGATTCTCTTTTATTCCATCCTTTCTTGCGTTTTTCCAGATTTTCAGTCTTCTTTGGCAAAATACCTCGTTTATTTCATTCTTTCTTGCGTTTTTTCAATTTTTTTCAGGCTTTCTTGGCAATCAACAAAGATTTACCTTCAATTTAAGCGTTTAATCCCGGTTTTTTTGAATCCTTGGCGATTAACTTGGATTATTTCATTCTTTCTCGCGTTTACTCCCATTTTTTCTGTATTCCTTGGCAATTATCATTGTTTATTCCATTCCTTCTCCCGTTTATTTCACTTTTTTAGCTTTTGCTTGGCTAAAATCCTCTATTCCATTCTTTTTCAGCACTTTCTTACGATTTTGGTCTTCCATTGCGAATTCCTTCTTTTATTCTATTCTTTCTTGCGTTCAAAATCGTATTTTCGATCATTTTTCGCAAATACCTTGATTATTCTTCCATGATTCGCGTTCACTACAGCTTTTTCAGCCATTATTGGCTTTGAATCGCTTATATGCCATCCTTTCTTGAGTTTTCTCCAGATTTTCTGTCTTCATTGGCAAATTACCTCGTTTATGTAATTCTTCTTGCGTTTTCTAAATGTTTTAGGCCTTTCTTAGCAATCAACAAAGTTCAACCTTCGTTTTTTGCGTTTAATCCTAGTTTTTTTGCTTCATTTACGATTAACTTGGATTATTTCATTCTTTCTCGCGTTTACTCCCATTTTTTCTGTCTTCCTTGACAATTATCATTGTTTATTCCAGTTCTTCTCCCATTTATTACCGTTTTTTCGCATATGCTTGGCGAAAATCCTTGTCTATTTCCACTTTTTCAGCACTTTCTTACGATTTTCTGTCTTCCATTGAGAATTACCTTTTTATTCTATTCTTTCTTGCGTTAAATATCGTATTTTCGATCTTTTTTGGCAAATACCTTGAATATTCTTCATTATTCGCGTTTACTCCAGCTTTTCCGGCCATTATATGCTTTGATTCTCTTTTATTCCATTCTTTCTTGCGTTTTATCTATGTTTTAGGCCTTTTTTGGTAATCAACAATGTTTTACCTTCGTTTTTCTCGTTTAACGCCGGTTATATTGTTTCCTTGGCTATTAACTTGGATTATTTCATTCTTTCTCGCGTTTACTACCATTTTTTCAGTGTTCCTTGGCAATTATAGTTGTTTATTCCATTCTTTCACCCGTTTATTACCGCTTTTTTATATTATGCTTGGCGAAAATCCTCTTCTATTCCTTCTTTTTCAGCACTTTCTTACTATTTTGGTCTTCCATTGCGAATTACTTATTTTATTCTATTCTTTCTTGCGTTTAAAATCGTATTTTTGATCATTTTTTGCAAATACCTTGATTATTCTTCCATGATTCGCGTTTACTCCAGCTTTTCTGGCCATTATTGGCTTTGAATCTCTTATATGCCATCCTTTCTTGAGTTTTCTCCAGATTTTCTGTCTTCTTTGGCAAATTACCTCGTCTATTTCATTCTTTCTTGCGTTTTCTAAATGTTTTAGGCCTTTCTTGGCAATCAACAAAGTTCAACCTTCAATTGTTTATTCCATTCCTTCTCCCGTTTATTTCCCATTTTTAGCTTTTGCTTGGCTAAAATCCTCTTCTATTCCTTCTTTTTCAGCACTTTCTTACAATTTTGGTCTTCCATTGCGAATTACTTCTTTTATTCTATTTTTTCTTGCGTTTAAAATCGTATTTTCGATAATTTTTTGCAAATACCTTGATTATTCTTCCATGATTCGCGTTTACTCCAGCATTTCCGGCCATTATTGGCTTTGAATCTCTTATATGCCATCCTTTCTTGAGTTTTCTCCAGATTTTCTGTCTTCTTTGGCAAATTACCTCTTTTATTTCATTCTTTCTTGCGTTTTCTAAATGTTTTAGGCCTTTCTTGGCAATCAACAAAGTTCAACCTTCGTTTTTTGCGTTTAATCCTGGTTTTTTTGCTTCATTGGCGATTAACTTGGATTATTTCATTCTTTCTCGCGTTTACTTCCATTTTTTCTGTATTCCTTGGCAATTATCATTGTTTATTCCATTCCTTCTCCCGTTTATTTCACTTTTTTAGCTTTTGCTTGGCTAAAATCCTCTTCTATTCCATTCTTTTTCAGCACTTTCTTACGATTTTGGTCTTCCATTGCGAATTCCTTCTTTTATTCTATTCTTTCTTGCGTTCAAAATCGTATTTTCGATCATTTTTCGCAAATACCTTGATTATTCTTCCATGATTCGCGTTCACTCCAGCTTTTCCGGCCATTATTGGCTTTGAATCGCTTATATGCCATCCTTTCTTGAGTTTTCTCCAGATTTTCTGTCTTCTTTGGCAAATTACCTCGTTTATTTCATTCTTCTTGCGTTTTCTAAATGTTTTAGGCCTTTCTTGGCATTCAACAAAGTTCAACCTTCGTTTTTTGCGTTTAATCCTGTTTTTTTTGGTTCATTTACGATTAACTTGGATTATTTCATTCTTTCTCGCGTTTACTCCCATTTTTTCTGTCTTCCTTGACAATTATCATTGTTTATTCCAGTTCTTCTCCCATTTATTACCGTTTTTTCGCATATGATTGGCGAAAATCCTTTTCTATTTCCACTTTTTCAGCACTTTCTTACGATTTTCTGTCTTCCATTGAGAATTCCTTCTTTTATTCTATTCTTTCTTGCGTTCAAAATCGTATTTTCGATCATTTTTGGCAAATACCTTGAATATTCTTCATTATTCGCGTTTACTCCAGCTTTTCCGGCAATTATTGGATTTGATTCTCTTTTTTCCGTCCTTTCTTGCGTTTTTCCAGATTTTCTGTCTTCTTTGGCAAATTACCTCGTTTATTTCATTCTTTCTTGCGTTTTATCAATGTTTTTCGGCCTTTCTTGGCAATCAACAAAGATTTACCTTCAATTTAAGCGTTTAATCCCGGTTTTTTTGAATCCTTGGCGATTAACTTGGATTATTTCATTCTTTCTCGCGTGTACTCCCATTTTTTCTGTATTCCTTGGCAATTATCATTGTTTATTCCATTCCTTCTCCCGTTTATTTCCCTTTTTTAGCTTTTGCTTGGCTAAAATCCTCTTCTATTCCATTCTTTTTCAGCACTTTCTTACGATTTTCAGTCGTCCATTGCGAAATACCTCTTTTATTCTATTCTTTCTTGCGTTTAAAATCGTTTTTTCGATCATTTTAGGCAAATACCTTGTTTGTTCTTCCCTGATTCGCGTTTACTCCAGCTTTTCCGGCCATTATTGGCTTTGATTCTCTTTTATTTCACCCTTTCTTGCGTTTTTACAGTTTTTCTGACTTCTTTGGCAAATTACCTCGTTTATTTCATTCTTTCTTGCGTTTTATCAATGTTTTAGGCCTTTTTTGGCAATCAACAAAGATTTACCTTCGTTTTTCTCGTTTAACGCCGGTTATTTTGTTTCCTTGGCTTTTAACTTGGATTATTTCATTCTTTCTCGCGTTTACTCCCATTTTTTCTGTCTTCCTTGACAATTATCATTAGTTATTCCAGTTCTTCTCCCGTTTATTACCGTTTTTTCGCTTATGCTTGGCAAAAATCCTCTTTTATTCCTTCTTTTTCAGCATTTTCTTACGATTTTGGTCTTCCATTGCGAATTCCTTCTTTTATTCTATTCTTTCTTGCGTTCAAAATCGTATTTTCGATCATTTTTCGCAAATACCTTGATTATTCTTCCATGATTCGCGTTCACTACAGCTTTTTCAGCCATTATTGGCTTTGAATCGCTTATATGCCATCCTTTCTTGAGTTTTCTCCAGATTTTCTGTCTTCTTTGGCAAATTACCTCGTTTATGTCATTCTTCTTGCGTTTTCTAAATGTTTTAGGCCTTTCTTGGCAATCAACAAAGTTCAACCTTCGTTTTTTGCGTTTAATCCTAGTTTTTTTGCTTCATTTACGATTAACTTGGATTATTTCATTCTTTCTCGCGTTTACTCCCATTTTTTCTGTCTTCCTTGACAATTATCATTGTTTATTCCAGTTCTTCTCCCATTTATTACAGTTTTTTCGCATATGCTTGGCGAAAATCCTTTTCTATTTCCACTTTTTCAGCAATTTCTTACGATTTTCTGTCTTCCATTGAGAATTACCTTTTTATTCTATTCTTTCTTGCGTTAAATATCGTATTTTCGATCATTTTTGGCAAATTCCTTGAATATTCTTCATTATTCGCGTTTACTCCAGCTTTTCCGGCCATTATTGGATTTGATTCTCTTTTTTTCCATCCTTTCTTGCGTTTTTCCAGATTTTCTGTCTTCTTTGGCAAATTACCTCGTTTATTTCATTCTTTCTTGCGTTTTATCAATGTTTTTCGGCCTTTCTTGGCAATCAAAAAAGATTTACCTTCAATTTAAGCGTTTAATCCCGGGTTTTTTGAATCCTTGGCGATTAACTTTGATTATTTCATTCTTTCTCGCGTGTACTCCCATTTTTTCTGTATTCCTTGGCAATTATCATTGTTTATTCCATTCCTTCTCCCGTTTATTTCCCTTTTATAGCTTTTGCTTGGCTAAAATCCTCTTCTATTCCTTCTTTTTCAGCACTTTCTTACGATTTTCAGTCTTCCATTGCGAATTACCTCTTTTATTCTATTCTTTCTTGCGTTAAAATCGTTTTTTCGATCATTTTCTGCAAATACCTTGTTTATTCTTCCCTGATTTGCGTTTACTCCAGCTTTTCCGTCCATTATATGATTTGATTCTCTTTTATTCCATTCTTTCTTGCGTTTTATCTATGTTTTAGGCCTTTTTTGGCAATCAACAAAGTTTTACCTTCGTTTTTCTCGTTTAACGCCGGTTATTTTGTTTCCTTGGCTATTAACTTGGATTATTTCATTCTTTCTCGCGTTTACTACCATTTTTTTCAGTGTTCATTGGCAATTATAATTGTTTATTCCATTCTTTCACCCGTTTATTACCGCTTTTTTATATTATGCTTGGCGAAAATCCTCTTCTATTCCTTCTTTTTCAGCACTTTCTTACTATTTTGGTCTTCCATTGCGAATTACTTATTTTATTCTATTCTTTCTTGCGTTTAAAATCGTATTTTCGATAATTTTTTGCAAATACCTTGATTATTCTTCCATGATTCGCGTTTACTCCAGCTTTTCCGGCCATTATTGGCTTTGAATCTCTTATATGCCATCCTTTCTTGAGTTTTCTCCAGATTTTCTGTCTTCTTTGGCAAATTACCTCGTTTATTTCAATCTTTCTTGCGTTTTCTAAATGTTTTAGGCCTTTCTTGGCAATCAACAAAGTTCAACATTCAATTGTTTATTCCATTCCTTCTCCCGTTTATTTCCCATTTTAAGCTTTTGCTTGGCTAAAATCCTCTTCTATTCCTTCTTTTTCAGCACTTTCTTACGATTTTCAGTCTTCCATTGCGTATTACCTCTATGATTCTATTCTTTCTTGCGTTTAAAATCGTTTTTTCGATCATTTTTGTCAAATACCTTGTTTGTTCTTCCCTGATTCGCGTTTACTCCAGGTTTTCCGGCCATTATTGGCTTTGATTCTCTTTTATTCCATCCTTTCTTGCGTTTTTACAGTTTTTCTGACTTCTTTGGCAAATTACCTCGTTTATTTCATTCTTTCTTGCGTTTTATCAATGTTTTAGGTCTTTCTTGGCAATCAACAAAGTTTTACCTTCGTTTTTCTCGTTTAACGCCGGTTGTTTTGCTTCCTTGGCTATTAACTTGGATTATTTCATTCTTTCTTGCGTTTTCTCAATGTTTTTTGGCTTTCTTTGGCAATCAACAAAGTTTTATTTTCGTTTTTTGCGTTTAATCTCGGTTTTTTTGTTTCATTGGCGATAAACATGGATTATTTCATTCTTTCTCGCGTTTACTCCCAATTTTTCTGTCTTCCTTGACCATTATCATTGTTTATTCCAGTTCTTCTCCCGTTTATTACCGTTTTTCGCATATGCTTGGCGAAAATCCTTTTCTATTTCCTCTTTTTCAGGACTTTCTTACGATTTTCAGTCTTCTATTGCGAATTACCTTTTTATTCAATTCTTCCTTGCGTTTAATATCGTATTTTCGATCATTTTTCGCAAATACCTTGATTATTTTTCCATGATTCGCGTTTACTCCAGCTTTTCCTGCCATTATTGGCTTTGATTCTCTTTTATTGCATCCTTTCTTGCGTTTTTCCAGATTTTCTGTCTTCTTTGGCAAATTACCTCGTTTATTTCATTCTTTCTTGCGTTTTATCAATGTTTTTCGGGCTTTCTTGGCAATCAACAAAGATTTACCTTCAATTTAAGCGTTTAATCCCGGTTTTTTTGAATCCTTGGCGATTAACTTGGATTATTTCATTCTTTCTCGCGTTTACTCCCATTTTTTCTGTATTCCTTGGCAATTATCATTGATTATTCCATTCCTTCTCCCGTTTATTTCCCTTTTTTAGCTTTTGCTTGGCTAAAATCCTCTTCTATTCCATTCTTTTTCAGCACTTTCTTACGATTTTCAGTCGTCCATTGCGAATTACCTCTTTTATTCTATTCTTTCTTGCGTTTAAAATCGTTTTTTCGATCATTTTTGGCAAATACCTTGTTTGTTCTTCCCTGATTCGCGTTTACTCCAGCTTTTCCGGCCATTATTGGCTTTGATTCTCTTTTATTTCACCCTTTCTTGCGTTTTTACAGTTTTTCTGACTTCTTTGGCAAATTACCTCGTTTATTTCATTCTTTCTTGCGTTTTATCAATGTTTTAGGCCTTTTTTGGCAATCAACAAAGATTTACCTTCGTTTTTCTCGTTTAACGCCGGTTATTTTGTTTCCTTGGCTATTAACTTGGATTATTTCATTCTTTCTCGCGTTTACTCCCATTTTTTCTGTCTTCCTTGACAATTATCATTAGTTATTCCAGATCTTCTCCCGTTTATTACCGTTTTTTTCGCTTATGCTTAGCAAAAATCCTCTTTTATTCCTTCTTTTTCAGCATTTTCTTACGATTTTGGTCTTCCATTGCGAATTACCTTTTTATTCTACTCTTTCTTGCGTTTAATATCGTATTTTTGATCATTTTTTGCAAATACCTTGATTATTCTTCCATGATTCGCGTTTACTCCAGCTTTTCCGGCCATTATTGGCTTTCAATCTCTTATATGCCATCCTTTCTTGAGTTTACTCCAGATTTTCTGTCTTCTTTGGCAAATTACCTCGTTTATTTCATTCTTTCTTGCGTTTTCTAAATGTTTTAGGCCTTTCTTGGCAATCAACAAAGTTCAACCTTCGTTTTTTGCGTTTAATCCTGGTTTTTTTTGCTTCATTGGCGATTAACTTGGATTATTTCATTCTTACTCGGGTTTACTCCCATTTTTTCTGTATTCCTTGGCAATTATCATTGTTTATTCCATTCCTTCTCCCGTTTATTTCACTTTTTTAGCTTTTGCTTGGCTAAAATCCTCTTCTATTCCATTCTTTTTCAGCATTTTCTTACGATTTTGGTCTTCCATTGCGAATTCCTTCTTTTATTCTATTCTTTCTTGCGTTCAAAATCGTATTTTCGATCATTTTTCGCAAATTCCTTGATTATTCTTCATTATTCGCGTTTACTCCAGCTTTTCCGGCCATTATTGGATTTGATTCTCTTTTTTTCCATCCTTTCTTGCGTTTTTCCAGATTTTCTGTCTTCTTTGGCAAATTACCTCGTTTATTTAATTCTTTCTTGCGTTTTATCAATGTTTTTCGGACTTTCTTGGCAATCAAAAAAGATTGACCTTCAATTTAAGCGTTTAATCCCGGGTTTTTTGAATCCTTGGCGATTAACTTTGATTATTTCATTCTTTCTCGCGTGTACTCCCATTTTTTCTGTATTCCTTGGCAATTATCATTGTTTATTCCATTCCTTCTCCCGTTTATTTCCCTTTTATAGCTTTTGCTTGGCTAAAATCCTCTTCTATTCCTTCTTTTTCAGCACTTTCTTACGATTTTCAGTCTTCCATTGCGAATTACCTCTTTTATTCTATTCTTTCTTGCGTTAAAATCGTTTTTTCGATCATTTTCTGCAAATACCTTGTTTATTCTTCCCTGATTTGCGTTTACTCCAGCTTTTCCGGCCATTATATGCTTTGATTCTCTTTTATTCCATTCTTTCTTGCGTTTTATCTATGTTTTAGGCCTTTTTTGGCAATCAACAATGTTTTACCTTCGTTTTTCTCGTTTAACGCCGGTTATTTTGTTTCCTTGGCTATTAACTTGGATTATTTCATTCTTTCTCGCGTTTACTACCATTTTTTCAGTGTTCCTTGGCAATTATAATTGGTTATTCCATTCTTTCACCCGTTTATTACCGCTTTTTTATATTATGCTTGGCGAAAATCCTCTTCTATTCCTTCTTTTTCAGCACTTTCTTACTATTTTGGTCTTCCATTGCGAATTACTTATTTTATTCTATTCTTTCTTGCCTTTAAAATCGTATTTTTGATCATTTTTTGCAAATACCTTGATTATTCTTCCATGATTCGCGTTTACTCCAGCTTTTCTGGCCATTATTGGCTTTCAATCTCTTATATGCCATCCTTTCTTGAGTTTTCTCCAGATTTTCTGTCTTCTTTGGCAAATTACCTCGTTTATTTCATTCTTTCTTGCGTTTTCTAAATGTTTTAGGCCTTTCTTGGCAATCAACAAAGTTCAACCTTTAATTGTTTATTCCATTCCTTCTCCCGTTTGTTTCCCATTTTTAGCTTTTGCTTGGCTAAAATCCTCTTCTATTCCTTCTTTTTCAGCACTTTCTTACAATTTTGGTCTTCCATTGCGAATTACTTATTTTATTCTATTCTTTCTTGCGTTTAAAATCGTATTTTCGATAATTTTTTGCAAATACCTTGATTATTCTTCCATGATTCGCGTTTACTCCAGCTTTTCCGGCCATTATTGGCTTTGAATCTCTTATATGCCATCCTTTCTTGAGTTTTCTCCAGATTTTCTGTCTTCTTTGGCAAATTACCTCGTTTATTTCATTCTTTCTTGCGTTTTCTAAATGTTTTAGGCCTTTCTTGGCAATCAACAAAGTTCAACCTTCAATTGTTTATTCCATTCCTTCTCCCGTTTTTTTCCCATTTTTAGCTTTTGCTTGGCTAAAATCCTCTTCTATTCCTTCTTTTTCAGCACTTTCTTACGATTTTCAGTCTTCCATTGCGTATTACCTCTATTATTCTATTCTTTCTTGCGTTTAAAATCGTTTTTTCGATCATTTTTGTCAAATACCTTGTTTGTTCTTCCCTGATTCGCGTTTACTCCAGGTTTTCCGGCCATTATTGGCTTTGATTCTCTTTTATTCCATCCTTTCTTGCGTTTTTACAGTTTTTCTGACTTCTTTGGCAAATTACCTAGTTTATTTCATTCTTTCTTGCGTTTTATCAATGTTTTAGGCCTTTCTTGGCAATCAACAAAGTTTTACCTTCGTTTTTCTCGTTTAACGCCGGTTGTTTTGCTTCCTTTGCTATTAACTTGGATTATTTCATTCTTTCTTGCGTTTTCTCAATGTTTTTTGGCTTTCTTTGACAATCAACAAAGTTTTATTTTCGTTTTTTGCGTTTAATCTCGGTTTTTTTGTTTCATTGGCGATAAACATGGATTATTTTATTCTTTCTCGCGTTTACTCCCATTTTTTCTGTCTTCCTTGACAATTATCATTGTTTATTCCAGTTCTTCTCCCGTTTATTACCTTTTTTTCGCATATGCTTGGCGAAAATCCTTTTCTATTTCCACTTTTTCAGCACTTTCTTACGATTTTCAGTCTTCCATTGCGAATTACCTTTCATTCTATTCTTTCTTGCGTTTAATATCGTATTTTCGATCATTTTTAGCAAATACCTTGATTATTTTTCCATGATTCGCGTTTACTCCAGCTTTTCCTGCCATTATTGGCTTTGATTCTCATTTATTCCATCCTTTCTTGCGTTTTTCCAGATTTTCTGTCTTCTTTGGCAAATTACCTCGTTTATTTCATTCTTTCTTGCGTTATATCAATGTTTTAGGCCTTTCTTGGCAATCAACAACGTTGTACCTTCGTTTTTTTCGTTTAACGCCGGTTATTTTGTTTCCTTGGCTATTAACTTGGATTATTTCATTCTTTCTCGCGTTAACTCCCATTTTTTCTGTCTTCCTTGACAATTATCATTGTTTATTCCATTTCTTCTCCCGTTTATTACCGTTTTTTCGCTTATGCTTGGCGAAAATCCTCTTTTATTCCTCCTTTTCAGCACTTTCTTACGATTTTGGTCTTCCATTGCGAATTACTTCATTTATTCTATTCTTTCTTGCGTTTAAAATCGTATTTTCGATCATTTTTCGCAAATACCTTGATTATTCTTCCATGATTCGCGTTCACTCTAGCTTTTCCGGCCATTATTGGCTTTGAATCGCTTATATGCCATCCTTTCTTGAGTTTTCTCCAGATTTTCTGTCTTCTTTGGCAAATTACCTCGTTTATTTCATTCTTCTTGCGTTTTCTAAATGTTTTAGGCCTTTCTTGGCAATCAACAAAGTTCAACCTTCGTTTTTTGGGTTTAATCCTGGTTTTTTTTTGCTTCATTGGCGATTAACTTGGATTATTTCATACTTTCTCGCGTTTACTCCCTTTTTTTTCTGTCTTCCTTGACAATTATCATTGTTTATTCCAGTTCTTCTCCCGTTTATTACCTTTTTTCGCATATGCTTGGCGAAAATCCTTTTCTATTTCTACTTTTTCAGCACTTTCTTACGATTTTCATTCTTTCATTGCGAATTACCTTTTTATTCTACTCTTTCTTGCGTTTAATATCGTATTTTCGATCATTTTTGGCAAATACCTTGATTATTTTTCCATGATTCGCGTTTACTCCAACTTTTCCTGCCATTATTGGCTTTGATTCTCTTTTATTTCATCCTTTCTTGCGTTTTTCCAAACTTTCTGTCTTCTTTGGCAAATTACCTCGTTTATTTCATTCTTTCTTGCGTTTTGTCAATGTTTTTTGGCCTTTCTTGGCAATCAACAAAGTTTTATTTTCGTTTTTTTGCGTTTATTCTCGGTTTTTTTTGCTTCATTGGCGATAAACATGGATTATTTCATTCTTTCTAGCGTTTACTCCCATTTTTTCAGTGTTCCTTGGCAATTATAATTGTTTATTTCATTCTTTCACCCGTTTATTACAGCTTTTTTATATTATGCTTGGCGAAAATCCTCTTTTATTCCTTCTTTTTCAGCACTTTCTTACGATTTTGGTCTTCCATTGCGAATTACTTCTTTTATTCCATCCTTTCTTGCGTTTTTACAGTTTTTCTGACTTCTTCGGCAAATTTCCTCGTTTATTTCATTCTTTCTTGCGTTTTATCAATGTTTTAGGCCTTTTTTGCCAATCAACAAAGTTTTACCTTCGTTTTTCTCGTTTAACGCCGGTTATTTTGTTTCCATGACTATTAACTTGGATTATTTCATTCTTTCTCGCGTTTACTACCATTTTTTCAGTGTTCCTTGGCAATTATAATTGTTTATTTCATTCTTTCACCCGTTTATTACAGCTTTTTTATATTATGCTTGGCGAAAATCCTCTTCTATTCCTTCTTTTTCAGCACTATCTTACTGTTTTGGTCTTCCATTGCGAATTACTTATTTTATTCTATTCTTTCTTGCGTTTAATATCGTATTTTCGATCATTTTTGGCAAATACCTTGATTATTTTTCCATGATTCGCGTTTACTCCAGCTTTTCCTGCCATTATTGGCTTTGATTCTCATTTATTCCATCCTTTCTTGCGTTTTTTCCAGATTTTCTGTCTTCTTTGGCAAATTACCTCGTTTATTTCATTCTTTCTTGCGTTTTATCAATGTTTTTCGGGCTTTCTTGGCAATCAACAAAGATTTACCTTCAATTTAAGCGTTTAATCCCGGTTTTTTTTGAATCCTTGGCGATTAACTTGGATTATTTCATTCTTTCTCGCGTTTACTCCCATTTTTTTCTGTATTCCTTGGCAATTATCATTGATTATTCCATTCCTTCTCCCGTTTATTTCCCTTTTTTAGCTTTTGCTTGGCTAAAATCCTCTTCTATTCCATTCTTTTTCAGCACTTTCTTACGATTTTCAGTCGTCCATTGCGAATTACCTCTTTTATTCTATTCTTTCTTGCGTTTAAAATCGTTTTTTCGATCATTTTTGGCAAATACCTTGTTTGTTCTTCCCTGATTCGCTTTTACTCCAGCTTTCCCGGCCCTTATTGGCTTTGATTCTCTTTTATTTCACCCTTTCTTGCGTTTTTACAGTTTTTCTGACTTCTTTGGCAAATTACCTCGTTTATTTCATTCTTTCTTGCGTTATATCAATGTTTTAGGCCTTTCTTGGCAATCAACAACGTTTTACCTTCGTTTTTTTCGTTTAACGCCGGTTATTTTGTTTCCTTGGCTATTAACTTGGATTATTTCATTCTTTCTCGCGTTAACTCCCATTTTTTCTGTCTTCCTTGGCAATTATAATTGTTTATTCCATTCTTTCTCCCGTTTATTACCGTTTTTTTTATATTATGCTTGGCGAAAATCCTCTTTTATTCCTTCTTTTTCAGCACTTTCTTACGATTTTGGTCTTCCATTGCGAATTACTTCTTTTATTCTATTCTTTCTTGCGTTTAAAATCGTATTTTCGATCATTTTTCGCAAATACCTTGATTATTCTTCCATGATTCGCGTTCACTCCAGCTTTTCCGGCCATTATTGGCTTTGAATCGCTTATATGCCATCCTTTCTTGAGTTTTCTCCAGATTTTCTGTCTTCTTTGGCAAATTACCTCATTTATTTCATTCTTCTTGCGTTTTCTAAATGTTTTAGGCCTTTCTTGGCATTCAACAAAGTTCAACCTTCGTTTTTTGCGTTTAATCCTGGTTTTTTTGCTTCATTTAAGATTAACTTGGATTATTTCATTCTTTCTCGCGTTTACTCCCATTTTTTCTGTCTTCTTTGACAATTATCATTGTTTATTCCAGTTCTTCTCCCGTTTATTACCGTTTTTTCGCTTATGCTTGGCAAAAATCCTCTTCTATTTCTACTTTTTCAGCACTTTCTTACGATATTCAGTCTTCTATTGCGAAAATACCTTTTTATTCTATTCTTTCTTGCGTTTAATATCGTATTTTCGATCATTTTTGGCAAATACCTTGAATATTCTTCAATCATTCGCGTTTACTCCAGCTTTTCCGGCCATTATTGGATTTGATTCTCTTTTATTCCATCCTTTCTTGCGTTTTTCCAGATTTTCTGTCTTCTTTGGTAAAATACCACGTTTTTTTTCATTCTTTCTTGCATTTTCTCAATGTTTTTAGGCCTTTCTTGGCAATCAACAAAGTTTTATTTTCGTTTTTTGCGTTTAATCTCGGTTTTTTTTGCTTCATTGGCGATAAACATGGATTATTTCATTCTTTCTAGCGTTTACTCCCATTTTTTCAGTCTTCCTTGGCAATTATAATTGTTTATTCCATTCTTTCTCCCGTTTATTACCGCTTTTTTATATTATGCTTGGCGAAAATCCTCTTTTATTCCTTCTTTTTCAGCACTTTCTTACGATTTTGGTCTTCCATTGCGAATTACTTCTTTTATTCTATTCTTTCTTGCGTTTAAAATCGTATTTTCGATCATTTTTCGCAAATACCTTGATTATTCTTCCATGATTCGCGTTCACTCCAGCTTTTCCGGCCATTATTGGCTTTGAATCGCTTATATGCCATCCTTTCTTGAGTTTTCTCCAGATTTTCTGTCTTCTTTGGCAAATTACCTCGTTTATTTCATTCTTCTTGCGTTTTCTAAATGTTTTAGGCCTTTCTTGGCATTCAACAAAGTTCAACCTTCGTTTTTTGCGTTTAATCCTGGTTTTTTTGCTTCATTTAAGATTAACTTGGATTATTTCATTCTTTCTCGCGTTTACTCCCATTTTTTCTGTCTT
Organism: Tanypteryx hageni; assembly: GCA_028673005.1. Classification (NCBI taxonomy): domain Eukaryota; kingdom Metazoa; phylum Arthropoda; class Insecta; order Odonata; family Petaluridae; genus Tanypteryx; species Tanypteryx hageni. The sequence goes on from JAJPWW010000236.1 coordinate 20,798, forward strand.
CTTTGACAATTATCATTGTTTATTCCAGTTCTTCTCCCGTTTATTACCGTTTTTTTCGCTTATGCTTGGCAAAAATCCTCTTCTATTTCCACTTTTTCAGCACTTTCTTACGATTTTCATTCTTCCATTGCGAATTACCTTTTTATTCTATTTTTTCTTGCGTTTAATATCGTATTTTCAATCATTTTTGGGAAATACCTTGATTATTCTTCCATGATTCGCGTTTACTCCAGCTTTTCCTGCCATTATTGGATTTGATTCTCTTTTATTCCATCCTTTCTTGCGTTTTTCCAGATTTTCTGTCTTCTTTGGCAAATTACCTCGTTTATTTCATTCTTTCGTGTGTTTTATCAATGTTTTTCGGGCTTTCTTGGCAATCAACAAAGATTTACCTTCAATTTAAGCGTTTAATCCCGGTTTTTTTTAATCCTTGGCGATTAACTTGGATTATTTCATTCTTTCTCGCGTTTACTCCCATTTTTTCTGTATTCCTTGGCAATTATCATTGATTATTCCATTCCTTCTCCCGTTTATTTCCCTTTTTTAGCTTTTGCTTGGCTAAAATCCTCTTCTATTCCATTCTTTTTCAGCACTTTCTTACGATTTTCAGTCGTCCATTGCGAATTACCTCTTTTATTCTATTCTTTCTTGCGTTTAAAATCGTTTTTTCGATCATTTTTGGCAAATACCTTGTTTGTTCTTCCCTGATTCGCGTTTACTCCAGCTTTTCCCGGCCATTATTGGCTTTGATTCTCTTTTATTTCACCCTTTCTTGCGTTTTTACAGTTTTTCTGACTTCTTTGGCAAATTACCTCGTTTATTTCATTCCTTCTTGCGTTATATCAATGTTTTAGGCCTTTCTTGGCAATCAACAACGTTTTACCTTCGTTTTTTTCGTTTAACGCCGGGTTATTTTGTTTCCTTGGCTATTAACTTGGATTATTTCATTCTTTCTCGCGTTAACTCCCATTTTTTCTGTCTTCCTTGACAATTATCATTGTTTATTCCATTTCTTCTCCCGTTTATTACCGTTTTTTTCGCTTATGCTTGGCAAAAATCCTCTTCTAGTTCGACTTTTTCAGCACTTTCTTACGATTTTCATTCTTCCATTGCGAATTACCTTTTTATTCTACTCTTTCTTGCGTTTAATATCGCATTTTCGATCATTTTTGGCAAATACCTTGATTATTTTTCCATGATTCGCGTTTACTCCAGCTTTTCCTGCCATTATTGGCTTTGATTCTCTTTTATTTCATCCTTTCTTGCGTTTTTCCAAACTTTCTGTCTTCTTTGGCAAATTACCTCGTTTATTTCATTCTTTCTTGCGTTTTGTCAATGTTTTTCGGCCTTTCTTGGCAATCAACAAAGATTTATTTTCGTTTTTTTGCGTTTAATCTCGGTTTTTTTTGCTTCATTGGCGATAAACATGGATTATTTCATTCTTTCTAGCGTTTACTCCCATTTTTTCAGTCTTCCTTGGCAATTATAATTGTTTATTCCATTCTTTCTGCCGTTTATTACCGCTTTTTTATATTATGCTTGGCGAAAATCCTCTTTTATTCCTTCTTTTTCAGCACTTTCTTATGATTTTGGTCTTCCATTGCGAATTACTTCTTTTATTCTATTCTTTCTTGCGTTTAATATCGTATTTTTGATCATTTTTGGCAAATACCTTGAATATTCTTCAATAATTCGCGTTTACTCCAGCTTTTCCGGCCATTATTGGATTTGATTCTCTTTTTTTTCCATCCTTTCTTGCGTTTTTCCAGATTTTCTGTCTTCTTTGGCAAATTACCTCGTTTATTTCATTCTTTCTTGCGTTTTTATCAATGTTTTTTCGGCCTTTCTTGGCAATCAACAAAGATTTACCTTCAATTTAAGCGTTTAATCCCGGTTTTTTTTGAATCCTTGGCGATTAACTTTGATTATTTCATTCTTTCTCGCGTGTACTCCCATTATTTCTGTATTCCTTGGCAATTATCATTGTTTATTCCATTCCTTCTCCGTTTATTTCCCTTTTTTAGCTTTTGCTTGGCTAAAATCCTCTTCTATTCCATTCTTTTTCAGCACTTTCTTACGATTTTCAGTCTTCCATTGCGAATTACCTCTTTTACTATATTCTTTCTTGCGTTTAAAATCGATTTTTCGATCATTTTTGGCAAATACCTTGAATATTCTTCAATAATTCGCGTTTACTCCAGCTTTTCCGGCCATTATTGGATTTGATTCTCTTTTTTTCCATCCTTTCTTGCGTTTTTCCAGATTTTCTGTCTTCTTTGGCAAATTACCTCGTTTATTTCATTCTTTCTTGCGTTATATCAATGTTTTAGGCCTTTCTTGGCAATCAACAACGTTTTTACCTTCGTTTTTTTTCGTTTAACGCCGGTTATTTTGTTTCCTTGGCTATTAACTTGGATTATTTCATTCTTTCTCGCGATAACTCCCATTTTTTCTGTCTTCCTTGACAATTATCATTGTTTATTCCATTTCTTCTCCCGTTTATTACCGTTTTTTTCGCTTATGCTTGGCAAAAGTCCTCTTCTAGTTCGACTTTTTCAGCACTTTCTTACGATTTTCATTCTTCCATTGCGAATTACCTTTTTATTCTACTCTTTCTTGCGTTTAATATCGTATTTTCGATCATTTTTGGCAAATACCTTGATTATTTTTCCATGATTCGCGTTTACTCCAGCTTTTCCTGCCATTATTGGCTTTGATTCTCTTTTATTTCATCCTTTCTTGCGTTTTTCCAAACTTTCTGTCTTCTTTGGCAAATTACCTCGTTTATTTCATTCTTTCTTGCGTTTTGTCAATGTTTTTTTCGGCCTTTTCTTGGCAATCAACAAAGATTTATTTTCGTTTTTTTGCGTTTAATCTCGGTTTTTTTGCTTCATTGGCGATAAACATGGATTATTTCATTCTTTCTAGCGTTTTACTCCCATTTTTTTCAGTCTTCCTTGGCAATTATAATTGTTTATTCCATTCTTTCTCCCGTTTATTACCGCTTTTTTATATTATGCTTGGCGAAAATCCTCTTTTATTCCTTCTTTTTCAGCACTTTCTTACGATTTTGGTCTTCCATTGCGAATTACTTCTTTTATTCTATTCTTTCTTGCGTTTAAAATCGTATTTTCGATCATTTTTCGCAAATACCTTGATTATTCTTCCATGATTCGCGTTCACTCCAGCTTTTCCGGCCATTATTGGCTTTGAATCGCTTATATGCCATCCTTCCTTGAGTTTTCTCCAGATTTTCTGTCTTCTTTGGCAAATTACCTCGTTTATTTCATTCTTCTTGCGTTTTCTAAATGTTTTAGGCCTTTCTTGGCATTCAACAAATTTCAACCTTCGTTTTTTGTGTTTAATCCTGGTTTTTTTTGCGTCATTTAAGATTAACTTGGATTATTTCATTCTTTCTCGCGTTTATTCCCATTTTTTCTGTTTTTCTTGACAATTATCATTGTTTATTCCAGTTTTTTCTCCCATTTATTACAGTTTTTTCGCATACGCTTGGCGAAAATCCTTTTCTATTTCCACTTTTTCAGCACTTTCTTACGATTTTCAGTCTTCCATTGAGAATTACCTTTTTATTCTATTTTTTCTTGCGTTTAATATCGTATTTTTGATCATTTTTGGCAAATACCTTGAATATTCTTCAATAATTCGCGTTTACTCCAGGTTTTCCGGCCATTATTGGATTTGATTCTCTTTTTTTCCATCCTTTCTTGCGTTTTTTCCAGATTTTCTGTCTTCTTTGGCAAATTACCTCGTTTATTTCATTCTTACTTGCGTTTTATCAATGTTTTTCGGCCTTTCTTGGCAATCAACAAAGATTTACCTTCAATTTAAGCGTTTAATCCCGGTTTTTTTGAATCCTTGGCGATTAACTTTGATTATTTCATTCTTTCTCGCGTGTACTCCCATTATTTCTGTATTCCTTGGCAATTATCATTGTTTATTCCATTCCTTCTCCCGTTTATTTCCCTTTTTTAGCTTTTGCTTGGGCTAAAATCCTCTTCTATTCCATTCTTTTTCAGCACTTTCTTACGATTTTCAGTCTTCCATTGCGAATTACCTCTTTTTACTATATTCTTTCTTGCGTTTTAAAATCGATTTTTTCGATCATTTTTGGCAAATACCTTGAATATTCTTCAATAATTCGCGTTTACTCCAGCTTTTCCGGCCATTATTGGATTTGATTCTCTTTTTTTCCATCCTTTCTTGCGTTTTTCCAGATTTTCTGTCTTCTTTGGCAAATTACCTCGTTTATTTCATTCTTTCTTGCGTTATATCAATGTTTTAGGCCTTTCTTGGCAATCAACAACGTTTTACCTTCGTTTTTTTTCGTTTTAACGCCGGTTATTTTGTTTCCTTGGCTATTAACTTGGATTATTTCATTCTTTCTCGCGATAACTCCCATTTTTTCTGTCTTCCTTGACAATTATCATTGTTTATTCCATTTCTTCTCCCGTTTATTACCGTTTTTTCGCTTATGCTTGGCAAAAGTCCTCTTCTAGTTCGACTTTTTCAGCACTTTCTTACGATTTTCATTCTTCCATTGCGAATTACCTTTTTATTCTACTCTTTCTTGCGTTTAATATCGTATTTTCGATCATTTTTGGCAAATACCTTGATTATTTTTCCATGATTCGCGTTTACTCCAGCTTTTCCTGCCATTATTGGCTTTGATTCTCTTTTATTTCATCCTTTCTTGCGTTTTTCCAAACTTTCTGTCTTCTTTGGCAAATTACCTCGTTTATTTCATTCTTTCTTGCGTTTTGTCAATGTTTTTCGGCTCTTTCTTGGCAATCAACAAAGATTTATTTTCGTTTTTTGCGTTTAATCTCGGTTTTTTTGCTTCATTGGCGATAAACATGGATTATTTCATTCTTTCTAGCGTTTACTCCCATTTTTTCAGTCTTCCTTGGCAATTATAATTGTTTATTCCATTCTTTCTCCCGTTTATTACCGCTTTTTTTATATTATGCTTGGCGAAAATCCTCTTTTATTCCTTCTTTTTCAGCACTTTCTTACGATTTTGGTCTTCCATTGCGAATTACTTCTTTTATTCTATTCTTTCTTGCGTTTATAAATCGTATTTTCGATCATTTTTCGCAAATACCTTGATTATTCTTCCATGATTCGCGTTCACTCCAGCTTTTCCGGCCATTATTGGCTTTGAATCGCTTATATGCCATCCTTCCTTGAGTTTTCTCCAGATTTTCTGTCTTCTTTGGCAAATTACCTCGTTTATTTCATTCTTCTTGCGTTTTCTAAATGTTTTAGGCCTTTCTTGGCATTCAACAAATTTCAACCTTCGTTTTTTGTGTTTAATCCTGGTTTTTTTTGCGTCATTTAAGATTAACTTGGATTATTTCATTCTTTCTCGCGTTTATTCCCATTTTTTCTGTTTTTCTTGACAATTATCATTGTTTATTCCAGTTTTTCTCCCATTTATTACAGTTTTTTCGCATACGCTTGGCGAGAAATCCTTTTCTATTTCCACTTTTTCAGCACTTTCTTACGATTTTCAGTCTTCCATTGAGAATTACCTTTTTATTCTATTTTTTCTTGCGTTTAATATCGTATTTTTGATCATTTTTGGCAAATACCTTGAATATTCTTCAATAATTCGCGTTTACTCCAGCTTTTCCGGCCATTATTGGATTTGATTCTCTTTTTTTTCCATCCTTTCTTGCGTTTTTCCAGATTTTCTGTCTTCTTTGGCAAATTACCTCGTTTATTTCATTCTTTCTTGCGTTTTATCAATGTTTTTCGGCCTTTCTTGGCAATCAACAAAGATTTACCTTCAATTTAAGCGTTTAATCCCGGTTTTTTTTTTTGAATCCTTGGCGATTAACTTTGATTATTTCATTCTTTCTCGCGTGTACTCCCATTATTTCTGTATTCCTTGGCAATTATCATTGTTTATTCCATTCCTTCTCCCGTTTATTTCCCTTTTTTAGCTTTTCTTGGCTAAAATCCTCTTCTATTCCATTCTTTTTCAGCACTTTCTTACGATTTTCAGTCTTCCATTGCGAATTACCTCTTTTACTATATTCTTTCTTGCGTTTAAAATCGATTTTTCGATCATTTTTGGCAAATACCTTGAATATTCTTCAATAATTCGCGTTTACTCCAGCTTTTCCGGCCATTATTGGATTTGATTCTCTTTTTTTCCATCCTTTCTTGCGTTTTTCCAGATTTTCTGTCTTCTTTGGCAAATTACCTCGTTTATTTCATTCTTTCTTGCGTTTATATCAATGTTTTAGGCCTTTCTTGGCAATCAACAACGTTTTACCTTCGTTTTTTTCGTTTAACGCCGGTTATTTTGTTTCCTTGGCTATTAACTTGGATTATTTCATTCTTTCTCGCGATAACTCCATTTTTTCTGTCTTCCTTGACAATTATCATTGTTTATTCCATTTCTTCTCCCGTTTATTACCGTTTTTTCGCTTATGCTTGGCAAAAGTCCTCTTCTAGTTCGACTTTTTCAGCACTTTCTTACGATTTTCATTCTTCCATTGCGAATTACCTTTTTATTCTACTCTTTCTTGCGTTTAATATCGTATTTTCGATCATTTTTGGCAAATACCTTGATTATTTTTCCATGATTCGCGTTTACTCCAGCTTTTCCTGCCATTATTGGCTTTGATTCTCTTTTATTTCATCCTTTCTTGCGTTTTTCCCAAACTTTCTGTCTTCTTTGGCAAATTACCTCGTTTATTTCATTCTTTCTTGCGTTTTGTCAATGTTTTTCGGCCTTTCTTGGCAATCAACAAAGATTTATTTTCGTTTTTTGCGTTTAATCTCGGTTTTTTTGCTTCATTGGCGATAAACATGGAATTAATTTCATTCTTTCTAGCGTTTACTCCCATTTTTTCAGTCTTCCTTGGCAATTATAATTGTTTATTCCATTCTTTCTCCCGTTTATTACCGCTTTTTTATATTATGCTTGGCGAAAATCCTCTTTTATTCCTTCTTTTTCAGCACTTTCTTACGATTTTGGTCTTCCATTGCGAATTACTTCTTTTATTCTATTCTTTCTTGCGTTTAAAATCGTATTTTCGATCATTTTTCGCAAATACCTTGATTATTCTTCCATGATTCGCGTTCACTCCAGCTTTTCCGGCCATTATTGGCTTTGAATCGCTTATATGCCATCCTTCCTTGAGTTTTCTCCAGATTTTCTGTCTTCTTTGGCAAATTACCTCGTTTATTTCATTCTTCTTGCGTTTTCTAAATGTTTTAGGCCTTTCTTGGCATTCAACAAATTTCAACCTTCGTTTTTTGCGTTTAATCCTGGTTTTTTTTGCGTCATTTAAGATTAACTTGGATTATTTCATTCTTTCTCGCGTTTATTCCCATTTTTGTCTGTTTTTCTTGACAATTATCATTGTTTATTCCAGTTTTTCTCCCATTTATTACAGTTTTTTCGCATACGCTTGGCGAAAATCCTTTTCTATTTCCACTTTTTCAGCACTTTCTTACGATTTTCAGTCTTCCATTGAGAATTACCTTTTTATTCTATTTTTTCTTGCGTTTAATATCGTATTTTTGATCATTTTTGGCAAATACCTTGAATATTCTTCAATAATTCGCGTTTACTCCAGGTTTTCCGGCCATTATTGGATTTTGATTCTCTTTTTTTTCCATCCTTTCTTGCGTTTTTCCAGATTTTCTGTCTTCTTTGGCAAATTACCTCGTTTATTTCATTCTTTCTTGCGTTTTATCAATGTTTTTCGGCCTTTCTTGGCAATCAACAAAGATTTACCTTCAATTTAAGCGTTTAATCCCGGTTTTTTTGAATCCTTGGCGAATTAACTTTGATTATTTCATTCTTTCTCGCGTATGTACTCCCATTATTTCTGTATTCCTTGGCAATTATCATTGTTTATTCCATTCTTTCTCCCGTTTATTACCGCTTTTTTATATTATGCTTGGCGAAAATCCTCTTTTATTCCTTCTTTTTCAGCACTTTCTTACGATTTTGGTCTTCCATTGCGAATTACTTCTTTTATTCTATTCTTTCTTGCGTTTAATATCGTATTTTTGATCATTTTTGGCAAATACCTTGAATATTCTTCAATAATTCGCGTTTACTCCAGCTTTTCCGGCCATTATTGGATTTGATTCTCTTTTTTTCCATCCTTTCTTGCGTTTTTTCCAGATTTTCTGTCTTCTTTGGCAAATTACCTCGTTTATTTCATTCTTTCTTGCGTTTTATCAATGTTTTTCGGCCTTTCTTGGCAATCAACAAAGATTTACCTTCAATTTAAGCGTTTTAATCCCGGTTTTTTTTGAATCCTTGGCGATTAACTTTGATTATTTCATTCTTTCTCGCGTGTACTCCCATTATTTCTGTATTCCTTGTCAATTGTCATTGTTTATTCCATTCCTTCTCCCGTTTATTTCCCTTTTTTTAGCTTTTGCTTGGCTAAAATCCTCTTCTTTTCCATTCTTTTTCAGCACTTTCTTACGATTTTCAGTCTTCCATTGCGAATTACCTCTTTTACTATATTCTTTCTTGTGTTTAAAATCGATTTTTCGATCATTTTTGGCAAATACCTTGTTTATTCTTCCCTGATTTGCGTTTACTCCAGCTTTTCCGGCCATTATTGGCTTTGATTCTCTTTTATTCCATCCTTTCTTGCGTTTTTTACAGTTTTTTCTGACTTCTTTGGCAAATTACCTCGTTTATTTCATTCTTTCTTGCGTTATATCAATGTTTTAGGCCTTTCTTGGCAATCAACAACGTTTTACCTTCGTTTTTTTTCGTTTTAACGCCGGTTATTTTGTTTCCTTGGCTATTAACTTGGATTATTTCATTCTTTCTCGCGTTAACTCCCATTTTTTCTGTCTTCCTTGACAATTATCATTGTTTATTCCATTTCTTCTCCCGTTTATTACCGTTTTTTCGCTTATGCTTGGCAAAAATCCTCTTCTAGTTCGACTTTTTCAGCACTTTCTTACGATTTTCATTCTTCCATTGCGAATTACCTTTTTATTCTACTCTTTCTTGCGTTTAATATCGTAATTTTCGATCATTTTTGGCAAATACCTTGATTATTTTTCCATGATTCGCGTTTACTCCAGCTTTTCCTGCCATTATTGGCTTTGATTCTCTTTTATTTCATCCTTTCTTGCGTTTTTCCAAACTTTCTGTCTTCTTTGGCAAATTACCTCGTTTATTTCATTCTTTCTTGCGTTTTGTCAATGTTTTTCGGCCTTTCTTGGCAATCAACAAAGTTTTATTTTCGTTTTTTGCGTTTAATCTCGGTTTTTTTTGCTTCATTGGCGATAAACATGGATTATTTCATTCTTTCTAGCGTTTACTCCCATTTTTTTCAGTCTTCCTTGGCAATTATAATTGTTTATTCCATTCTTTCTCCCGTTTATTACCGCTTTTTTATATTATGCTTGGCGAAAATCCTCTTTTATTCCTTCTTTTTCAGCACTTTCTTACGATTTTGGTCTTCCATTGCGAATTACTTCTTTTATTCTATTCTTTCTTGCGTTTAAAATCGTATTTTCGATCATTTTTCGCAAATACCTTGATTATTCTTCCATGATTCGCGTTCACTCCAGCTTTTCCGGCCATTATTGGCTTTGAATCGCTTATATGCCATCCTTCCTTGAGTTTTCTCCAGATTTTCTGTCTTCTTTGGCAAATTACCTCGTTTATTTCATTCTTCTTGCGTTTTCTAAATGTTTTAGGCCTTTCTTGGAATTCAACAAAGTTCAACCTTCGTTTTTTGCGTTTAATCCTGGTTTTTTTTGCGTCATTTAAGATTAACTTGGATTATTTCATTCTTTCTCGCGTTTATTCCCATTTTTTCTGTTTTCCTTGACAATTATCATTGTTTATTCCAGTTCTTCTCCCATTTATTACAGTTTTTTCGCATATGCTTGGCGAAAATCCTTTTCTATTTCCACTTTTTTCAGCACTTTCTTACGATTTTCAGTCTTCCATTGAGAATTACCTTTTTATTCTATTTTTTTTTGCGTTTAATATCGTATTTTTGATCATTTTTGGCAAATACCTTGAATATTCTTCAATAATTCGCGTTTACTCCAGCTTTTGCGGCCATTATTGGATTTGATTCTCTTTTTTTTCCATCCTTTCTTGCGTTTTTCCAGATTTTCTGTCTTCTTTGGCAAATTACCTCGTTTATTTCATTCTTTCTTGCGTTTTATCAATGTTTTTCGGCCTTTCTTGGCAATCAACAATGATTTACCTTCAATTTAAGCGTTTAATCCCGGTTTTTTTTGAATCCTTGGCGATTAACTTTGATTATTTCATTCTTTCTCGCGTGTGTACTCCCATTTTTTCTGTATTCCTTGGCAATTATCAGTGTTTATTCCATTCCTTCTCCCGTTTATTTCCCTTTTTTAGCTTTTGCTTGGCTAAAATCCTCTTCTATTCCATTCTTTTTCAGCACTTTCTTACGATTTTCAGTCTTCCATTGCGAATTACCTCTTTTATTATATTCTTTCTTGCGTTTTAAAATCGTTTTTTTCGATCATTTTTGGCAAATACCTTGTTTATTCTTCCCTGATTTGCGTTTACTCCAGCTTTTCCGGCCATTATTGGCTTTGATTCTCTTTTATTCCATCCTTTCTTGCGTTTTTACAGTTTTTCTGACTTCTTTGGCAAATTACCTCGTTTATTTCATTCTTTCTTGAGTTTTATCAATATTTTAGGCATTTTTTTGGCAATCAACAAGGTTTTACCTACGTTTTTCTCGTTTAACGCCGGGTTATTTTGTTTCCTTGGTTATTAACTTGGATTATTTCATTCTTTCTCGCGTTTACTCCCATTTTTTCTGTCTTCTTTGACAATTATCATTGTTTATTCCAGTTCTTCTCCCGTTTATTACCGTTTTTTCGCTTATGCTTGGCAAAAATCCTCTTCTATTTCCACTTTTTCAGCACTTTCTAACGATTTTCATTCTTCCATTGCGAATTACCTTTTTATTCTACTTTTTCTTGCGTTTAATATCGTATTTTCAATCATTTTTGGCAAATACCTTGAATATTCTTCAATAATTCGCGTTTACTCCAGCTTTTCCGGCCATTATTGGATTTAATTCTCTTTTATTCCATCCTTTCCTGCGTTTTTCCAGATTTTCTGTCTTCTTTGGCAAATTACCTCGTTTATTTCATTCTTTCTTGCGTTTTATCAATGTTTTTCGGGCTTTCTTGGCAATCAACAAATATTTACCTTCAATTTAAGCGTTTAATCCCGGTTTTTTTTTAATCCTTGGCGATTAACTTGGATTATTTCATTCTTTCTCGCGTTTACTCCCATTTTTTCTGTCTTCCTTGACAATTATCATTGTTTATTCCAGTTCTTCTCCCGTTTATTACCTTTTTTTGCATATGCTTGGCGAAAATCCTTTTCTATTTCCACTTTTTCAGCACTTTCTTACGATTTTCAGTCTTCCATTGCGAATTACCTTTTATTCTATTCTTTCTTGCGTTTAATATCGTATTTTCGATCATTTTTGGCAAATACCTTGATTATTTTTCCATGATTCGCGTTTACTCCAGCTTTTCCTGCCATTATTGGCTTTGATTCTCATTTATTCCATCCTTTCTTGCGTTTTTCCAAATTTTCTGTCTTCTTTGGCAAATTACCTCGTTTATTTCATTCTTTCTTGCGTTTTATCAATGTTTTTCGGGCTTTCTTGGCAATCAACAAAGATTTACCTTCAATTTAAGCGTTTAATCCCGGTTTTTTTGAATCCTTGGCGATTAACTTGGATTATTTCATTCTTTCTCGCGTTTACTCCCATTTTTTCTGTCTTCCTTGACAATTATCATTGTTTATTCCATTTCTTCTCCCGTTTATTACCGTTTTTTCGCTTATGCTTGGCGAAAATCCTCTTTTATTCCTTCTTTTTCAGCACTTTCTTACGATTTTGGTCTTCCATTGCGAATTACTTCTTTTATTCTATTCTTTCTTGCGTTTATAAAATCGTATTTTCGATCATTTTTCGCAAATAACTTGATTATTCTTCCATGATTCGCGTTCACTCCAGCTTTTTCCGGCCATTATTGCCTTTGAATCGCTTATATGCCATCCTTTCTTGAGTTTTCACCAGATTTTCTGTCTTCTTTGGCAAATTACCTCGTTTATTTCATTCTTCTTGCGTTTTCTAAATGTTTTAGGCCTTTCTTGGCAATCAACAAAGTTTTACCTTCGTTTTTGTCGTTTAACGCCGGTTATTTTGCTTCCTTGGCTTATTAACTTGGATTTTTTTATTCTTTCTCGCGTTTACTCCCTATTTTTCTGTCTTCCTTGACAATTATCATTGTTTATTCCAGTTCTTCTCCCGTTTATTACCTTTTTTCGCATATGCTTGGCGAAATCCTTTTCTATTTCCACTTTTTCAGCACTTTCTTACGATTTTCAGTCTTCCATTGCGAATTACCTTTTATTCTATTCTTTCTTGCGTTTAATATCGTATTTTCGATCATTTTTGGCAAATACCTTGATTATTTTTCCATGATTCGCGTTTACTCCAGCTTTTCCTGCCATTATTGGCTTTGATTCTCATTTATTCCATCCTTTCTTGCGTTTTTTCCAGATTTTCTGTCTTCTTTGGCAAATTACCTCGTTTATTTCATTCTTTCTTGCGTTTTATCAATGTTTTTCGGCCTTTCTTGGCAATCAACAAAGATTTACCTTCAATTTAAGCGTTTAATCCCGGTTTTTTTTTGAATCCTTGGCGAATTAACTTTGATTATTTCATTCTTTCTCGCGGTGTACTCCCATTTTTTTCTGTCTTCCTTGACAATTATCATTGTTTATTCCAGTTCTTCTCCCGTTTATTACCGTTTTTTTCGCATATGCTTGGCGAAAATCCTTTTCTATTTCCACTTTTTCAGCACTTTCTTACGATTTTCAGTCTTCCATTGCGAATTACCTCTTTTATTATATTCTTTCTTGCGTTTTAAAATCGTTTTTTCGATCATTTTTGGCAAATACCTTGTTTGTTCTTCCCTGATTTGCGTTTACTCCAGCTTTTCCGGCCATTATTGGCTTTGATTCTCTTTTATTCCATCCTTTCTTGCGTTTTTACAGTTTTTCTGACTTCTTTGGCAAATTACCTCGTTTATTTCATTCTTTTCTTGCGTTTTTATCAATGTTTTAGGCATTTTTTTTGGCAATCAACAAAGTTTTACCTAAGTTTTTCTCGTTTAACTCCGGTTATTTTGTTTCCTTGGTTATTAACTTGGATTATTTCATTCTTTCTCGCGTTTACTCCCATTTTTTTCTGTCTTCCTTGACAATTATCATTTTTTATTCCAGTTCTTCTCCCGTTTATTACCGTTTTTTCGCTTATGCTTGGCAAAAATCCTCTTTTATTCATCCTTTTCAGCACTTTCTTACGATTTTGGTCTTCCATTGCGAATTACTTCATTTATTCTATTCTTTTCTTGCGTTTAAAATCGTATTTTCGATCATTTTTCGCAAATACCTTGATTATTCTTCCATGATTCGCGTTCACTCCAGCTTTTCCGGCCATTATTGGCTTTGAATCGCTTATATGCCATCCTTTCTTGAGTTTTCTCCAGATTTTCTGTCTTCTTTGGCAAATTACCTCGTTTATTTCATTCTTCTTGCGTTTTCTAAATGTTTTTAGGCCTTTCTTGGCAATCAACAAAGTTCAACCTTCGTTTTTTTGGGTTTAATCCTGGTTTTTTTTTGCTTCATTGGCGATTAACTTGGATTATTTCATACTTTCTCGCGTTTACTCCCATTTTTTCTGTCTTCCTTGACAATTATCATTGTTTATTCCAGTTCTTCTCCCGTTTATTACCTTTTTTCGCATATGCTTGGCGAAAATCCTTTTCTATTTCCACTTTTTCAGCACTTTCTTACGATTTTCATTCTTCCATTGCGAATTACCTTTTTATTCTACTCTTTCTTGCGTTTAATATCGTATTTTCGATCATTTTTGGCAAATACCTTGATTATTTTTCCATGATTCGCGTTTACTCCAACTTTTCCTGCCATTATTGGCTTTGATTCTCTTTTATTTCATCCTTTCTTGCGTTTTTCCAAACTTTCTGTCTTCTTTGGCAAATTACCTCGTTTATTTCATTCTTTCTTGCGTTTTCTAAATGTTTTAGGCCTTTCTTGGCAATCAACAAAGTTTTATTTTCGTTTTTTTGCGTTTATTCTCGGTTTTTTTGCTTCATTGGCGATAAACATGGATATTTCATTCTTTCTAGCGTTTACTCCCATTTTTTCAGTGTTCCTTGGCAATTATAATTGTTTATTTCATTCTTTCACCCGTTTATTACAGCTTTTTTATATTATGCTTGGCGAAAATCCTCTTCTATTCCTTCTTTTTCAGCACTTTCTTACTGTTTTGGTCTTCCATTGCGAATTACTTATTTTATTCTATTCTTTCTTGCGTTTAAAAATCGTATTTTTGATCATTTTTTGAAAATACCTTGATTATTCTTCCATGATTCGCTTTTACTCCAGCTTTTCCGGCCATTATTGGCTTTGAATCTCTTATATGCCATCCTTTCTTGAGTTTTCTCCAGATTTTCTGTCTTCTTTGGCAAATTACCTCGTTTATTTCATCCTTTCTTGCGTTTTCTAAATGTTTTAGGCCTTTCTTGGCAATCAACAAAGTTCAACCTTCAATTGTTTATTCCATTCCTTCTCCCGTTTATTTCCCATTTTTAGCTTTTGCTTGGCTAAAATCCTCTTCTATTCCTTCTTTTTCAGCACTTTCTTACGATTTCAGTCTTCCATTGCGTATTACCTCTATTATTCTATTCTTTCTTGCGTTTTAATATCGTATTTTCGATCATTTTTGGCAAATACCTTGATTATTTTTCCATGATTCGCGTTTACTCCAGCTTTTCCTGCCATTATTGGCTTTGATTCTCATTTATTCCATCCTTTCTTGCGTTTTTCCAGATTATCAGTCTTCTTT
>JAJPWW010000237.1:0-23934 GCA_028673005.1 Tanypteryx hageni
AGAAAATCTGGAGAAAACTCAAGAAAGGATGGCATATAAGAGATTCAAAGCCAATAATGGCCGGGAAAAGCTGGAGTAAAAGCGAATCATGGAAGAATAATCAAGGTATTTGCAAAAAATGATCAAAAATACGATTTAAAACGCAAGAAAGAATAGAATAAAATAAGTAATTCGCAATGGAAGACCAAAACAGTAAGAAAGTGCTGAAAAAGAAGGAATAGAAGAGGATTTTCGCCAAGCATAATATAAAAAAGCTGTAATAAACGGGTGAAAGAATGAAATAAACAATTATAATTGCCAAGGAACACTGAAAAAGATGGGAGGTAAACGCTAGAAAGAATGAAATAATCCATGTTTATCGCCAATGAAGCAAAAAAACCGAGAATAAACGCAAAAAAACGAAAATAAAACTTTGTTGATTGCCAAGAAAGTCCGAAAAACATTGACAAAACGCAAGAAAGAATGAAATAAACGAGGTAATTTGCCAAAGAAGACAGAAAGTTTGGAAAAACGCAAGAAAGGATGAAATAAAAGAGAATCAAAGCCAATAATGGCAGGAAAAGCTGGAGTAAACGCGAATCATGGAAAAATAATCAAGGTATTTGCCAAAAATGATCGAAAATACGATATTAAACGCAAGAAAGAGTAGAATAAAAAGGTAATTCGCAATGGAAGAATGAAAATCGTAAGAAAGTGCTGAAAAAAGTGGAAATAGAAAAGGATTTTCGCCAAGCATATGCGAAAAAAGGTAATAAACGGAGAAGAACTGGAATAAACAATGATAATTGTCAAGGAAGACAGAAAAAATGGGGAGTAAACGCGAGAAAGAATGAAATAATCCATGTTTATCGCCAATGAAACAAAAAAACCGAGATTAAACGCAAAAAACGAAAATAAAACATTGTTGATTGCCAAAGAAAGCCAAAAAACATTGAGAAAACGCAAGAAAGAATGAAATAATCCAAGTTAATAGCCAAGGAAGCAAAACAACCGGCGATTAACGAGAAAAACGAAGGTAAAACTTTGTTGATTGCCAAGAAAGGCCTAAAATATTGATAAAACGCAAGAAAGAATGAAATAAACGAGGTAATTTGCCAAAGAAGACAGAAAATCTGGAAAAACGCAAGAAAGGATGGAAAAAAAGAGAATCAAATCCAATAATGGCCGGAAAAGCTAAAGTAAACGCGAATTATTGAAGAATATTCTAGGTATTTGCCAAAAAAAAATGATCAAAAATACGATATTAAACGCAAGAAAGAATAGAATAAAAAGGTAATTCTCAATGGAAGACTGAAAATCGTAAGAAAGTGCTGAAAAAGTGGAAATAGAAAAGGATTTTCGCCAAGCATATGCGAAAAAAACGGTAATAAATGGGAGAAGAACTGGAATAAACAATGATAATTGTCAAGGAAGACAGAAAAAATGGGAGTAAACGCGAGAAAGAATGAAATAATCCAAGTTAATCGCCAATGAAGCAAAAAAAACCAGGATTAAACGCAAAAAACGAAGGTTGAACTTTGTTGATTGCCAAGAAAGGCCTAAAACATTTAGAAAACGCAAGAAGAATGAAATAAACGAGGTAATTTGCCAAAGAAGACAGAAAATCTGGAGAAAACTCAAGAAAGGATGGCATATAAGCGATTCAAAGCCAATAATGGCCGGAAAAGCTGGAGTGAACGCGAATCATGGAAGAATAATCAAGGTATTTGCGAAAAATGATCGAAAATACGATTTTAAACGCAAGAAAGAATAGAATAAATGAAGTAATTCGCAATGGAAGACCAAAATCGTAAGAAAGTGCTGAAAAGGAGGAATAAAAGAGGATTTTCGCCAAGCATAAGCGAAAAAACGGTAATAAACGGGAGAAGAAATGGAATAAACAATGATAATTGTCAAGGAAGACAGAAAAAATGGGAGTTAACGCGAGAAAGAATGAAATAATCCAAGTTAATAGCCAAGGAAACAAAATAACCGGCGCTAAACGAAAAAAACGAAGGTAAAACGTTGTTGATTGCCAAGAAAGGCCTAAAACATTGATATAACGCAAGAAAGAATGAAATAAACGAGGTAATTTGCCAAAGAAGTCAGAAAAACTGTAAAAACGCAAGAAAGGGTGAAATAAAAGAGAATCAAAGCCAATAATGGCCGGAAAAGCTGGAGTAAACGCGAATCAGGGAAGAACAAACAAGGTATTTGCCAAAAATGATCGAAAAAACGATTTTAAACGCAAGAAAGAATAGAATAAAAGAGGTAATTCGCAATGGACGACTGAAAATCGTAAGAAAGTGCTGAAAAAGAATGGAATAGAAGAGGATTTTAGCCAAGCAAAAGCTAAAAAAGGGAAATAAACGGGAGAAGAAATGGAATAATCAATGATAATTGCCAAGGAATACAGAAAAAATGGGAGTAAACGCGAGAAAGAATGAAATAATCCAAGTTAATCGCCAAGGATTAAAAAAAACCGGGATTAAACGCTTAAATTGAAGGTAAATCTTTGTTGATTGCCAAGAAAGCCCGAAAAACATTGATAAAACGCAAGAAAGAATGAAATAAACGAGGTAATTTGCCAAAGAAGACAGAAAATCTGGAAAAACGCAAGAAAGGATGGAATAAATGAGAATCAAAGCCAATAATGGCAGGAAAAGCTGGAGTAAACGCGAATCATGGAAAAATAATCAAGGTATTTGCTAAAAATGATCGAAAATACGATATTAAACGCAAGAAAGAATAGAATAAAAGGTAATTCGCAATGGAAGACTGAAAATCGTAAGAAAGTGCTGAAAAAGTGGAAATAGAAAAGGATTTTCGCCAAGCATATGCGAAAAAAGGTGATAAACGGGAGAAGAACTGGAATAAACAATGATAATTGTCAAGGAAGACAGAAAAAATGGGAGTAAACGCGAGAAAGAATGAAATAATCCATGTTTATCGCCAATGAAACAAAAAAACCGAGATTAAACGCAAAAAACGAAAATAAAACTTTGTTGATTGCCAAAGAAAGCCAAAAAACATTGAGAAAACGCAAGAAAGAATGAAATAATCCAAGTTAATAGCAAAGGAAGCAAAACAACCGGCGTTAAACGAGAAAAACGAAGGTAAAACTTTGTTGATTGCCAAGAAAGGCCTAAAACATTGATAAAACGCAAGAAAGAATGAAATAAACGAGGTAATTTGCCAAAGAAGTCAGAAAAACTGTAAAAACGCAAGAAAGGATGGAATAAAAGAGAATCAAAGCCAATAATGGCCGGAAAACCTGGAGTAAACGCGAATCAGGGAGGAACAAACAAGGTATTTGACAAAAATGATCGAAAAAACGATTTTAAACGCAAGAAAGAATAGAATAATAGAGGTAATACGCAATGGAAGACTGAAAATCGTAAGAAAGTGCTGAAAAAGAAGGAATAGAAGAGGATTTTAGCCAAACAAAAGCTAAAAATGGGAAATAAACGGGAGAAGGAATGGAATAAACAATTGAAGGTTGAACTCTGTTGATTGCCAAGAAAGGCCTAAAACATTTAGAAAACGCAAGAAAGAATGAAATAAACGTGGTAATTTGCTAAAGAAGACAGAAAATCTGGAGAAAACTCAAGAAAGGATGGAATAAAAGAGAATCAAAGCCAATAATGGCCGGAAAACCTGGAGTAAACGCGAATCAGGGAAGAACAAACAAGGTATTTGACAAAAATGATCGAAAAAACGATTTTAAACGCAAGAAAGAATAGAATAATAGAGGTAATTTGCAATGGAAGACTGAAAATCGTAAGAAAGTGCTGAAAAAGAAGGAATAGAAGAGGATTTTAGCCAAGCAAAAGCTAAAAATGGGAAATAAACGGGAGAAGGAATGGAATAAACAATTGAAGGTTGAACTTTGTTGATTGCCAAGAAAGGCCTAAAACATTTAGAAAACGCAAGAAAGAATGAAATAAACGAGGTAATTTGCCAAAGAAGACAGAAAATCTGGAGAAAACTCAAGAAAGGATGGCATATAAGCGATTCAAAGCCAATAATGGCCGGAAAAGCTGGAGTGAACGCGAATCATGGAAGAATAATCAAGGTATTTGCGAAAAATGATCGAAAATACGATTTTAAACGCAAGAAAGAATAGAATAAATGAAGTAATTCGCAATGGAAGACCAAAATCGTAAGAAAGTGCTGAAAAGGAGGAATAAAAGAGGATTTTCGCCAAGCATAATATAAAAAAGCGGTAATAAACGGGTGAAAGAATGGAATAAACAATTATAATTGCCAAGGAACACTGAAAAAATGGTAGTAAACGCGAGAAAGAATGAAATAATCCAAGTTAATAGCCAAGGAAACAAAATAACCGGCGTTAAACGAGAAAAACGAAGGTAAAACTTTGTTGATTGCCAAAAAAGGCCTAAAACATAGATAAAACGAAAGAAAGAATGGAATAAAAGAGAATCAAAGCATATAATGGCCGGAAAAGCTGGAGTAAACGCAAATCAGGGAAGAATAAACAAGGTATTTGCAGAAAATGATCGAAAAAACGATTTTAACGCAAGAAAGAATAGAATAAAAGCGGTAATTTGCAATGGAAGACTGAAAATCCTAAGAAAGTGCTGAAAAAGAAGGAATAGAAGAGGATTTTAGCCAAGCAAAAGCTAAAAAAGGGAAATAAACGGGAGAAGGAATGGAATAAACAATGATAATTGCCAAGGAATACAGAAAAAATGGCAGTACACGCGAGAAAGAATGAAATAATCAAAGTTAATCGCCAACGATTCAAAAAACCCGGGATTAAACGCTTAAATTGAAGGTAAATCTTTTTTGATTGCCAAGAAAGGCCGAAAAACATTGATAAAACGCAAGAAAGAATGAAATAAACGAGGTAATTTGCCAAAGAAGACAGAAAATCTGGAAAAACGCAAGAAAGGATGGAAAAAAAGAGAATCAAATCCAATAATGGCCGGAAAAGCTGGAGTAAACGCGAATAATGAAGAATATTCAAGGAATTTGCCAAAAATGATCGAAAATACGATATTTAACGCAAGAAAGAATAGAATAAAAAGGTAATTCTCAATGGAAGACAGAAAATCGTAAGAAAGTGCTGAAAAAGTGGAAATAGAAAAGGATTTTCGCCAAGCATATGCGAAAAAACTGTAATAAATGGGAGAAGAACTGGAATAAACAATGATAATTGTCAAGGAAGACAGAAAAAATGGGAGTAAACGCGAGAAAGAATGAAATAATCCAAGTTAATCGTAAATGAAGCAAATAAACTAGGATTAAACGCAAAAAACGAAGGTTGAACTTTGTTGATTGCCAAAAAAGGCCTAAAACATTTAGAAAACGCAAGAAGAATGACATAAACGAGGTAATTTGCCAAAGAAGACAGAAAATCTGGAGAAAACTCAAGAAAGGATGGCATATAAGCGATTCAAAGCCAATAATGGCTGAAAAAGCTGGAGTGAACGCGAATCATGGAAGAATAATCAAGGTATTTGCGAAAAATGATCGAAAATACGATTTTGAACGCAAGAAAGAATAGAATAAAAGAAGGAATTCGCAATGGAAGACAAAAATTGTAAGAAAATGCTGAAAAAGAAGGAATAAAAGAGGATTTTTGCCAAGCATAAGCGAAAAAACGGTAATAAACGGGAGAAGAAATGGAATAACTAATGATAATTGTCAAGGAAGACAGAAAAAATGGGAGTAAACGCGAGAAAGAATGAAATAATCCAAGTTAATCGTAAATGAAGCAAAAAAACCAGGATTAAACGCAAAAAACGAAGGTTGAACTATGTTGAATGCCAAGAAAGGCCTAAAACATTTAGAAAACGCAAGAAGAATGAAATAAACGAGGTAATTTGCCAAAGAAGACAGAAAATCTGGAGAAAACTCAAGAAAGGATGGCATATAAGCGATTCAAAGCCAATAATGGCCGGAAAAGCTGGAGTGAACGCGAATCATGGAAGAATAATCAAGGTATTTGCGAAAAATGATCGAAAATACGATTTTGAACGCAAGAAAGAATAGAATAAAAGAAGGAATTCGCAATGGAAGACCAAATTCGTAAGAAAGTGCTGAAAAAGAATGGAATAGAAGAGGATTTTAGCCAAGCAAAAGCTAAAAAAGTGAAATAAACGGGAGAAGGAATGGAATAAACAATGATAATTGCCAAGGAATACAGAAAAAATGGGAGTAAACGCGAGAAAGAATTAAATAATCCAAGTTAATCGCCAATGAAGCAAAAAAACCAGGATTAAACGCAAAAAACGAAGGTTGAACTTTGTTGATTGCCAAGAAAGGCCTAAAATATTTAGAAAACGCAAGAAAGAATGAAATAAACGAGGTAATTTGCCAAAGAAGACAGAAAATCTGGAGAAAACTCAAGAAAGGATGGCATATAAGAGATTCAAAGCCAATAATGGCCGGAAAAGCTGGAGTAAAAGCGAATCATGGAAGAATAATCAAGGTATTTGCAAAAAATGATCAAAAATACGATTTAAAACGCAAGAAAGAATAGAATAAAATAAGTAATTCGCAATGGAAGACCAAAACAGTAAGAAAGTGCTGAAAAAGAAGGAATAGAAGAGGATTTTCGCCAAGCATAATATAAAAAAGCTGTAATAAACGGGTGAAAGAATGAAATAAACAATTATAATTGCCAAGGAACACTGAAAAAATGGGAGTAAACGCTAGAAAGAATGAAATAATCCATGTTTATCGCCAATGAAGCAAAAAAACCGAGAATAAACGCAAAAAACGAAAATAAAACTTTGTTGATTGCCAAGAAAGTCCGAAAAACATTGACAAAACGCAAGAAAGAATGAAATAAACGAGGTAATTTGCCAAAGAAGACAGAAAGTTTGGAAAAACGCAAGAAAGGATGAAATAAAAGAGAATCAAAGCCAATAATGGCAGGAAAAGCTGGAGTAAACGCGAATCATGGAAAAATAATCAAGGTATTTGCCAAAAATGATCGAAAATACGATATTAAACGCAAGAAAGAGTAGAATAAAAAGGTAATTCGCAATGGAAGAATGAAAATCGTAAGAAAGTGCTGAAAAAGTGGAAATAGAAAAGGATTTTCGCCAAGCATATGCGAAAAAAGGTAATAAACGGGAGAAGAACTGGAATAAACAATGATAATTGTCAAGGAAGACAGAAAAAATGGGAGTAAACGCGAGAAAGAATGAAATAATCCATGTTTATCGCCAATGAAACAAAAAAAACCGAGATTAAACGCAAAAAACGAAAATAAAACATTGTTGATTGCCAAAGAAAGCCAAAAAACATTGAGAAAACGCAAGAAAGAATGAAATAATCCAAGTTAATAGCCAAGGAAGCAAAACAACCGGCGATTAACGAGAAAAACGAAGGTAAAACTTTGTTGATTGCCAAGAAAGGCCTAAAATATTGATAAAACGCAAGAAAGAATGAAATAAACGAGGTAATTTGCCAAAGAAGACAGAAAATCTGGAAAAACGCAAGAAAGGATGGAAAAAAAGAGAATCAAATCCAATAATGGCCGGAAAAGCTAAAGTAAACGCGAATTATTGAAGAATATTCTAGGTATTTGCCAAAAATCAAAAATACGATATTAAACGCAAGAAAGAATAGAATAAAAAGGTAATTCTCAATGGAAGACTGAAAATCGTAAGAAAGTGCTGAAAAAGTGGAAATAGAAAAGGATTTTCGCCAAGCATATGCGAAAAAAACGGTAATAAATGGGAGAAGAACTGGAATAAACAATGATAATTGTCAAGGAAGACAGAAAAAATGGGAGTAAACGCGAGAAAGAATGAAATAATCCAAGTTAATCGCCAATGAAGCAAAAAAAACCAGGATTAAACGCAAAAAACGAAGGTTGAACTTTGTTGATTGCCAAGAAAGGCCTAAAACATTTAGAAAACGCAAGAAGAATGAAATAAACGAGGTAATTTGCCAAAGAAGACAGAAAATCTGGAGAAAACTCAAGAAAGGATGGCATATAAGCGATTCAAAGCCAATAATGGCCGGAAAAGCTGGAGTGAACGCGAATCATGGAAGAATAATCAAGGTATTTGCGAAAAATGATCGAAAATACGATTTTAAACGCAAGAAAGAATAGAATAAATGAAGTAATTCGCAATGGAAGACCAAAATCGTAAGAAAGTGCTGAAAAGGAGGAATAAAAGAGGATTTTCGCCAAGCATAAGCGAAAAAACGGTAATAAACGGGAGAAGAAATGGAATAAACAATGATAATTGTCAAGGAAGACAGAAAAAATGGGAGTTAACGCGAGAAAGAATGAAATAATCCAAGTTAATAGCCAAGGAAACAAAATAACCGGCGCTAAACGAAAAAAACGAAGGTAAAACGTTGTTGATTGCCAAGAAAGGCCTAAAACATTGATATAACGCAAGAAAGAATGAAATAAACGAGGTAATTTGCCAAAGAAGTCAGAAAAACTGTAAAAACGCAAGAAAGGGTGAAATAAAAGAGAATCAAAGCCAATAATGGCCGGAAAAGCTGGAGTAAACGCGAATCAGGGAAGAACAAACAAGGTATTTGCCAAAAATGATCGAAAAAAACGATTTTAAACGCAAGAAAGAATAGAATAAAAGAGGTAATTCGCAATGGACGACTGAAAATCGTAAGAAAGTGCTGAAAAAGAATGGAATAGAAGAGGATTTTAGCCAAGCAAAAGCTAAAAAAGGGAAATAAACGGGAGAAGAAATGGAATAATCAATGATAATTGCCAAGGAATACAGAAAAAATGGGAGTAAACGCGAGAAAGAATGAAATAATCCAAGTTAATCGCCAAGGATTAAAAAAAACCGGGATTAAACGCTTAAATTGAAGGTAAATCTTTGTTGATTGCCAAGAAAGCCCGAAAAACATTGATAAAACGCAAGAAAGAATGAAATAAACGAGGGTAATTTGCCAAAGAAGACAGAAAATCTGGAAAAACGCAAGAAAGGATGGAATAAATGAGAATCAAAGCCAATAATGGCAGGAAAAGCTGGAGTAAACGCGAATCATGGAAAAATAATCAAGGTATTTGCTAAAAATGATCGAAAATACGATATTAAACGCAAGAAAGAATAGAATAAAAGGTAATTCGCAATGGAAGACTGAAAATCGTAAGAAAGTGCTGAAAAAGTGGAAATAGAAAAGGATTTTCGCCAAGCATATGCGAAAAAAGGTGATAAACGGGAGAAGAACTGGAATAAACAATGATAATTGTCAAGGAAGACAGAAAAAATGGGAGTAAACGCGAGAAAGAATGAAATAATCCATGTTTATCGCCAATGAAACAAAAAAACCGAGATTAAACGCAAAAAACGAAAATAAAACTTTGTTGATTGCCAAAGAAAGCCAAAAAACATTGAGAAAACGCAAGAAAGAATGAAATAATCCAAGTTAATAGCAAAGGAAGCAAAACAACCGGCGTTAAACGAGAAAAACGAAGGTAAAACTTTGTTGATTGCCAAGAAAGGCCTAAAACATTGATAAAACGCAAGAAAGAATGAAATAAACGAGGTAATTTGCCAAAGAAGTCAGAAAAACTGTAAAAACGCAAGAAAGGATGGAATAAAAGAGAATCAAAGCCAATAATGGCCGGAAAACCTGGAGTAAACGCGAATCAGGGAGGAACAAACAAGGTATTTGACAAAAATGATCGAAAAAACGATTTTAAACGCAAGAAAGAATAGAATAATAGAGGTAATACGCAATGGAAGACTGAAAATCGTAAGAAAGTGCTGAAAAAGAAGGAATAGAAGAGGATTTTAGCCAAACAAAAGCTAAAAATGGGAAATAAACGGGAGAAGGAATGGAATAAACAATTGAAGGTTGAACTCTGTTGATTGCCAAGAAAGGCCTAAAACATTTAGAAAACGCAAGAAAGAATGAAATAAACGTGGTAATTTGCTAAAGAAGACAGAAAATCTGGAGAAAACTCAAGAAAGGATGGAATAAAAGAGAATCAAAGCCAATAATGGCCGGAAAACCTGGAGTAAACGCGAATCAGGGAAGAACAAACAAGGTATTTGACAAAAATGATCGAAAAAAACGATTTTAAACGCAAGAAAGAATAGAATAATAGAGGTAATTTGCAATGGAAGACTGAAAATCGTAAGAAAGTGCTGAAAAAGAAGGAATAGAAGAGGATTTTAGCCAAGCAAAAGCTAAAAATGGGAAATAAACGGGAGAAGGAATGGAATAAACAATTGAAGGTTGAACTTTGTTGATTGCCAAGAAAGGCCTAAAACATTTAGAAAACGCAAGAAAGAATGAAATAAACGAGGGTAATTTGCCAAAGAAGACAGAAAATCTGGAGAAAACTCAAGAAAGGATGGCATATAAGAGATTCAAAGCCAATAATGGCCGGAAAAGCTGTAGTAAACGCGAATCATGGAAGAATAATCAAGGTATTTGCAAAAAATGATCAAAAATACGATTTTAAACGCAAGAAAGAATAGAATAAAATAAGTAATTCGCAATGGAAGACCAAAATAGTAAGAAAGTGCTGAAAAAGAAGGAATAGAAGAGGATTTTCGCCAAGCATAATATAAAAAAGCGGTAATAAACGGGTGAAAGAATGGAATAAACAATTATAATTGCCAAGGAACACTGAAAAAATGGTAGTAAACGCGAGAAAGAATGAAATAATCCAAGTTAATAGCCAAGGAAACAAAATAACCGGCGTTAAACGAGAAAAACGAAGGTAAAACTTTGTTGATTGCCAAAAAAGGCCTAAAACATAGATAAAACGCAAGAAAGAATGGAATAAAAGAGAATCAAAGCATATAATGGCCGGAAAAGCTGGAGTAAACGCAAATCAGGGAAGAATAAACAAGGTATTTGCAGAAAATGATCGAAAAAACGATTTTAACGCAAGAAAGAATAGAATAAAAGCGGTAATTTGCAATGGAAGACTGAAAATCCTAAGAAAGTGCTGAAAAAGAAGGAATAGAAGAGGATTTTAGCCAAGCAAAAGCTAAAAAAGGGAAATAAACGGGAGAAGGAATGGAATAAACAATGATAATTGCCAAGGAATACAGAAAAAATGGCAGTACACGCGAGAAAGAATGAAATAATCAAAGTTAATCGCCAACGATTCAAAAAACCCGGGATTAAACGCTTAAATTGAAGGTAAATCTTTTTTGATTGCCAAGAAAGGCCGAAAAACATTGATAAAACGCAAGAAAGAATGAAATAAACGAGGGTAATTTGCCAAAGAAGACAGAAAATCTGGAAAAACGCAAGAAAGGATGGAAAAAAAGAGAATCAAATCCAATAATGGCCGGAAAAGCTGGAGTAAACGCGAATAATGAAGAATATTCAAGGAATTTGCCAAAAATGATCGAAAATACGATATTTAACGCAAGAAAGAATAGAATAAAAAGGTAATTCTCAATGGAAGACAGAAAATCGTAAGAAAGTGCTGAAAAAGTGGAAATAGAAAAGGATTTTCGCCAAGCATATGCGAAAAAACTGTAATAAATGGGAGAAGAACTGGAATAAACAATGATAATTGTCAAGGAAGACAGAAAAAATGGGAGTAAACGCGAGAAAGAATGAAATAATCCAAGTTAATCGTAAATGAAGCAAATAAACTAGGATTAAACGCAAAAAACGAAGGTTGAACTTTGTTGATTGCCAAGAAAGGCCTAAAACATTTAGAAAACGCAAGAAGAATGACATAAACGAGGTAATTTGCCAAAGAAGACAGAAAATCTGGAGAAAACTCAAGAAAGGATGGCATATAAGCGATTCAAAGCCAATAATGGCTGAAAAAGCTGGAGTGAACGCGAATCATGGAAGAATAATCAAGGTATTTGCGAAAAATGATCGAAAATACGATTTTGAACGCAAGAAAGAATAGAATAAAAGAAGGAATTCGCAATGGAAGACAAAAATCGTAAGAAAATGCTGAAAAAGAAGGAATAAAAGAGGATTTTTGCCAAGCATAAGCGAAAAAAACGGTAATAAACGGGAGAAGAAATGGAATAACTAATGATAATTGTCAAGGAAGACAGAAAAAATGGGAGTAAACGCGAGAAAGAATGAAATAATCCAAGTTAAGAGCCAAGGAAACAAAATAACCGGCGCTAAACGAGAAAAACGAAGGTAAATCTTTGTTGATTGCCAAAAAAGGCCTAAAACATTGATAAAACGCAAGAAAGAATGAAATAAACGAGGTAATTTGCCAAAGAAGTCAGAAAAACTGTAAAAACGCAAGAAAGGGTGGGAGTAAAACGCGAATCAGGGAAGAACAAACAAGGTATTTGCCAAAAATGATCGAAAAAAACGATTTTAAACGCAAGAAAGAATAGAATAAAAGAGGTATATCGCAATGGACGACTGAAAATCGTAAGAAAGTGCTGAAAAAGAATGGAATAGAAGAGGATTTTTAGCCAAGCAAAAGCTAAAAAAGGGAAATAAACGGGAGAAGGAATGGAATAAACAATGATAATTGCCAAGGAATACAGACAAAATGGGAGTACACGCGAGAAAGAATGAAATAATCAAAGTTAATCGCCAAGGATTCAAAAAAACCGGGATTATAAACGCTTAAATTGAAGGTAAATCTTTGTTGATTGCCAAGAAAGGCCGAAAAACATTGATAAAACGCAAGAAAGAATGAAATAAACGAGGGTAATTTGCCAAAGAACACAGAAAATCCGGAAAAAAACGCAAGAAAGGACGGAAAAAAAAGAGAATCAAATCCAATAATGGCCGGAAAAGCTGGAGTAAACGCGAATAATGAAGAATATTCAAGGTATTTGCCAAAAATGATCGAAAATACGATATTTAACGCAAGAAAGAATAGAAATAAAAAGGTAATTCTCAATGGAAGACAGAAAATCGTAAGAAAGTGCTGAAAAAGTGGAAATAGAAAAGGATTTTCGCCAAGCATATGCGAAAAAACTGTAATAAATGGGAGAAGAACTGGAATAAACAATGATAATTGTCAAGGAAGACAGAAAAAAATGGGAGTAAACGCGAGAGAAGAATGAAATAATCCAAGTTAATCGTAAATGAAGCAAAAAAACCAGGATTAAACGCAAAAACGAAGGTTGAACTATGTTGAATGCCAAGAAAGGCCTAAAACATTTAGAAAACGCAAGAAGAATGAAATAAACGAGGTAATTTGCCAAAGAAGACAGAAAATCTGGAGAAAACTCAAGAAAGGATGGCATATAAGCGATTCAAAGCCAATAATGGCCGGAAAAGCTGGAGTGAACGCGAATCATGGAAGAATAATCAAGGTATTTGCGAAAAATGATCGAAAATACGATTTTGAACGCAAGAAAGAATAGAATAAAAGAAGGAATTCGCAATGGAAGACCAAAATCGTAAGAAAGTGCTGAAAAAGAATGGAAATAGAAGAGGATTTTAGCCAAGCAAAAGCTAAAAAAGTGAAATAAAACGGGAGAAGGAATGGAATAAACAATGATAATTGCCAAGGAATACAGAAAAAATGGGAGTAAACGCGAGAAAGAATTAAATAATCCAAGTTAATCGCCAATGAAGCAAAAAAACCAGGATTTAAACGCAAAAACGAAGGTTGAACTTTGTTGATTGCCAAGAAAGTCCTAAAACATTTAGAAAACGCAAGAAAGAATGAAATAAAAGAGGTAATTTGCCAAAGAAGACAGAAAATCTGGAGAAAACTCAAGAAAGGATGGCATATAAGAGATTCAAAGCCAATAATGGCCGGAAAAAGCTGGAGTAAACGCGAATCATGGAAGAATAATCAAGGTATTTGCAAAAAATTATCGAAAATACGATTTTAAACGCAAGAAAGAATAGAATAAAAGAAGTAATTCGCAATGGAAGACCAAAATTGTAAGAAAGTGCTGAAAAAGAAGGAATAGAAGAGGATTTTAGCCAAGCAAAAGCTAAAAATGGGAAATAAACGGGAGAAGGAATGGAATAAACAATTGAAGGTTGAACTTTGTTGATTGCCAAGAAAGGCCTAAAACATTTAGAAAACGCAAGAAAGAATGAAATAAACGAGGGTAATTTGCCAAAGAAGACAGAAAATCTGGAGAAAACTCAAGAAAGGATGGCATATAAGAGATTCAAAGCCATAAATGGCCAGAAAAGCTGGAGGTAAACGCGAATCATGGAAGAATAATCAAGGTATTTGCAAAAAATGATCAAAAATACGATTTTAAACGCAAGAAAGAATAGAATAAAAATAAGTAATTCGCAATGGAAGACCAAAATAGTAAGAAAGTGCTGAAAAAGAAGGAATAGAAGAGGATTTTCGCCAAGCATAATATAAAAAAGCGGTAATAAACGGGTGTGAAAGAATGAGAATAAACAATTATAATTGCCAAGGAACACTGAAAAAAATGGTAGTAAACGCGAGAAAGAATGAAATAATCCAAGTTAATAGCCAAGGAAACAAAATAACCGGCGTTAAACGAGAAAAACGAAGGTAAAACATTGTTGATTGCCAAAAAAGGCCTAAAACATAGATAAAACGCAAGAAAGAATGGAATAAAAGAGAATCAAAGCATATAATGGCCGGGAAAAAGCTGGAGAGTAATCGCAAATCAGGGAAGAATAAACAAGGTATTTGCAGAAAATGATCGAAAAAAACGATTTTAAACGCAAGAAAGAATAGAATAAAAGAGGTAATTCGCAATGGAAGACTGAAAATCGTAAGAAAGTGCTGAAAAAGAATGGAATAGAAGAGGATTTTAGCCAAGCAAAAGCTAAAAAAGGGTAATAAACGGGAGAAGGAATGGAATAAACAATGATAATTGCCAAGGAATACAGAAAAAATAGGAGTACACGCGAGAAGAGAATGAAATAATCAAAGTTAATCGCCAAGGATTCAAAAAACCCGGGATATTAAACGCTTAAATTGAAGGTAAATCTTTTTTGATTGCCAAGAAAGGCCGAAAAACATTGATAAAACGCAAGAAAGAATGAAATAAACGAGGGTAATTTGCCAAAGAAGACAGAAAATCTGGAAAAACGCAAGAAAGGATGGAAAAAAAGAGAATCAAATCCAATAATGGCCGGAAAAGCTGGAGGTAAACGCGAATAATGAAGAATATTCAAGGAATTTGCCAAAAATGATCGAAAATACGATATTTAACGCAAGAAAGAATAGAAATAAAAAGGTAATTCTCAATGGAAGACAGAAAATCGTAAGAAAGTGCTAAAAAAGTGGAAATAGAAAAGGATTTTCGCCAAGCATATGCGAAAAAAACTGTAATAAAATGGGAGAAGAACTGGAATAAAACAATGATAATTGTCAAGGAAGACAGAAAAAATGGGAGGTAAACGCGAGAAAGAATGAAATAATCCAAATTAATCGTAAATGAAGCAAAAAAACTAGGATTAAAAGCAAAAAACAAAGGTTGAACTTTGTTGATTGCCAAGAAAGGCCTAAAACATTTAGAAAACGCAAGAAAGAATGAAATAAACGAGGTAATTTGCCAAAGAAGACAGAAAATCTGGAGTAAACTCAAGAAAGGATGGCATATAAGAGATTCAAAGCCAATAATGGCCGGAAAAGCTGGAGTAAACGCGAATCATGGAAGAATAATCAAAGGTATTTGCAAAAAATGATCAAAAATACGATATTAAACGCAAGAAAGAGTAGAATAAAAAGGTAATTCGCAATGGAAGACCAAAATCGTAAGAAAATGCTGAAAAAGAAGGAATAAAAAGAGGATTTTTGCCAAGCATAAGCGAAAAAAACGGTAATAAACGGGAGAAGAACTGGAATAACTAATGATAATATTGTCAAGGAAGACAGAAAAAATGGGAGTAAACGCGAGAAAGAATGAAATAATCCCAAGTTAATAGCCAAGGAAACAAAATAACCGGCGTTTTTAAACGAGAAAAAACGAAGGTAAATCTTTGTTGATTGCCAAAAAAGGCCTAAAACATTGATAAAACGCAAGAAAGAATGAAATAAACGAGGTAATTTGCCAAAGAAGTCAGAAAAAACTGTAAAAACGCAAGAAAGGGTGAAATAAAAGAGAATCAAATCCAATAATGGCCGGAAAAGCTGGAGTAAACGCGAATCAGGGAAGAACAAACAAGGTATTTGCCAAAAATGATCAAAAAATATGATTTTAAACGCAAGAAAGAATAGAATAAAATAAGTAATTTGCAATGGAAGACCAAAATAGTAAGAAAGTGCTGAAAAAGAAGGAATAGAAGAGGATTTTCGCCAAGCATAATATAAAAAAGCGGTATAAACGGGTGAAAGAATGGAATAAACAATTATAATTGCCAAGGAACACTGAAAAAATGGTAGTAAACGCGAGAAAGAATGAAATAATCCAAGTTAATAGCCAAGGAAACAAAATAACCGGCGTTAAACGAGAAAAACGAAGGTAAAACTTTGTTGATTGCCAAAAAAGACCTATAACATTGATAAAACGCAAGAAGAATGAAATAAACGAGGGTAATTTGCCAAAGAAGTCAGAAAAACTGTAAAAACGCAAGAAAGGATGGAATAAAAGAGAATCAAAGCATATAATGGCCGGGAAAAGCTGGAG
The DNA here is from genome assembly GCA_028673005.1 of Tanypteryx hageni. Lineage (NCBI taxonomy): Eukaryota > Metazoa > Arthropoda > Insecta > Odonata > Petaluridae > Tanypteryx > Tanypteryx hageni. The sequence continues at coordinate 16,488 of JAJPWW010000237.1, forward strand.
GTAAACGCAAAATCAGGGAAGAAATAAACAAGGTATTTGCCAAAAATGATCGAAAAAAAACGATTTTAAACGCAAGAAAGAATATAATAAATGAGGTAATTTGCAATGGAAGACTGAAAATCGTAAGAAAGTGCTGAAAAAAGAATGGAATAGAAGAGGATTTTAGCCAAGCAAAAGCTAAAAAAGGGAATAAAACGGGAGAAGGAATGGAAATAAACAATGATAATTGCCAAGGAATACAGAAAAAAATGGGAGAAGTACACACGAGAAAGAATGAAATAATCAAAGTTAATCGCCAAGGATTCAAAAAAACCGGGATTAAACGCTTAAATCGAAGGTAAATCTTTGTTGATTGCCAAGAAAGGCCGAAAAAACATTGATAAAACGCAAGAAAGAAGAATGAAATAAACGAGGGGTAATTTGCCAAAGAAGACAGAAAATCTGGAAAAAACGCAAGAAAGGATGGAAAAAAAAAAGAGAATCAAATCCAATAATGGCCGGAAAAGCTGGAATAAACGCGAATAATGAAGAATATTCAAGGTATTTGCCAAAAATGATCGAAAATACGATATTAAACGCAAGAAAGAATAGAATAAAAAGGTAATTCTCAATGGAAGACAGAAAATCGTAAGAAAGTGCTGAAAAAGTGGAAATAGAAAAGTATTTTCACCAAGCATATGCGAAAAAAACGGTAATAAATGGGGAGAAGAACTGGAATAAACAATGAATAATTGTCAAGGAAGACAGAAAAAATGGGAGTAAACCCGAGTAAGAGTAAGAATGAAATAATCCAAGTTAATCGCCAATGAAGCAAAAAAACCAGTATTAAACGCAAAAAACGAAGGTTGAACTTTGTTGATTGCCAAGAAAGGCCTAAAACATTTAGAAAACGCAAGAAAGAATGAAATAAACGAGGGTAATTTGCCAAAGAAGACAGAAAATCTGGAGTAAACTCAAGAAAGGATGGCATATAAGAGATTCAAAGCCAATAATGGCCGGAAAAGCTGGAGTAAACGCCGAATCATGGAAGAATAATCAAGGTATTTGCCAAAAATGATCGAAAAAAACGATTTTAAACGCAAGAAAGAATAGAATAATAGAGGTAATTCGCAATGGACGACTGAAAATCGTAAGAAAGTGCTGAAAAAGAATGGAATAGAAGAAGGATTTTAGCCAAGCAAAAGCTAAAAAAGGGAAATAAACGGGAGAAGGAATGGAATAATCAATGATAATTGCCAAGGAATACAGAAAAAATGGGAAGTAAACGCGGAGAAAGAATGAAATAATCCAAGTTAATCGCCAATGAAGCAAAAAAACCAGTATTAAACGCAAAAAACGAAGGTTGAACTTTGTTGATTGCCAAGAAAGGCCCTAAAACATTTAGAAAACGCAAGAAGAATGACATAAACGAGGTAATTTGCCAAAGAAGACAGAAAATCTGGAGAAAACTCAAGAAACGGATGGCATATAAGCGATTCAAAGCCAATAATGGCCGAAAAAGCTGGAGTGAACGCGAATCATGGAAGAATAATCAAGGTATTTGCGAAAAATGATCGAAAATACGATTTTGAACGCAAGAAAGAATAGAATAAAAGAAGGAATTCGCAATGGAAGACCAAAAATCGTAAGAAAGTGCTGAAAAAGAATGGAATAGAAGAGGATTTTAGCCAAGCAAAAAGCTAAAAAAGGGAAATAAACGGGAGAAGGAATGGAATAAACAATGATAATTGCCAGGAATACAGAAAAAATGGGAGAGTAAACGCGGAGAGAAGGAATGAAATAATCCAAGTTAATCGCCAAGGATTCAAAAAAAACCGGGAATTAAACGCTTAAATTGAAGGTAAATCTTTGTTGATTGCCAAGAAAGCCCGAAAAAAATTGAAAAAAAAAACGCAAGAGAAAGAATGAAATAAACGAGGGTATTTTTGCCAAAGAAGACTGAAAATCTGGAAAAAACGCAAGAAAGGATGGAATAAAAGAGAATCAAATCCAATAATGGCCGGAAAAAGCTGGAGGTAAACGCGAATTATTGAAGAATAATCAAGGTATTTGCCAAAAATGATCAAAAATACGATATTAAACGCAAGAGAAAGAGTAGAATAAAAAAGGTAATTCGCAATTTAAGAATGAAAATCGTAAGAAAGTGCTGAAAAAAGTGGAAATAGAAGAGGATATTTTGCCAAGCATAAGCAAAAAAACGGTAATAAACGGGAGAAGAACTGGAATAAAACAATGATAATTGTCAAGGAAGACAGAAAAAATGGGAGTAAAACCCGAGTAAGAATGAAATAATCCAAGTTAATCGCCAATGAAGCAAAAAAACCAGTATTAAACGCAAAAAACGAAAGGTTTGAACTTTGTTGATTGCCAAGAAAGGCCTAAAACATTTAGAAAACGCAAGAAAGAATGAAATAAACGAGGGTAAATTTGCCAAAGAAGACAGAAAATCTGGAGTAAACTCAAGAAAGGATGGCATATAAGAGATTCAAAGCCAATAATGGCCGGAAAAGCTGGAGTAAACGCGAATCATGGAAGAATAATTCAAGGTATTTGCCAAAAATGATCGAAAAAAAACGATTTTTAAACGCAAGAAAGAATAGAATAATAGAGGTAAATTCGCAATGGACGACTGAAAATCGTAAGAAAGTGCTGAAAAAGAATGGAATAGAAGAGGATTTTAGCCAAGCAAAAGCTAAAAAAAGGGAAATAAACGGGAGAAGGAATGGAATAATCAATGATAATTGCCAAGGAATACAGAAAAAATGGGAAGTAAAACGCGAGAAAGAATGAAAATAATCCAAGTTAATCGCCAAGGATTCAAAAAAACCGGGATTTAAACGCTTAAATTGAAGGTAAATCTTTGTTGATTGCCAAGAAAGCCCGAAAATTATTGATTAAAACGCAAGAAAGAATGAAATAAACGAGGTAATTTGCCAAAGAAGACAGAAAAATCTGGAAAAAACGCAAGAAGAGGATGGAATAAAAGAGAATCAAAGCCAATAATGGCAGGAAAAGCTGGAGTAAACGCGAATCATGGAAAAAATAATCAAGGTATTTGCCAAAAATGATCGAAAATACGATATTAAACGCAAGAAAGAATAGAATAAAAAGGTAATTCGCAATGGAAGACTGAAAATCGTAAGAAAGTCCTGAAAAAGAGGAAATAGAAAAGGATTTTCGCCAAGCATATGCGAAAAAACGGTAATAAACGGGAGAACGAACTGGAATAAAACAATGATAATGGTCAAGGAAGACAGAAAAATTGGGAGTAAGAACGCGAGAAAGAATGAAGTAATCCATGTTTATCGCAAATGAAACAAAAAAACCGAGATTAAACCCAAAAAACGAAAATAAAACTTTGTTGATTGCCAAAGAAAGCCAAAAAAACATTGAGAAAACGCAAGAAAGAATGAAATAATCCAAGTTAATAGCCAAGGAAGCAAAACAACCGGCGGTTAAACGAGAAAAACGAATGTAAAACTTTGTTGATTGCCAAGAAAGGCCTAAAACATTGATAAAACGCAAGAAAGAATGAAATAAACGAGGGTAATTTGCCAAAGAAGTCAGAAAAACTGTAAAAACGCAAGAAAGGATGGAATAAAAGGAGAATCAAAGCCAATAATGGCCGGAAAACCTAGAGGTAAACGCGAATCAGGGAAGAATAATCAAGGTATTTGCAAAAAATGATCAAAAATACGATTTTAAACGCAAGAAAGAATAGAATAAAATAAGTAATTCGCAATGGAAGACCAAAACTATTAAGAAAGTGCTGAAAAAGAAGGAATAGAAGAGGATTTTCGCCAAGCATAATATAAAAAAGCGGTAATAAACGGGTGATGAAAGTATGGAATAAACAATTATAATTGCCAAGGAACACTGAAAAAATGGTAGTAAACGCGAGAAAGAATGAAATAATCCAAGTTAATAGCCAAGGAAACAAAATAACCTGCGTTTAAAACGAGAAAAACGAAGGTAAAACTTTGTTGATTGCCAAAAAAGACCTATAACGTTGATAAAAACGCAAGAAAGAATGAAATAAACGAGGTAATTTGCCAAAGAATTCAGAAAAACTGTAAAAACGCTAGAAAGGAGGAATAAAAGAGAATCAAAGCATATAATGGCCGGAAAAGCTGGAGGTAGAACGCAAATCAGGAGAAGAATTAAACAAAGGTATTTTGCCAAAAATGATCGAAAAAACGATTTTAAACGCAAGAAAGAATATAATAAATGAGGTAATTTGCAATGGAAGACTGAAAATCGTAGGAAAGTGCTGAAAAAGAATGGAATAGAAGAGGATTTTAGCCAAGCAAAAGCTAAAAAAAGGGAAATAAACGGGAGAAAGGAATGGAAATAAACAATGATAATTGCCAAGGAATACAGAAAAAATGGGATGTACACACGAGGAAGAATGAAATAATCAAAGTTAATCGCCAAGGATTCAAAAAAACCGGGATTATAAACGCTTAAATCGAAGGTAAATCTTTGTTGATTGCCAAGAAAGGCCGAAAAACATTGATATAAAACGCAAGAAAGAATGAAATAAACGAGGTAATTTGCCAAAGAAGACAGAAAATCTGGAAAAAACGCAAGAAAGGATGGAATAAAAGAGAATCAAATCCAATAATGGCCGGAAAAAGCTGGAATAAACGCGAATAATGAAGAATATTCAAGGTATTTGCCAAAAAATGATCGAAAATACGATATTAAACGCAAGAAAGAATAAAATAAAAAGGTAATTCTCAATGGAAGACAGAAAATCGTAAGAAAGTGCTGAAAAAAGTGGAAATAGAAAAGGATTTTCGCCAAGCATATGCGAAAAAACGGTAATAAATGGGAGAAGAACTGGAATAAACAATGATAATTGTCAAGGAAGACAGAAAAAATGGAGGAGTAAACGCGAGAAAGAATGAAATAATCCAAGTTAATCGCCAATGAAGCAAAAAAACCAGGATTAAAACGCAAAAAAACGAAGGTTGAACTTTGTTGATTGCCAAGAAAGGCCTAAAACATTTAGAAAACTCAAGAAGGATGACATAAACGAGGGTAATTTGCCAAACAAGACAGAAAATCTGGAGGAAAACTCAAGAAAGGATGGCATATAAGCGAATTCAAGCCAATAATAGCCCGAAAAAGCTTTAGTGAACGCGAATCATGGAAGAATAATCAAGGTATTTGCGAAAAATGATCGAAAATACGATTTTGAACGCAAGAAGAAGAATAGAATAAAAGAAGGAATTCGCAATGGAAGACCAAAAACGTAAGAAAGTGCTGAAAAAGAATGGAATAGAAGAGGATTTTAGCCAAGCAAAAGCTAAAAAAGGGAAATAAACGGGGAGAAAGGAATGGAATAAAACAATGATAATTGCCAAGGAATACAGAAGAAAAATGGGAGTACACACGAGAAAAGAATTAAATAATCAAAGTTAATCGCCAAGGATTCAAAAAAACCGGTGTATTATTAAACGCTTAAATCGAAGGTAAATCTTTGTTGATTGCCAAGAAAGGCCGAAAAACATTGATAAAACGCAAGAAAGAATGAAATAAACGAGGTAATTTGCCAAAGAAGACAGAAAATCTGGAAAAAACGCAAGAAAGGATGGAATAAAAGAGAATCAAATCCAATTAATGGCCGGAAAAGCTGGAATAAACGCGAATAATGAAGAATATTCAAGGTATTTGCCAAAAATGATCGAAAATACGATATTAAACGCATGAAAGAATAAAATAAAAAGGTAATTCTCAATGGAAGACAGAAAATCGTAAGAAAAGTGCTGAAAAAGTGGAAATAGAAAAGGATTTTCGCCAAGCATATGCGAAAAAAACGGTAATAAATGGGAGAAGAACTGGAATAAACAATGATAATTGTCAAGGAAGACAGAAAAAAATGGGGAGTAAACGCGAGAGAAAGAATGAAATAATCCAAGTTAATCGCCAATGAAGCAAAAAAACCAGGAATTAAACGCAAAAAAAACGAAGGTTTGAACTTTGTTGATTGCCAAGAAAGGCCTAAAACATTTGAGAAAACTCAAGAAGGATGACATAAACGAGGTAATTTGCCAAACAAGACAGAAAATCTGGAAGAAAACTCAAGAAAGGATGGCATATAAGCGATTCAAAGCCAATAATAGCCGAAAAAGCTGGAAGGTGAACGCGAATCATGGAAGAATAATCAAGGTATTTGCGAAAAAATGATCGAAAATACGATTTTGAACGCAAAGAAAGAATAGAATAAAAGAAGGAATTCGCAATGGAAGACCAAAAAACGTAAGAAAGTGCTGAAAAAGAATGGAATAGAAGAGGATTTTAGCCAAGCAAAAGCTAAAAAAAGGGAAATAAACGGGAGAGAAGGAATGGAATAAACAATGATAATTGCCAAGGAATACAGAAAAAATGGGAGAGTAAACGCGAGAAGAAGAATGAAATAATCCAAAGTTAATCGCCAATGGATTCAAAAAAAACCGGGATATTAAACGCTTAAATTGAAGGTAAATCTTTGTTGATTGCCAAGAAAGCCCGAAAAAAATTGAAAAAAAACGCAAGAAAAATGAAATAACGAGGTATTTGCCAAAAGAAGACAGAAAATCTGGAAAAACTCAAGAAAGGATGGAATAAAAGAGAATCAAAGCCAATAATGGCAGGAAAAGCTGGAGTAAACGCGAATCATTGGAAAAATAATCAAGGTATTTGCCAAAAATGATCGAAAATACGTTATTAAACGCAAGAAAGAATAGAATTAAAAGGTAATTCGCAATGGAAGACTGAAAATCGTAAGAAAGTCCTGAAAAAGTGGAAAAAAGAAAAGGATTTTCGCCAAGCATATGCGAAAAAACGGTAATAAACGGGGAGAAGAACTGGAATAAACAATGATAATGGTCAAGGAAGACAGAAAAATTGGGAGTAAGAACGCGAGAAAGAATGAAGTAATCCATGTTTATCGCCAATGAAACAAAAAAACCGAGATTAAACGCAAAAAACGAAAATAAATCTTTGTTGATTGCCAAAGAAAGCCAAAAAACATTGAGAAAACGCAAGAAAAAATGAAATAATCCAAGTTAATAGCCAAGGAAGCAAACAACCGGCGTTAAACGAGAAAACGAAGGTAAAACTTTGTTGATTGCCAAGGAAAGGCCTAAAACATTGATATAACGCAAGAAAGAATGAAATAAACGAAGGGTAATTTGCCAAAGAAGTCAGAAAAACTGTAAAAAACGCAAGAAAGGATGGAATAAAGAGAATCAAAGCCAATAATGGCCGAAAAACCTGGAGTAAACGCGAATCAGGGAAGAACAAACAAGTGGTATTTGACAAAAAATGATCGAAAAAAAACGATTTTAAACGCAAGAAAGAATAGAATAATAGAGGTAATTCGCAATGGAAGACTGAAAATCGTAAGAAAGTGCTGAATAAAGAAGGAATAGAAGAGGATTTTAGCCAAGCAAAAGCTAAA
>JAJPWW010000238.1:0-30852 GCA_028673005.1 Tanypteryx hageni
TTTGATTCTCTTTTATTCCATCCTTTCTTGCGTTTTTACAGATTTTCTGACTTCTCTGGCAAATTACCTCCTTTATTTAACTCTTTCTTGCGTTTTCTCAATGTTTTTCGGCCTTTCATGGCAATCAACAAAGATTTACCTTCAATTTACGGGTTTAATCCCGGTTTTTTTGCATCCTTGGCGATTAACTTGGATTATTTCATTCTTTTTCGCGTTTACTCCCATTTTTTCTGTATTCCTTGGCAATTATCATTGTTTATTCCATTCCTTCTCCCGTTTATTAGCCTTTTTTAGCTTTTGCTTGGCTAAATTCCTGTCTATTCCTTCTTTTTCAGCACTTTCTTACGATTTTAAGTCTTTCATTGCGAATTACCTCTTTTATTCTATTCTTTCTTGCGTTTAAAATCGTATTTTTGATCATTTTTGGCAAATACCTTGATTATTCTTCCATGATTTGCGTTTACTCCAGCTTTTCCTGCCATTATTGGCTTTGATTCTCTTTTATTCCATCCTTTATGCGTTTTTCCAGATTTTCTGTCTTCTTTGGCAAATTACCTCTTTTATTTAACTCTTTCTTGCGTTTTCTCAATGTTTTTCGGCCTTTCATGGCAATCAACAAAGATTTACCTTCAATTTACGCGTTTAATCCCGGTTTTTTTGCATCCTTGGCGATTAACTTGGATTATTTCATTCTTTTTCGCGTTTACTCCCATTTTTTCTGTATTCCTTGGCAATTATCATTGTTTATTCCATTCCTTCTCCCGTTTATTACCCTTTTTTAGCTTTTGCTTGGCTAAAATCCTTTCTATTCCTTCTTTTTCAGCACTTTCTTACGATTTTAAGTCTTCCATTGCGAATTACCTCTTTTATTCTATTCTTTCTTGCGTTTAAAATCGTATTTTTGATCATTTTTGGCAAATACCTTGATTATTCTTCCATGATTTGCGTTTACTCCAGCTTTTCCTGCCATTATTAGCTTTGATTCTCTTTTATTCCGTCCTTTATGCGTTTTTCCAGATTTTCTGTCTTCTTTGGCAAATTACCTCGTTTATTTCATTCTTTCTGGCGTTTTATCAATGTTTTTCGGCCTTTCTTGGCAATCAACAAAGTTTTATTTTCGTTTTTTGCGTTTAATCTCGGTTTTTTTTTGCTTCATTGGCGATAAACATGGATTATTACATTCTTTCTCGCGTTTACTCCCATTTTTTCAGTCTTCCTTGGCAATTATAATTGTTTATTCCATTCCTTCTCCCGTTTATTACAGCTTTTTCGGTTATGCTTTGCGAAAACCCTGTTTTATTCCTTCTTATTTAGCACTTTCTTACGATTTTCGGTCTTCCATTTTGAATTACCTCTATTATTCCATTCTTTCTGGAGTTTAATATCGTTTTTTCGATACCTTGTTTATTCTTCCCTAATTCGCGTTTACTTAAGCTTTTACGGCCATTATTGGAGTTGATTCTCTTTTATTCCATCCTTTCTTGCGTTTTTTCCAGATTTTCTGTCTTCTTTGGCAAATTATCTCGTTTATTCCATTCTTTCTGGCGTTTAATATCGTTTTTTTCGATCGTTTTTGGCAAATACCTTGTTTATTCTTCCCTAATTCGCGTTTACTTAAGCTTTTCGGCCATTATTGGAGTTTATTCTCTTTTATTCCATCCTTTCTTGCGTTTTTCCAGATTTTCTGTCTTCTTTGGCAAATTATCTCGTTTATTTCATTCTTTCTTGCGTTTTATCAATGTTTTAGGCCTTTCTTGGCAATCAACAAAGATTTAAATTCAATTTAAGCGTTTAATTTCAGTTTTTTTGCATCCTTGGCGATTAACTTGGATTATTTCATTCTTTTTCGCGTTTACTCCCATTTTTTCTGGATTCCTTGGCAATTATCATTGTTTATTCCATTTTTTCTCCCGTTTATTTCCCTTTTTTAGCATTTGCTTGGCTAAAACCCTCTTTTATTCCTTCTTATTTAGCACTTTCTTACGATTTTCGGTCTTCCATTTTGAATTACCTCTATTATTCCATTCTTTCTGGAGTTTAATATCGTTATTTCGATCGTTATTGGCAAATACCTTGTTTATTCTTCCCTAATTCGCGTTTACTTAAGCTTTTCCGGCCATTATTGGAGTTGATTCTCTTTTATTCCGTCCTTTCTTGCGTTTTTCCAGATTTTCTGTCTTCTTTGGCAAATTATCTCGTTTATTCCATTCTTTCTGGCGTTTAATATCGTTTTTTCGATCGTTTTTGGCAAATACCTTGTTTATTCTTCCCTAATTCGCGTTTACTTAAGCTTATCCGGCCATTATTGGAGTTGATTCTCTTTTATTCCATCCTTTCTTGCGTTTTTCCAGATTTTCTGTCTTCTTTGGCAAATTATCTCGTTCATTTCATTCTTTCTTGCGTTTTATCAATGTTTTAGGCCTTTCATGGCAATCAACAAAGATTTACCTTCAATTTACGCGTTTAATCCCGGTTTTTTTGCATCCTTGGCGATTAACTTGGATTATTTCATTCTTTTTTGCGTTTACTCCCATTTTTTCTGTATTCCTTGGCAATTATCATTGTTTATTCCATTTTTTCTCCCGTTTATTTCCCTTTTTTAGCATTTGCTTGGCTAAAATCCTCCTCTATTCCTTCTTTTTCAGCACTTTCTTACGATTTTCAGTCTTCCATTGCGAATTACGTCATTTATTCTATTCTTTCTTGCGTTCAAAATCGTTTTTTCAATCATTTTTGGCAAATGCCTTGTTTATTCTTCCCTGATTCGCGTTTACTCCAGCTTTTCCGGCCACCATTGGCTTTGATTCTCTTTTATTCCATCCTTTCTTGCATTTTTACAGATTTTCTGACTTCTGTGGCAAATTACCTCTTTTATTTAACTCTTTCTTGCGTTTTCTCAATGTTTTTCGGCCTTTCATGGCAATCAACAAAGATTTACCTTCAATTTACGCGTTTAATCCCGGTTTTTTTTGCATCCTTGGCGATTAACTTGGATTATTTCATTCTTTTTCGCGTTTACTCCCATTTTTTCTGTATTCCTTGGCAATTATCATTGTTTATTCCATTCCTTCTCCCGTTTATTACCCTTTTTTAGCTTTTGCTTTGATAAAATCCTTTCTATTCCTTCTTTTTCAGCACTTTCTTACGATTTTCAGTCTTCCATTGCAAATTACCTCTTTTATTCTATTCTTTCATGCGTTTAAAATCGTATTTTCGATCATTTTTGGCAAATACCTTGATTATTCTTCCATTATTCGCGTTTACTCCAGCTTTTCCTGCCATTATTGTCTTTGATTCTCTTTTATTCCATCCTTTCTTGCGTTTTTCCAGATTTTCTGTTTTCTTTGGCAAACTACCTCGTATATTTCATTCTTTCTTGCGTTTTTTTCAATGTTTTTCGGCCTTTCTTGGCAATCACCAAAGATTTATTTTCGTTTTTTGCGTTTAATCTCGGTTTTTTTGCTTCATTGGCGATAAACATTGATTATTTCATTCTTTCTCGCGTTTACTCCCATTTTTTCAGTCTTCCTTGGCAATTATAATTGTTTATTCCATTCCTTCCCCCGTTTATTACAGCTTTTTCAATTATGCTTGGCGAAAACCCTGTTTTATTCCTTCTTATTTAGCACTTTCTTACGATTTTCGGTCTTCCATTTTGAATTACCTCTATTATTCCATTCTTTCTGGAGTTTAATATCGTTTTTTCGATCGTTATTGGCAAATACCTTGTTTATTCTTCCCTAATTCACGTTTACTTAAGCTTTTCCGGCCATTATTGGAGTTGATTCTCTTTTATTCCATCCTTTCTTGCGTTTTTCCAGATTTTCTGTCTTCTTTGGCAAATTATCTCGTTTATTTCATTCTTTCTTGCGATTTATCAATGTTTTAGGCCTTTCTTGGCAATCAACAAAGATTTAAATTCAATTTAAGCGTTTAATTTCAGTTTTTTTGCATCCTTGGCGATTAACTTGGATTATTTCATTCTTTTTCGCGTTTACTCCCATTTTTTCTGGATTCCTTGGCAATTATCATTGTTTATTCCATTTTTTCTCCCGTTTATTTCCCTTTTTTAGCATTTGCTTGGCTAAAATCCTCCTCTATTCCTTCTTTTTGAGCACTTTCTTACGATTTTCAGTCTTCCATTGCGAATTACGTCATTTATTCTATTCTTTCTTGCGTTCAAAATCGTTTTTTCAATCATTTTTGGCAAATGCCTTGTTTATTCTTCCCTGATTCGCGTTTACTTCAGCTTTTCCGGCCATCATTGGATTTGATTCTCTTTTATTCCATCCTTTCTTGCGTTTTTCCAGATTTTCTGTCTTCTTTGGCAAAATACCTCGTTTCTTTCATTCTATCTTGCGTTTTCTCAATGTTTTTTGGCTTTACTTGGCAATCAACAAAGTTTTACATTCTTTTTTTGCGTTTAATCCTTGTTTTTTTTCATCCTTTGCGATTAACTTGGATTATTTCATTCTTTCTCGCGTTTACTCCCATTGTTTCTGTATTACTTGCCATTTTTCATTAATTATTCCATTCCTTCTCCCGTTTATTTCCCTTTTTTAGCTTTTGCTTGGCTAAAATCCTCTTCTATTCCTTCTTTTTCAGCACTTTCATACGATTTTCAGTCTTCCATTGCGAATTACCTCTTTTATTCTATTCTTTCTTGCGTTTAAAATCGTATTTTCGATCATTTTTGTCAAATACCTTGTTTATTCTTCCCTGATTCGCGTTTACTCCAGCTTCTCCGGCCATTATTGGCTTTGATTCTCTTTTATTCCATCCTTTCTTGCGTTTTTCCAGATTTTCTGTCTTCTTTGGCAAATTACCTCGTGTATTTCATTCTTTCTTGCGTTTTATCAATGTTTTTCGGCCTTTCTTGGCAAACAACAAAGTTTTATTTTCGTTTTTTGCGTTAAATCTCGGTTTTTTTGCTTCATTGGCGATAAACATGGATTATTACATTCTTTCTCGCGTTTACTCCCATTTTTTCAGTCTTCCTTGGCAATTATAATTGTTTATTCTATTCCTTTCCCCGTTTATTACAGCTTTTTCGGTTATGCTTGGCGAAAATCCTCTTTTATTCCTTCTTATTTAGCACTTTCTTACGATTTTCGGTCTTCCATTTTGAATTACCTCTATTATTCCATTCTTTCTGGAGTTTAATATCGTTTTTTCGATCGTTATTGGCAAATACCTTGTTTATTCTTCCCTAATTCACGTTTACTTAAGCTTTTCCGGCTATCATTGGAGTTGATTCTCTTTTATTCCATCCTTTCTTGCGTTTTTCCAGATTTTCTGTCTTCTTTGGCAAATTATCTCGTTTATTTCATTCTTTCTTGCGATTTATCAATGTTTTAGGCCTTTCTAGGCAATCAACAAAGATTTAAATTCAATTTAAGCGTTTAATTTCAGTTTTTTTGCATCCTTGGCGATTAACTTGGATTATTTCATTCTTTTTCGCGTTTACCCCCAATTATCATTGTTTATTCCATTCCTTCTCCCGTTTATTACCCGTTTTTAGCTTTTTCTTTGCTAAAATCCTTTCTATTCCTTCTTTTTCAGCACTTTCTTACGATTTTCAGTCTTCCATTGCGAATTACCTCTTTTATTCTATTCTTTCCTGCGTTAAAAATCGTATTTTTGATCATTTTTGGCAAATACCTTGATTATTCTTCCATGATTTGCGTTTACTCCAGCTTTTCCTGCCATTATTGGCTTTGATTTTCTTTTATTCCATCCTTTATGCGTTTTTCCAGATTTTCTGTCTTCTGTAGCAAATTACCTCGTTAATTTAACTCTTTCTTGCGTTTTCTCAATGTTTTTTGGCCTTTCTTGGCAATCAACAAAGTTTTTATTTTCGTTTTTTGCGTTTAATCTCGGTTTTTGTGCTTCATTGGCGATAAACATTGATTATTTCATTCTTTCTCGCGTTTACTCTCATTTTTTCAGTCTTCCTTGGCAATTATAATTGTTTATTCCATTCTTTCTCCAGTTTATTACCGCTTTTTTATATTATGCTTGGCAAAAATCCTCTTTTATTCCTTCTTTTTCAGCACTTTCTTACGATTTTGGTCTTCCATTGCGAATTACTTCTTTTATTCTATTCTTTCTTGCGTTTATAATCGTATTTTCTATCATTTTTTCAGAAACCTTGATTATTCTTCCATGATTCGCGTTTACTCCAGCTTTTCCGGCCATTATTGGCTTTGAATCTCTTATATGCCATCCTTTCTTGAGTTTTCTCCAGTTTTTCTGTCTTCTTTGGCAAATTACCTCGTTTATTTCATTCTTTCTTGCGTTTTCTAAATGTTTTAGGACTTTCTTGGCAATCAACATAGTTCAACCTTCGTTTTTTGCGTTTAATCCTGGTTTTTTTGCTTCATTGGCGATAAACATGGATTATTTCATTCTTTCTCGCGGTTACTCCCATTTTGTCTGTCTTCCTTGACAATTATCATTGTTTATTCCAGTTCTTCTCCCGTTTATTACCGTTTTTTCGCATATGCTTGGTGAAATTCCTTTTCTATTTCCACTTTTTCAGCACTTTCTTACGATTTTCAGTCTTCCATTGCGAATTACCTTTTTATTCTATTCTTTCTTGCGTTTAATATCGTATTTTTGATCATTTTTGGAAAATACTTTGAATATTCTTCAATAATTCGCGTTTTCACCAGCTTTTCCGGCCATTATTGGATTTGATTCTCTTTTATTCCATCCTTTCTTGCGTTTTTCCAGATTTTCTGTCTTCTTTGGCAAAATACCTCGTTTCTTTCATTCTATCTTGCGTTTCCTCAATGTTTTTTGGCTTTACTTGGCAATCAACAAAGTTTTACATTCTTTTTTTGCGTTTAATCCCGGTTTTTTTGCATCCTTTGCGATTAACTTGGATTATTTCATTCTTTCTCGCGTTTACTCCCATTGTTTCTGTATTACTTTATCATTAATTATTCCATTCCTTCTCCCGTTTATTTCCCTTTTTTAGCTTTTGCTTGGCTAAAATCCTCTTCTATTCCTTCTATTTCAGCACTTTCATACGATTTTCAGTCTTCCATATGAATTCCCTCTTTTATTCTATTCTTTCTTGCGTTTAAAATCGTGTTTTCGATCATTTTTGGCAAATACCTTGTTTATTCTTCCCTGATTCGCGTTTACTCCAGCTTCTCCGGCCATTATTGGCTTTGATTCTCTTTTATTCCATCCTTTCTTGCGTTTTTCCAGATTTTCTGTCTTCTTTGGCAAATTACCTCGTGTATTTCATTCTTTCTTGCGTTTTATCAATGTTTTTCGGCCTTTCTTGGCAATCAACAAAGTTTTATTTTCGTTTTTTGCGTTTAATCTCGACTTTTTTGCTTCATTGGCGATAAACATGGATTATTTCATTCTTTCTCGCGTTTACTCCCATTTTTTCAGTCTTCCATGGCAATTATAATTGTTTATTCCATTCCTTCTCCCGTTTATTACAGCGTTTTCGGTTATGCTTGGCGAAAATCCTCTTTTATTCCTTCTTATTTAGCACTTTTTTACGATTTTCGGTCTTCCATTTTGAATTACCTCTATTATTCTATTCTTTCTGGCGTTTAATATCGTATTTTCGATCATTTTTTGCAAATACCTTCATTATTCTTCCATGATTCGCGTTTTCTCCAGCTTTTCCGGCCATTATTGGCTTTGAATCTCCTATATGCCATCCTTTCTTGAGTTTTCTCCAGATTTTCTGTATTCTTTGGCAAATTACCTCGTTTATTTCATTCTTTCTTGCGTTTTCTAAATGTTTTAGGCCTTTCTTGGCAATTAACAAATTTCAACCTTCGTTTTTTGCGTTTAATCCTGGTTTTTTTTGCTTCATTGGCGATAATCATGGATATTATTTCATTCTTTCTCGCGTTTACTCTCATTTTTTCTGTCTTCCTTGACAATTATCATTGTTTATTCCAGTTCTTCTCCCGTTTATTACCGTTTTTTCGCCTATGCTTGGCGAAAATCCTTTTCTATTTCCACTTTTTCAGGACTTTCTTACGATTTTCAGTCTTCCATTGCGAATTACCTTTTTATGCTATTCTTTCTTGCGTTTAATATCGTATTTTCGATCATTTTTGGCAAATACCTTGATTATTCTTCCATGATTCGCGTTTACTTTAGCTTTTCCTGCCATTATTAGCTTTGATTCTCTTTTATTCCATCCTTTCTTGCGTTTTTCCAGATTTTCTGTCTTCTTTGGCAAATTACCTCGTTTATTTCATTCTTTCTTGCGTTTTATCAATGTTTTTGGGCCTTTCTTGGCAATCACCAAAGTTTTATTTTCGTTTTTTGCGTTTAATCTCGGTTTTTTTTGCTTCATTGGCGATAAACATGGATTATTTCATTCTTTCTCACGTTTACTCTCATTTTTTCTGTCTTCCTTGACAATTATCATTGTTTATTCCAGTTCTTCTCCCGTTTATTACCGTTTTTTCGCATATGCTTGGCGAAAATCCTTTTCTATTTCCACTTTTTCAGCACTTTCTTAAGATTTTCAGTCTTCCATTGCGAATTACCTTTTTATTCTAATCTTTCTTGCGTTTAATATCGTATTTTCGATCATTTTTGGCAAATACCTTGATTATTCTTCCATGATTCGCGTTTACTCCAGCTTCTCCGGCCATTATTGGCTTTGATTCTCTTTTATTCCATCCTTTCTTGCGTTTTTCCAGATTTTCTGTCTTCTTTGGCAAATTACCTCGTGTATTTCATTCTTTCTTGCGTTTTATCAATGTTTTTCGGCCTTTCTTGGCAATCAACAAAGTTTTATTTTCGTTTTTTGCGTTTAATCTCGATTTTTTTGCTTCATTGGCGATAAACATGGATTATTTCATTCTTTCTCGCGTTTACTCCCATTTTTTCAGTCTTCCATGGCAATTATAATTGTTTATTCCATTCTTTCTCCCGTTTATTACAGCGTTTTCGGTTATGCTTGGCGAAAATCCTCTTTTATTCCTTCTTATTTAGCACTTTCTTAAGATTTTCGGTCTTCCATTTTGAATTACCTCTATTATTCTATTCTTTCTGGCGTTTAATATCGTATTTTCGATCATTTTTTGCAAATACCTTCATTATTCTTCCATGATTCGCGTTTACTCCAGCTTTTCCGGCCATTATTGGCTTTGAATCTCCTATATGCCATCCTTTCTTGAGTTTTCTCCAGATTTTCTGTATTCTTTGGCAAATTACCTCGTTTTTCTTTCTTGCGTTTTCTAAATGTTTTAGGCCTTTCTTGGCAATTAACAAATTTCAACCTTCGTTTTTTGCGTTTAATCCTGGTTTTTTTGCTTCATTGGCGATAATCATGGATATTATTTCATTCTTTCTCGCGTTTACTCTCATTTTTTCTGTCTTCCTTGACAATTATCATTGTTTATTCCAGTTCTTCTCCCGTTTATTACCGTTTTTTCGCATATGCTTGGCGAAATTCCTTTTCTATTTCCACTTTTTCAGCACATTCTTACGTTTTTCAGTATTCCATTGCGAATTACCTTTTTATTCTATTCTTTCTTGCGTTTAATATCGTATTTTTGATCATTTTTGGAAAATACCTTGAATATTCTTCAAAAATTTGCGTTTTCACCAGCTTTTCCGGCCATTATTGGATTTGATTCTCTTTTATTCCATCCTTTCTTGCGTTTTTCCAGATTTTCTGTCTTCTTTGGCAAAATACCTCGTTTCTTTCATTCTATCTTGCGTTTTCTCAATGTTTTTTGGCTTTACTTGGCAATCAACAAAGTTTTACATTCGTTTTTTGCGTTTAATCCCGGTTTTTTTGCATCCTTTGCGATTAACTTGGATTATTTTATTCTTTCTCGCATTTACTCCCATTTTTTCTGTATTCCTGGCCATTTATCATTAATTATTCCATTCCTTCTCCCCTTTATTTCCCTTTTTTAGCTTTTGCTTGGCTAAAATCCTCTTCTATTCCTTCTTTTTCAGCACTTTCATACGATTTTCAGTCTTCCATTGCAAATAACCGCTTTTATTCTATTCTTTCTTGCGTTTAAAATCGTATTTTCGATCATTTTTGGCAAATACCTTGTTTATTCTTCCCTGATTCGCGTTTACTCCAGCTTTTCCGGACATTATTGGATTTGATTCCCTTTTATTCCATCCTTTCTTGCGTTTTTCCAGATTTTCTGTCTTCTTTGGCAAAATACCTCGTTTCTTTCATTCTATCTTGCGTTTTCTCAATGTTTTTTGGCTTTACTTGGCAATCAACAAAGTTTTACATTCGTTTTTTGCGTTTAATCCCGGTTTTTTTGCATCCTTTGCGATTAACTTGGATTATTGCATTCTTTCTCGCGTTTACTCCCATTTTTTCTGTATTCCTTGCCATTTATCATTAATTATTCAATTCCTTCTCCCGTTTATTACACTTTTTTAGCTTTTGCTTGTATAAAATCCTTTCTATTCCTTCTTTTTCAGCACTTTCTTACGATTTTCAGTCTTCCATTGGGAATTACCTCTTTTATTCTATTCTTTCCTGCGTTTAAAATCGTATTTTTGATCATTTTTGGCAAATACCTTGATTATTCTTCCATGATTTGCGTTTACTCCAGCTTTTCCTGCCATTATTGGCTTTGATTCTCTTTTATTCCATCCTTTCTTGCGTTTTTCCAGATTTTCTGTCTTCTTTGGCAAATTACCTCGTTTATTTCATTCTTTCTTGCGTTTTATCAATGTTTTTCGGCCTTTTTGGCAATCAACAAAGTTTTATTTTCGTTTTTTGCGTTTAATCTCGGTTTTTTTGCTTCATTGGCGATAAACATGGATTATTACATTCTTTCTCGCGTTTACTCCCATTTTTTCAGTCTTCCTTGGCAATTATAATTGTTTATTCCATTCCTTTCCCCGTTTATTACAGCTTTTTCGGTTATGCTTGGCGAAAATCCTCTTTTATTCCTTCTTATTTAGCACTTTCTTACGATTTTCGGTCTTCCATTTTGAATTACCTCTATTATTCCATTCTTTCTGGAGTTTAATATCGTTTTTTCGATCGTTATTGGCAAATACCTTGTTTATTCTTCCCTAATTCACGTTTACTTAAGCTTTTCCGGCCATTATTGGAGTTGATTCTCTTTTATTCCATCCTTTCTTGCGTTTTTACAGATTTTCTGACTTCTGTGGCAAATTACCTCTTTTATTTAACTCTTTCTTGCGTTTTCTCAATGTTTTTCGGCCTTCATGGCAATCAACAAAGATTTATCTTCAATTTACGCGTTTAATCCCGGTTTTTTTGCATCCTTGGCGATTAACTTGGATTATTTCATTCTTTTTCGCGTTTACTCCAATTTTTTCTGTATTCCTTGGCAATTATCATTGTTTATTCCATTCCTTCTCCCGTTTATTACCCTTTTTTAGCTTTTTCTTGGCTAAAATCCTTTCTATTCCTTCTTTTTCAGCACTTTCTTACGATTTTCAGTCTTCCATTGCGAATTACCTCTTTTATTCTATTCTTTCTTGCGTTAAAAATCGTATTTTTGATCATTTTTGGCAAATACCTTGATTATTCATCCATGATTTGCGTTTACTCCAGCTTTTCCTGCCATTATTGGCTTTGATTTTCTTTTATTCCATCCTTTATGCGTTTTTCCAGATTTTCTGTCTTCTGTAGCAAATTACCTCGTTTATTTAACTCTTTCTTGCGTTTTCTCAATGTTTTTTGGCCTTTCTTGGCAATCAACAAAGTTTTTATTTTCTTTTTTTGCGTTTAATCTCGGTTTGTTTGCTTCATTGGCGATTAACATGGATTATTTCAATCTTTCTCGCGTTTACTTCCATTTTTTCAGTCTTTTTTGGCAATTATAATTGTTTATTTCATTCCTTCTCCCGTTTATTACCGCCTTTTCAGTTATTCTTGGCAAAAATCATCATTTATTCCTTCTTTTTCAGCACTTTCTTACGATTTTCAGTCTTCCATTGCAAATTACCTCTTTTATTCTATTCTTTCTTGCGTTTAAAATCGTATTTTCGATCATTTTTGGCAAATACCTTGATTATTCTTCCATGATTCGCGTTTACTCCAGCTTTTCCTGCCATTATTGTCTTTGATTCTCTTTTATTCCATCCTTTCTTGCGTTTTTCCAGATTTTCTGTCTTCTTTGGCAAATTACCTCGTGTATTTCATTCTTTCTTGCGTTTCATCAATGTTTTTCGGCCTTTCTTGGCAATCACCAAAGATTTATTTTCGTTTTTTGCGTTTAATCTCGGTTTTTGTGCTTCATTGGCGATAAACATGGATTATTTCATTCTTTCTCGCGTTTACTCCCATTTTTTCAGTCTTACATGGCAATTAAAATTGTTCATTCCGTTCCTTCTCCCGTTTATTACAGCGTTTTCGGTTATGCTTGGCGAAAATCCTCTTTTATTCCTTCTTATTTTGCACTTTCTTACGATTTTCGGTCTTCCATTTTGAATTACCTCTAATATTCTATTCTTTCTGGCGTTTAATATCGTATTTTCGATCATTTTTTGCAAATACCTTGATTATTCTTCCATGATTCGCGTTTACTCCAGCTTTTCCGGCCATTATTGGCTTTGAATCTCTTATATGCCATCCTTTCTTGAGTTTTCTCCAGATTTTCTGTATTCTTTGGCAAATTACCTCGTTTATTTCATTCTTTCTTGCGTTTTCTAAATGTTTTAGGCCTTTCTTAGCAATTAACAAATTTCAACCTTCGTTTTTTGCGTTTAATCCTGGTTTTTTTGCTTCATTGGCGATAAACATGGATATTATTTCATTCTTTCTCGCGTTTACTCTCATTTTTTCTGTCTTCCTTGACAATTATCATTGTTTATTCCAGTTCTTCTCCCGTTTATTACCGTTTTTTCGCATATGCTTGGCGAAAATCCATTTCTATTTCCACTTTTTCAGGACTTTCTTAGGATTTTCAGTCTTCCATTGCGAATTACCTTTTTATTCTATTCTTTCTTGCGTTTAATATCGTATTTTCGATCATTTTTGGCAAATACCTTGATTATTCTTCCATGATTCGCGTTTACTTTAGCTTTTCCGGCCATTATTTGCTTTGAATCTCTTATATGCCATATTTTCTTGAGTTTTCTCCAGATTTTCTGTCTTCTTTGGCAAATTACCTCGTTTATTTCATTCTTTCTTGCGTTTTATCAATGTTTTTGGGCCTTTCTTGGCAATCACCAAAGTTTTATTTTCGTTTTTTGCGTTTAATCTCGGTTTTTTTGCTTCATTGGCGATAAACATGGATTATTTCATTCTTTCTCACGTTTACTCTCATTTTTTCTGTCTTCCTTGACAATTATCATTGTTTATTCCAGTTCTTCTCCCGTTTATTACCGTTTTTTCGCATATGCTTGGCGAAAATCCTTTTCTATTTCCACTTTTTCAGCACTTTCTTAAGATTTTCAGTCTTCCATTGCGAATTACCTTTTTATTCTATTCTTTCTTGCGTTTAATATCGTATTTTCGATCATTTTTGGCAAATACCTTGATTATTCTTCCATGATTCGCGTTTACTTTAGATTTTCCTGCCATTATTAGCTTTGATTCTCTTTTATTCCATCCTTTCTTGCGTTTTTCCAGATTTTCTGTCTTCTTTGGCAAATTTCCTCGTTTATTTCATTCTTTCTTGCGTTTTATCAATGTTTTTCGACCTTTCTTGGCAATCACCAAAGTTTTATTTTCGTTTTTTGCGTTTAATCTCGGTTTTTTTGCTTCATTGGCGATAAACATGGATTATTTCATTCTTTCTAGCGTTTACTCCCATTTTTTCTGTCTTCCTTGACAATTATCATTGTTTATTCCAGTTCTTCTCCCGTTTATTACCGTTTTTTTCGCATATGCTTCGCGAAATTCCTTTTCTATTTCCACTTTTTCAGCACATTCTTACGATTTTCAGTATTCCATTGCGAATTACCTTTTTATTCTATTCTTTCTTGCGTTTAATATCGTATTTTTGATCATTTTTGGAAAATACCTTGAATATTCTTCAATAATTCGCGTTTTCACCAGCTTTTCCGGCCATTATTGGATTTGATTCTCTTTTATTCCATCCTTTCTTGCGTTTTTCCAGATTTTCTGTCTTCTTTGGCAAAATACCTCGTTTCTTTCATTCTATCTTGCGTTTTCTCAATGTTTTTTGGCTTTACTTGGCAATCAACAAAGTTTTACATTCGTTTTTTGCGTTTAATCCCGGTTTTTTTGCATCCTTTGCGATTAACTTGGATTATTTTATTCTTTCTCGCGTTTACTCCCATTTTTTCTGTATTCCTGGCCATTTATCATTAATTATTCCATTCCTTCTCCCCTTTATTTCCCTTTTTTAGCTTTTGCTTGGCTAAAATCCTCTTCTATTCCTTCTTTTTCAGCACTTTCATACGATTTTCAGTCTTCCATTGCAAATAACCGCTTTTATTCTATTCTTTCTTGCGTTTAAAATCGTATTTTCGATCATTTTTGGCAAATACCTTGTTTATTCTTCCCTGATTCGCGTTTACTCCAGCTTTTCCGGCCATTATTGGATTTGATTCCCTTTTATTCCATCCTTTCTTGCGTTTTTCCAGATTTTCTGTCTTCTTTGGCAAATTACCACGTGTATTTCATTCTTTCTTGCGTTTTATCAATGTTTTTCGGCCTTTCTTGGCAATCAACAAAGTTTTATTTTCGTTTTTTGCGTTTAATCTCGATTTTTTTGCTTCATTGGCGATAAACATGGATTATTTCATTCTTTCTCGCGTTTACTCCCATTTTTTCAGTCTTCCATGGCAATTAAAATTGTTCATTCCGTTCCTTCTCCCGTTTATTACAGCGTTTTCGGTTATGCTTGGCGAAAATCCTCTTTTATTCCTTCTTATTTTGCACTTTCTTACGATTTTCGGTCTTCCATTTTGAATTACCTCTATTATTCTATTCTTTCTGGCGTTTAATATCGTATTTTCGATCATTTTTTGCAAATACCTTGATTATTCTTCCATGATTCGCGTTTACTCCAGCTTTTCCGGCCATTATTGGCTTTGAATCTCTTATATGCCATCCTTTCTTGAGTTTTCTCCAGATTTTCTGTATTCTTTGGCAAATTACCTCGTTTATTTCATTCTTTCTTGCGTTTTGTCAATGTTTTTCGGCCTTTCTTGGCAATCAACAAAGTTTTATTTTCGTTTTTTGCGTTTAATCTCGGTTTTTTTTGCTTCATTGGCGATAAACATGGATATTATTTCATTCTTTCTCGCGTTTACTCTCATTTTTTCTGTCTTCCTTGACAATTATCATTGTTTATTCCAGTTCTTCTCCCGTTTATTACCGTTTTTTTCGCATATGCTTGGCGAAAATCCTTTTCTATTTCCACTTTTTCAGCACTTTCTTAAGATTTTCAGTCTTCCATTGCGAATTACCTTTTTATTCTATTCTTTCTTGCGTTTAATATCGTATTTTCGATCATTTTTGGCAAATACCTTGATTATTCTTCCATGATTCGCGTTTACTTTAGATTTTCCTGCCATTATTAGCTTTGATTCTCTTTTATTCCATCCTTTCTTGCGTTTTTCCAGATTTTCTGTCTTCTTTGGCAAATTACCTCGTTTATTTCATTCTTTCTTGCGTTTTCTCAATGTTTTTTGGCTTTACTTGGCAATCAACAAAGTTTTACATTCGTTTTTTGCGTTTAATCCCGGTTTTTTTTGCATCCTTTGCGATTAACTTGGATTATTTTATTCTTTCTCGCGTTTACTCCCATTTTTTCTGTATTCTTTGCCATTTATCATTAATTATTCTATTCCTTCTCCCCTTTATTTCCCTTTTTTAGCTTTTGCTTGGCTAAAATCCTCTTCTATTCCAGTCTTTTTCAGCACTTTCTTACGATTTTCAGTCTTCCATTGCGAATTACCTCATTTATTATATTCTTTCTTGCGTTTAAAATCGTTTTTTCGATCATTTTTGTCAAATACCTTGTTTGTTCTTCACTGATTCGCGTTTACTCCAGGTTTTTCGGCCATTATTGGCTTTGATTCTCTTTTATTCCATCCTTTCTTGCGTTTTTACAGTTTTTCTGACTTCTTTGGCAAATTACCTCGTTTATTTCATTCTTTCTTGCGTTTTATCAATGTTTTTCGGCCTTTTTGGCAATCACCAAAGTTTTATTTTCGTTTTTTTGCGTTTAATCTCGGTTTTTTTGCTTCATTGGCGATAAACATGGATTATTTCATTCTTTCTCGCGTTAACCCTCAGTTTTTCAGTCTTCCTTGGCAATTATAATTGTTTATTCCATTCTTTCTCCCGTTTATTACCGCTTTTTTATATTACACTTGGCGAAAATCCTCTTTTATTCCTTCTTTTTCAGCACTTTCTTTCGATTTTGGTCTTCCATTGCGAATTACTTCTATTATTCTATTCTTTCTTGCGTTTAAAATCGTATTTTCGTTAATTTTTTGCAAATACCTTGATTATTCTTCCATGATTCGCGTTTACTCCAGCTTTTCCGGCCATTATTTGCTTTGAATCTCTTATATGCCATATTTTCTTGAGTTTTCTCCAGATTTTCTGTCTTCTTTGGCAAATTACCTCGTTTATTTCATTCTTTCTTGCGTTTTCTAAATGTTTTAGGCCTTTCTTGGCAATCAACAAAGTTCAACCTTCGTTTTTTGCGTTTAATCCTGGTTTTTTTGCTTCATTGGCGATAAACATGGATTATTTCATTCTTTCTAGCGTTTACTCCCATTTTTTCTGTCTTCCTTGACAATTATCATTGTTTATTCCAGTTCTTCTACCGTTTATTACCGTTTTTTCGCATATGCTTGGCGA
Organism: Tanypteryx hageni; assembly: GCA_028673005.1. NCBI lineage: Eukaryota > Metazoa > Arthropoda > Insecta > Odonata > Petaluridae > Tanypteryx > Tanypteryx hageni. Next base: position 16,796 of record JAJPWW010000238.1, read on the forward strand.
AATTCCTTTTCTATTTCCACTTTTTCAGCACTTTCTTACGATTTTCAGTCTTCATTCCAAACGAGGAAAAGCTGGAGTAAACGCGAATCATGGAAAAATAATCAAGGTATTTGCCAAAAATGTTCGAAAATACGATATTAAACGCAAGAAAGATAGAATAAAAAGGAAATTCGCAATGGAAGACTGAAAATCGTAAGAAAGTGCTGAAAAAGTGGAAATAGAAAAGGATTTTCGCTAAGCATATGCGAAAAACGGTAATAAACGGGAGAAGAACTGGAATAAACAATGATAATTGTCAAGGAAGACAGAAAAAATGGGAGTAAACGCGAGAAAGAATGAAATAATCCATGTTTATCGCCAATGAAACAAAAAAACCGAGATTAAACGCAAAAAACGAAGGTAAAACTTTGTTGATTGCCAAGAAAGGCCGAAAACATTGATAAAATGCAAGAAAGAAAGAAATAAATGAGGTAATTTGCCAAAGAAGTCAGAAAAACTGTAAAAACGCAAGAAAGATTCTATCATTGCCAAAGAAGACAGAAAATCTGGAAAAACGCAAGAAAGGATGGAATAAAAGAGAATCAAAGCCAATAATGGCCGGAAAACTGGAGTAAACGCGAATCAGATAAGAACGAACAAGGTATTTGCCAAAAATGATCGAAAAAACGATATTAAATCAAGATAGAATAGAATAAAAGAGGTAATTCGCAATGGTAGACTGAAAATCGTAAGAAAGTGCTAAAAAGAAAGGAATAGAAGAGGATTTTAGCCAAGCAAAAGCTAAAAAAGGGAAATAAACGGGAGAAGGAATGAAATAAACAATGATAATTGCCAAGGAATACAGAAAAAATGGGAGTACACGCGAGAAAGAATGAAATAATCAAAGTTAATCGCCAAGGAAGCAAAATAACCGGCGTTAAACGAGGGAAACGAAGGTAAAACTTTGTTGATTGCCAAGAAAGGCCTAAAACATTGATAAAATGCAAGAAAGAAAGAAATAAATGAGGTAATTTGCCAAAGAAGTCAGAAAAACTGTAAAAACGCAAGAAAGATTCTATCATTGCCAAAGAAGACAGAAAATCTGGAAAAACGCAAGAAAGGATGGAATAAAAGAGAATCAAAGCCAATAATGGCAGGAAAAGCTGGAGTAAACGCGAATCAGGGAAGAACAAACAAGGTATTTGCCAAAAATGATCGAAAAAACGATATTAAATGCAAGAAAGAATAGAATAAAAGAGAAAAGGAAGAAGGAAGATAGAAAAAATGGGAGTAAACGCGAGAAAGAATAAAATAATCCATGTTTATTGCCAATGAAACAAAAAAAACCGAGATTAAACGAAAAAAACGAAAATAAAACTTTGTTGATTGCCAAGAAAGGCCAAAAAACATTGATAAAACGCAAGAAAGAATGAAATAAACAAGGTAATTTGACAAAGAAGACAGAAAATCTGGAAAAACGCAAGAAAGGATAGAATAAAAAAGAATCAAAGCCAATAATGGCAGGAAAAGCTGGAGTAAACGCGAATCATGGAAAAATAATCAAGGTATTTGCCAAAAATGTTCGAAAATACGATATTAAACGCAAGAAAGATAGAATAAAAAGGAAATTCGCAATGGAAGACTGAAAATCGTAAGAAAGTGCTGAAAAAGTGGAAATAGAAAAGGATATTCGCCAAGCATATGCGAAAAAACGGTAATAAACGGGAGAAGAACTGGAATAAACAATGATTATTGTCAAGGAAGACAGAAAAAATGGGAGTAAACGCGAGAAAGAATGAAATAATACAAGTTAATAGCCAAGTAAGCAAAATAACCGGCGTTAAACGAGAAAAAACGAAGGTAAAACATTGTTGATTGCCAAGAAAGGCCTACGAGGTAATTTGCCTAAGAAGTCAGAAAAACTGTAAAAACGCAAGAAAGATTCTATCATTGCCATAGAAGACAGAAAATCTGGAAAAACGCAAGAAAGGATGGAATAAAAGAGAATCAAAGCCAATAATGGCCGGAAAAGCTGGAGTAAACGCGAATCAGGGAAGAACAAACAAGGTATTTGCCAAAAATGATCGAATAAACGATATTAAATGCAAGAAAGAATAGAATAAAAGAGGTAATTCGCAATGGAAGACTGAAAATCGTAAGAAAGTGCTAAAAAGAATGGAATAGAAGAGGATTTTAGCCAAGCAAAAGCTAAAAAAGGGAAATAAACGGGAGAAGGATTGGAATAAACAATGATAATTGCCAAGGAATACAGAAAAAATGGGAGTACACGCGAGAAAGAATGAAATAATCAAAGTTAATCGCCAAGGAAGCAAAATAACCGGCGTTAAACGAGAAAAACGAAGGTAAAACTTTGTTGATTGCCAAGAAAGGCCTAAAACATTGATAAAATGCAAGAAAGAATAGAATAAAAAGAGGTAATTCGCAATGGAAGACTGAAAATCGTAAGAAAGTGCTAAAAGGAATGGAATAGAAGAGGATTTTAGCCAAGCAAAAGCTAAAAAAGGGAAATAAACGGAGAAGGAATGGAATAAACAATGATAATTGCCAAGGAATACAGAAAAAATGGGAGTACACGCGAGAAAGAATGAAATAATCAAAGTTAATAGCCAAGTAAGCAAAATAACCGGCGTTAAACGAGAAAAAACGAAGGTAAAACTTTGTTGATTGCCAAGAAAGGCCTAAAACATTGATAAAATGCAAGAAAGAAAGAAATAAATGAGGTAATTTGCCAAAGAAGTCAGAAAAACTGTAAAAACGCAAGAAAGATTCTATCATTGCCAAAGAAGACAGAAAATCTGGAAAAACGCAAGAAAGGATGGAATAAAAGAGAATCAAAGCAATAATGTCCGGAAAACCTGGAGTAAACGCGAATCAGGGAAGAACAAACAAGGTATTTGCCAAAAATGATCGAAAAAACGATATTAAATGCAAGAAAGAATAGAATAAAAGACAAAAGGAAGAAGGAAGATAGAAAAAATGGGAGTAAACGCGAGAAAGAATAAAATAATCCATGTTTATTGCCAATGAAACAAAAAAAACCGAGATTAAACGCAAAAAACGAAAATAAAACTTTGTTGATTGCCAAAGAAAGCCAAAAAACATTGAGAAAACGCAAGAAAGAATGAAAAAAACGAGGTATTTTGCCAAAGAAGACAGAAAATCTGGAGAAAACTCAAGAAAGGATGGCATATAAGAGATTCAAAGCTAATAATGGCCGGAAAAGCTGGATTAAACGCGAATCATGGAAGAATAATCAAGGTATTTGCAAAAAATGGTCGAAAATACGATTTTAAAAGCAAGAAAGAATAGAATAAAAGAAGTAATTCGCAATGGAAGACCAAAATCGTAAGAAAGTGCTAAAAAAAAGGAATAAAAGAGGATTTTCGCCAAGCATAATATAAAAAAGCAGTGGAAGACAGAAAAAATAGGAGTATACGCAAGAAAGAATGAAATAATCCAAGTTAATAGCCAAGGAAGCAAAACAACCGGCGTTTAAACGAGAAAAACGAAGGTAAAACTTTGTTGATTGCCAAGAATGGCCTAAAACATTGATAAAACGCAAGAAAGAATGAAATAAACGAGGTTATTTGTCAAAGAAGTCAGAAAAACTGTAAAAAACGCAAGAAAGGATGAAATAAAAGAGATTCAAAGCCAATTATGGCCGGTAAAGCTGGAGTAAACGCGAATCTTAAAAGAATAATCAAGGTATTTGCAAAAAATGATCGAAAATACGATTTTAAACGCAAGAAAGAATAGAATAAAAGAAGTAATTCGCAATGGAAGACCAAAATCGTAAGAAAGTGCTGAAAAAGAAGGAATAGAAGAGGATTTTCGACGAGCATAATATAAAAAAAACGGTAATGAACGGGTGAAAGAATGGAATAAACAATTATAATTGCCAAGGAACACTGAAAAATGGGAGTAAACGCGAGAAAGAATGAAATAATCCATGTTTATCGCCAATGAAGCAAAAAAACCGAGATTAAACGCAAAAAACGAAAATAAAACTTTGTTGATTGCCAAGAAAGGCCGAAAAACATTGATAAAACGCAAGAAAGAATGAAATAAACGATGGTAATTTGCCAAAGAAGACAGAAAATCTGGAAAAAACGCAAGAAAGGATGGAATAAAAAAGAATCAAAGCCAATAATGGCAGGAAAAGCTGGAGTAAACGTGAATCATGGAAGAATAATCATAGTATTTGCCAAAAATGATCGAAAATACGATATTAAACGCAAGAAAGAATAGAATAAAAAGGTAATTCGCAATGGAAGACTGAAAATCGTAAGAAAGTGCTGAAAAAGTGGAAATAGAAAAGGATTTTCGCCAAGCATATGCGAAAAACGGTAATAAACGGGAGAAGAACTGGAATAAACAATGATAATTGCCAAGGAAGACAGAAAAAATGGGAGTAAACGCGAGAAAGAATGAAATAATCCAAGTTAATAATCAAGGAAACAAAATAACCGGCGTTAAACGAGAAAAACGTAGGTAAAACTTTGTTGATTGCCAAAAAAATGCCTAAAATATTGATAAAACGCAAGAAAGAATGAAATAAACGAGGTAATTTGCCAAAGAAGTCAGAAAAACTGTAAAAACGCAAGAAAGGATGGAATAAAAGTGAATCAAAGCCAATAATGGCCGGAAAAGCTGGAGTAAACGCAAATCAGGGAAGAATAAACAAGGTATTTGCCAAAAATGATCGAAAAAACGATTTTAAACGCAAGAAAGAATATAATAAATGAGGTAATTCGCAATGGAAGACTGAAAATCGTAAGAAAGTGCTGAAAAAGAATGGAATAGAAGAGGATTTTAGCCAAGCAAAAGCTAAAAAAGGGAAATAAACGGGAGAAGGAATGGAATAAACAATGATAATTGCCAAGAAATACAGAAAAAATGGGGAGTACACGCGAGAAAGAATGAAATAATCAAAGTTAATCGCCAAGGATTCAAAAAAACCGGGATTAAACGCTTAAATTGAAGGTAAATCTTTGTTGATTGCCAAGAAAGGCCGAAAAACGTTGATGAAACGCAAGAAAGAATGAAATAAACGAGGTAATTTGCCAAAGAAGACAGAAAATCTGGAAAAAACGCAAGAAAGGATGGAAAAAAAAGAGAATCAAATCCAATAATGGCCGGAAAAGCTGGAGTAAACGCAAATTATTGAAGAATATTCAAGGTATTTGACAAAAATGATCAAAAATACGATATTAAACGCAAGAAAGAATAGAATAAAAAGGTAATTCTCAATGGAAGACTGAAAATCGTAAGAAAGTGCTGAAAAAGTGGAAATAGAAAAGGATTTTCGCCAAGCATATGCGAAAAAACGGTAATAAATGGGAGAAGAACTGGAATAAACAATGATAATTGTCAAGGAAGACAGAAAAAATGGGAGTAAACGCTAGAAAGAATGAAATAATCCATGTTTATCGCCAATGAAGCAAAAAAACCGAGATTAAACGCAAAAAACGAAAATAAAACTTTGTTGATTGCCAAGAAAGGCCGAAAAACATTGACAAAACGCAAGAAGAATGAAATAAACGAGGTAATTTGCCAAAGAAGACAGAAAATCTGGAGAAAACTCAAGAAAGGATGGCATATAAGCGATTCAAAGCCAATAATGGCCGGAAAAAGCTAGAGTGAACGCGAATCATGGAAGAATAATCAAGGTATTTGCGAAAAATGATCGAAAATACGATTTTAAACGCAAGAAAGAATAGAATAAAAGAAGTAATTCGCAATGGAAGACCAAAATCGTAAGAAAGTGCTGAAAAAGAAGGAATAAAAAGAGGATTTTTGCCAAGCATAATATAAAAAAGCGGTAATAAACGGGAGAAAGAATGAAATAAACAATTATAATTGCCAAGGAAGACTGAAAAAATGGGAGTAAACGCTAGAAAGAATGAAATAATCCATGTTTATCGCCAATGAAGCAAAAAAACCGAGATTAAACGCAAAAAACGAAAATAAAACTTTGTTGATTGCCAAGAAAGGCCGAAAAACATTGACAAAACGCAAGAAAGAATGAAATAAACGAGGTAATTTGCCAAAGAAGACAGAAAGTTTGGAAAAACGCAAGAAAGGATGAAATAAAAGAGAATCAAAGCCAATAATGGCAGGAAAAGCTGGAGTAAATGCGAATCATGGAAAAATAATCAAGTTATTTGCCAAAAATGATCGAAAATACGATATTAAACGCAAGAAAGAGTAGAATAAAAGGTAATTCGCAATGGAAGAATGAAAATCGAAAGAAAGTGCTGAAAAAGTCGAACTAGAAGAGGATTTTTGCCAAGCATAAGCGAAAAAAACGGTAATAAACGGGAGAAGAAATGGAATAAACAATGATAATTGTCAAGGAAGACAGAAAAAATGGGAGTTAAGGCGAGAAAGAATGAAATAATCCAAGTTAATAGCCAAGGAAACAATATAACCGGCGTTAAACGAAAAAAAACGAAGGTAAAACGTTGTTGATTGCCAAGAAAGGCCTAAAACATTGATATAACGCAAGAAGGAATGAAATAAACGAGGTAATTTGCCAAAGAAGTCAGAAAAACTGTAAAAACGCAAGAAAGGATGGAATAAAAGTGAATCAAAGCCAATAATGGCCGGAATAGCTGGAGTAAACGCGAATCAGGGAAGAACAAACAAGGTATTTGCCAAAAATGATCGAAAATACGATTTTAAACACAAGAAATAATAGAATAAAAGAGGTAATTCGCAATGGACGACTGAAAATCGTAAGAAAGTGCTGAAAAAGAATGGAATAGAAGAGGATTTTAGCCAAGCAAAATGCTAAAAAAGGGAAATAAACGGGAGAAGGAATGGAATAATCAATGATAATTGCCAAGGAATACAGAAAAAATGGGAGTAAACGCGAGAAAGAATGAAATTATCCAAGTTAATCGCCAAGGATTAAAAAAAACCGGGATTAAACGCTTAAATTGAAGGTAAATCTTTGTTGATTGCCAAGAACGCCCGAAAAACATTGATAAAACGCAAGAAAGAATGAAATAAACGAGGTAATTTGCCAAAGAAGACAGAAAATCTGGCAAAACGCAAGAAATGATGGAATAAAAGAGAATCAAAGCCAATAATGGCAGGAAAAGCTGGAGTAAACGCGAATCATGGAAGAATAATCAAGGTATTTGCCAAAAATGATCGAAAATACGATATTAAACGCAAGAAAGAATAGAATAAAAAGGTAATTCGCAATGGAAGACTGAATATCGTAAGAAACTGCTGAAAAAGTGGAAATAGAAGAGGATTTTTGCCAAGCATAAGCGAAAAACGGTAATAAACGGGAGAAGAACTGGAATAAACAATGATAATTGTCAAGGAAGACAGAAAAATAGGGAGTAAACGCGAGAAAGAATGAAAAAATCCAAGTTAATAACCAAGGAAACAAAATAACCGGAGTTAAACGAGAAAAACGTAGGTAAAACTTTGTTGATTGCCAAAAAAATGCCTAAAATATTGATAAAACGCAAGAAAGAATGAAATAAACGAGGTAATTTGCCAAAGAAGTCAGAAAAACTGTAAAAAACGCAAGAAAGGATGGAATAAAAGAGAATCAAAGCCAATAATGGCCGGAAAAGCTGGAGTAAACGCAAATCAGGGAAGAATAAACAAGGTATTTGCCAAAAATGATCGAAAAAACGATTTTAAACGCAAGAAAGAATATAATAAAAGAGGTAATTCGCAATGGAAGACTGAAAATCGTAAGAAAGTGCTGAAAAAGTGGAAATAGAAAAGGATTTTTCGCCAAGCATATGCGAAAAAAACGGTAATAAATGGGAGAAGAACTGGAATAAACAATGATAATTGTCAAGGAAGACAGAAAAAATGGGAGTACACGCGAGAAAGAATGAAATAATCAAAGTTAATCGCCAAGGATTCAAAAAACCGGGATTAAACGCTTAAATTGAAGGTAAATCTTTGTTGATTGCCAAGAAAGGCCGAAAAACATTGATAAAACGCAAGAAAGAATGAAATAAACGAGGTAATTTGCCAAAGAAGACAGAAAATCTGGAAAAACGCAAGAAAGGATGGAAAAAAAGAGAATCAAATCCAACAATGGCCGGAAAAGCTAAAGTAAACGCGAATTATTGAAGATTATTCAAGGTATTTGCAAAAATGATCGAAAATACGATTTTAAACGCAAGAAAGAATAGAATAAAAGAAGTAATTCGCAATGGAAGACCAAAATCGTAAGAAAGTGCTGAAAAAGAAGGAATAGAAGAGGATTTTCGCCGAGCATAATATAAAAAAAACGGTAATGAACGGGTGAAAGAATGGAATAAACAATTATAATTGCCAAGGAACACTGAAAAATGGGAGTAAACGCGAGAAAGAATGAAATAATCCATGTTTATCGCCAATGAAGCAAAAAAACCGAGATTAAACGCAAAAAACGAAAATAAAACTTTGTTGATTGCCAAGAAAGGCCGAAAAACATTGATAAAACGCAAGAAAGAATGAAATAAACGAGGTAATTTGCCAAAGAAGACAGAAAATCTGGAAAAACGCAAGAAAGGATGGAATAAAAAAGAATCAAAGCCAATAATGGCAGGAAAAGCTGGAGTAAACGTGAATCATGGAAGAATAATCATAGTATTTGCCAAAAATGATCGAAAATACGATATTAAACGCAAGAAAGAATAGAATAAAAAGGTAATTCGCAATGAAAGACTGAAAATCGTAAGAAAGTGCTGAAAAAGAATGGAATAGAAGAGAATTTTAGCCAAGCAAAAGCTAAAAAAGGGAAATAAACGGGAGAAGGAATGGAATAAACAATGATAATTGCCAAGAAATACAGAAAAAATGGGAGTAAACGCTAGAAAGAATGAAATAATCCATGTTTATCGCCAATGAAGCAAAAAAACCGAGATTAAACGCAAAAAACGAAAATAAAACTTTGTTGATTGCCAAGAAAGGCCGAAAAACATTGACAAAACGCAAGAAGAATGAAATAAACGAGGTAATTTGCCAAAGAAGACAGAAAATCTGGAGAAAACTCAAGAAAGGATGGCATATAAGCGATTCAAAGCCAATAATGGCCGGAAAAGCTGGAGTGAACGCGAATCATGGAAGAATAATCAAGGTATTGCGAAAAATGATCGAAAATACGATTTTTAAACGCAAGAAAGAATAGAATAAAAGAAGTAATTCGCAATGGAAGACCAAAATCGTAAGAAAGTGCTGAAAAAGAAGGAATAAAAGAGGATTTTCGCCAAGCATAATATAAAAAAAGCGGTAATAAACGGGAGAAAGAATGGAATAAACAATTATAATTGCCAAGGAAGACTGAAAAACATTGACAAAACGCAAGAAAGAATGAAATAAACGAGGTAATTTGCCAAAGAAGTCAGAAAAACTGTAAAAACGCAAGAAAGGATGGAATAAAAGTGAATCAAAGCCAATAATGGCCGGAATAGCTGGAGTAAACGCGAATCAGGGAAGAACAAACAAGGTATTTGCCAAAAATGATCGAAAATACGATTTTAAACACAAGAAATAATAGAATAAAAGAGGTAATTCGCAATGGACGACTGAAAATCGTAAGAAAGTGCTGAAAAAGAATGGAATAAAAGAGGATTTTAGCCAAGCAAAATGCTAAAAAAGGGAAATAAAACGGGAGAAGGAATGGAATAATCAATGATAATTGCCAAGGAATACAGAAAAAATGGGAGTAAACGCGAGGAAAGAATGAAATTATCCAAGTTAATCGCCAAGGATTAAAAAAAACCGGGATTAAACGCTTAAATTGAAGGTAAATCTTTGTTGATTGCCAAGAACGCCCGAAAAACATTGATAAAACGCAAGAAAGAATGAAATAAACGAGGGTAATTTGCCAAAGAAGACAGAAAATCTGGCAAAACGCAAGAAATGATGGAATAAAAGAGAATCAAAGCCAATAATGGCAGGAAAAGCTGGAGTAAACGCGAATCATGGAAGAATAATCAAGGTATTTGCCAAAAATGATCGAAAATACGATATTAAACGCAAGAAAGAATAGAATAAAAAGGTAATTCGCAATGGAAGACTGAATATCGTAAGAAACTGCTGAAAAAGTGGAAATAGAAGAGGATTTTTGCCAAGCATAAGCGAAAAAACGGTAATAAACGGGAGAAGAACTGGAATAAACAATGATAATTGTCAAGGAAGACAGAAAAATAGGGAGTAAACGCGAGAAAGAATGAAAAAATCCAAGTTAATAACCAAGGAAACAAAATAACCGGAGTTAAACGAGAAAAACGTAGGTAAAACTTTGTTGATTGCCAAAAAAATGCCTAAAATATTGATAAAACGCAAGAAAGAATGAAATAAACGAGGTAATTTGCCAAAGAAGTCAGAAAAACTGTAAAAACGCAAGAAAGGATGGAATAAAAGAGAATCAAAGCCAATAATGGCCGGAAAAGCTGGAGTAAACGCAAATCAGGGAAGAATAAACAAGGTATTTGCCAAAAATGATCGAAAAAACGATTTTAAACGCAAGAAAGAATATAATAAAAGAGGTAATTCGCAATGGAAGACTGAAAATCGTAAGAAAGTGCTGAAAAAGTGGAAATAGAAAAGGATTTTCGCCAAGCATATGCGAAAAAAACGGTAATAAATGGGAGAAGAACTGGAATAAACAATGATAATTGTCAAGGAAGACAGAAAAAATGGGAGTACACGCGAGAAAGAATGAAATAATCAAAGTTAATCGCCAAGGATTCAAAAAACCGGGATTAAACGCTTAAATTGAAGGTAAATCTTTGTTGATTGCCAAGAAAGGCCGAAAAACATTGATAAAACGCAAGAAAGAATGAAATAAACGAGGTAATTTGCCAAAGAAGACAGAAAATCTGGAAAAACGCAAGAAAGGATGGAAAAAAAAGAGAATCAAATCCAACAATGGCCGGAAAAGCTAAAGTAAACGCGAATTATTGAAGATTATTCAAGGTATTTGCAAAAAATGATCGAAAATACGATTTTAAACGCAAGAAAGAATAGAATAAAAGAAGTAATTCGCAATGGAAGACCAAAATCGTAAGAAAGTGCTGAAAAAGAAGGAATAGAAGAGGATTTTCGCCGAGCATAATATAAAAAAACGGTAATGAACGGGTGAAAGAATGGAATAAACAATTATAATTGCCAAGGAACACTGAAAAATGGGAGTAAACGCGAGAAAGAATGAAATAATCCATGTTTATCGCCAATGAAGCAAAAAAACCGAGATTAAACGCAAAAAACGAAAATAAAACTTTGTTGATTGCCAAGAAAGGCCGAAAAACATTGATAAAACGCAAGAAAGAATGAAATAAACGAGGTAATTTGCCAAAGAAGACAGAAAATCTGGAAAAACGCAAGAAAGGATGGAATAAAAAAGAATCAAAGCCAATAATGGCAGGAAAAGCTGGAGTAAACGTGAATCATGGAAGAATAATCATAGTATTTGCCAAAAATGATCGAAAATACGATATTAAACGCAAGAAAGAATAGAATAAAAAGGTAATTCGCAATGAAAGACTGAAAATCGTAAGAAAGTGCTGAAAAAGAATGGAATAGAAGAGAATTTTAGCCAAGCAAAAGCTAAAAAAGGGAAATAAACGGGAGAAGGAATGGAATAAACAATGATAATTGCCAAGAAATACAGAAAAAATGGGAGTAAACGCTAGAAAGAATGAAATAATCCATGTTTATCGCCAATGAAGCAAAAAAACCGAGATTAAACGCAAAAAACGAAAATAAAACTTTGTTGATTGCCAAGAAAGGCCGAAAAACATTGACAAAACGCAAGAAGAATGAAATAAACGAGGGTAATTTGCCAAAGAAGACAGAAAATCTGGAGAAAACTCAAGAAAGGATGGCATATAAGCGATTCAAAGCCAATAATGGCCGGAAAAGCTGGAGTGAACGCGAATCATGGAAGAATAATCAAGGTATTTGCGAAAAAATGATCGAAAATACGATTTTAAACGCAAGAAAGAATAGAATAAAAGAAGTAATTCGCAATGGAAGACCAAAATCGTAAGAAAGTGCTGAAAAAGAAGGAATAAAAGAGGATTTTCGCCAAGCATAATATAAAAAAGCGGTAATAAACGGGAGAAAGAATGGAATAAACAATTATAATTGCCAAGGAAGACTGAAAAACATTGACAAAACGCAAGAAAGAATGAAATAAACGAGGTAATTTGCCAAAGAAGACAGAAAGTTTGGAAAAACGCAAGAAAGGATGAAATAAAAGAGAATCAAAGCCAATAATGGCAGGAAAAGCTGGAGTAAATGCGAATCATGGAAAAATAATCAAGTTATTTGCCAAAAATGATCGAAAATACGATATTAAACGCAAGAAAGAGTAGAATAAAAAGGTAATTCGCAATGGAAGAATGAAAATCGAAAGAAAGTGCTGAAAAAGTCGAACTAGAAGAGGATTTTTGCCAAGCATAAGCGAAAAAACGGTAATAAACGGGAGAAGAAATGGAATAAACAATGATAATTGTCAAGGAAGACAGAAAAAATGGGAGTTAAGGCGAGAAAGAATGAAATAATCCAAGTTAATAGCCAAGGAAACAATATAACCGGCGTTAAACGAAAAAAACGAAGGTAAAACGTTGTTGATTGCCAAGAAAGGCCTAAAACATTGATATAACGCAAGAAGGAATGAAATAAACGAGGTAATTTGCCAAAGAAGTCAGAAAAACTGTAAAAACGCAAGAAAGGGTGAAATAAAAGAGAATCAAAGCCAATAATGGCCGGAATAGCTGGAGTAAACGCGAATCAGGGAAGAACAAACAAGGTATTTGCCAAAAATGATCGAAAATACGATTTTAAACACAAGAAATAATAGAATAAAAGAGGTAATTCGCAATGGACGACTGAAAATCGTAAGAAAGTGCTGAAAAAGAATGGAATAGAAGAGGATTTTAGCCAAGCAAAATGCTAAAAAAGGGAAATAAACGGGAGAAGGAATGGAATAATCAATGATAATTGCCAAGGAATACAGAAAAAATGGGAGTAAACGCGAGAAAGAATGAAATAATCCAAGTTAATCGCCAAGGATTAAAAAAAACCGGGATTAAACGCTTAAATTGAAGGTAAATCTTTGTTGATTGCCAAGAAAGCCCGAAAAACATTGATAAAACGCAAGAAAGAATGAAATAAACGAGGTAATTTGCCAAAGAAGACAGAAAATCTGGCAAAACGCAAGAAATGATGGAATAAAAGAGAATCAAAGCCAATAATGGCAGGAAAAGCTGGAGTAAACGCGAATCATGGAAGAATAATCAAGGTATTTGCCAAAAATGATCGAAAATACGATATTAAACGCAAGAAAGAATAGAATAAAAAGGTAATTCGCAATGAAGACTGAATATCGTAAGAAAGTGCTGAAAAAGTGGAAATAGAAGAGGATTTTTGCCAAGCATAAGCGAAAAAAACGGTAATAAACGGGAGAAGAACTGGAATAAACAATGATAATTGTCAAGGAAGACAGAAAAATAGGGAGTAAACGCGAGAAAGAATGAAAAAATCCAAGTTAATAACCAAGGAAACAAAATAACCGGAGTTAAACGAGAAAAACGTAGGTAAAACTTTGTTGATTGCCAAAAAAATGCCTAAAATATTGATAAAAACGCAAGAAAGAATGAAATAAACGAGGTAATTTGCCAAAGAAGTCAGAAAAACTGTAAAAACGCAAGAAAGGATGGAATAAAAGAGAATCAAAGCCAATAATGGCCGGAAAAGCTGGAGTAAACGCAAATCAGGGAAGAATAAACAAGGTATTTGCCAAAAATGATCGAAAAAACGATTTTAAACGCAAGAAAGAATATAATAAAAGAGGTAATTCGCAATGGAAGACTGAAAATCGTAAGAAAGTGCTGAAAAAGTGGAAATAGAAAAGGATTTTCGCCAAGCATATGCGAAAAAAACGGTAATAAATGGGAGAAGAACTGGAATAAACAATGATAATTGTCAAGGAAGACAGAAAAAATGGGGAGTACACGCGAGGAAAAAATGAAATAATCAAAGTTAATCGCCAAGGATTCAAAAAAACCGGGATTAAACGCTTAAAT
>JAJPWW010000239.1:0-29504 GCA_028673005.1 Tanypteryx hageni
TTTTCAGTCTTCCATTGCGAATTACCTCATTTATTATATTCTTTCTTGCGTTTAAAATCGTTTTTTTCGATCATTTTTGGCAAATACCTTGTTTATTCTTCCCTGATTTGCGTTTACTCCAGCTTTTCCGGCCATTATTGGCTTTGATTCACTTTTATTCCATCCTTTCTTGCGTTTTTACAGTTTTTCTGACTTCTTTGGCAAATTACCTCGTTTATTTCATTCTTTCTTGCGTTTTATCAATATTTTAGGCATTTTTTTGGCAATCAACAAAGTTTTACCTACGTTTTTCTCGTTTAACGCCGGTTATTTTGTTTCCTTGATTATTAACTTGGATTATTTCATTCTTTCTCGCGTTTACTCCCATTTTTTCTGTCTTCCTTGGCAATTATCATTGTTTATTCCAGTTCTTCTCCCGTTTATTACCGTTTTTCGCATATGCTTGGCGAAAATCCTTTTCTATTTCCACTTTTTCAGCACTTTCTTACGATTTTCAGTCTTCCATTGCGAATTACCTTTTTATTCTATTCTTTCTTGCGTTTAATATCGTATTTTCGATCATTTTTGGCAAATACTATGATTATTCTTCCATGATTCACGTTTACTCCAGCTTTTCCTGCCATTATTGGCTTTGATTCTTTTTTATTCCATCCTTTCTTGCGTTTTTCCAGATTTTCTGTCTTCTTTGGCAAATTACCTCGTTTATTTCATTCTTTCTTGCGTTTTATCAATGTTTTTCGGCCTTTCTTGGCAATCAACAAAGTTTTATTTTCGTTTTTTGCGTTTAATCTCGGTTTTTTTGCTTCATTGGCGATAAACATGGATTATTTCATTCTTTCTCGCGTTTACTCCCATTTTTCAGTGTTCCTTGGCAATTATAATTGTTTATTCCATTCTTTCACCCGTTCATTACCGTTTTTTTATATTATGCTCGGCGAAAATCCTCTTCTATTCCTTCTTTTTCAGCACTTTCTTACGATTTTGGTCTTCCATTGCGAATTACTTCTTTTATTCTATTCTTTCTTGCGTTTAAAATCATATTTTCGATCATTTTTTGCAAATACCTTGATTATTCTTTTAAGATTCGCGTTTACTCCAGCTTTACCGGCCATAATTGGCTTTGAATCTCTTTTATTTCATCCTTTCTTGCGTTTTTACAGTTTTTCTGACTTCTTTGACAAATAACCTCGTTTATTTCATTCTTTCTTGCGTTTTATCAATGTTTTAGGCCATTCTTGGCAATCAACAAAGTTTTACCTTCGTTTTTCTCGTTTAACGCCGGTTGTTTTGCTTCCTTGGCTATTAACTTGGATTATTTCATTCTTTCTTGCGTATACTCCTATTTTTTCTGTCTTCCACTGCTTTTTTATATTATGCTTGGCGAAAATCCTCTTTTATTCCTTTTTTTTAGCACTTTCTTACGATTTTGGTCTTCCATTGCGAATTACTTCTTTTATTCTATTCTTTCTTGCTTTTAAAATCGTATTTTCGACCATTTTTTGCAAATACCTTGATTATTCTTCCATGATTCGCGTTTAATCCAGCTTTTCCGGCCATTATTAGCTTTGAATCTCTTATATGCCATCCTTTCTTGAGTTTTCTCCAGATTTTCTGTCTTCTTTGGCAAAATACCTCGTTTTTTTCATTCTTTCTTGCGTTTTCTCAATGTTTTTTGGCTTTCTTTGGCAATCAACAAAGTTTTATTTTCGTTTTTTGCGTTTAATCTCGGTTTTTTTTTGTTTCATTGGCAATAAACATGGATTATTTTATTCTTTCTCGCGTTTACTCCCATTTTTTCTATCTTCCTTCTTCCTTTTCTCTTTTATTCTATTCTTTCTTGCATTTAATATCGTTTTTTCGATCATTTTTGGCAAATACCTTGTTTGTTCTTCCCTGATTCGCGTTTACTCCAGGTTTTCCGGCCATTATTGGCTTTGATTCTCTTTTATTCCATCCTTTCTTGCGTTTTTCCAGATTTTCTGTCTTCTTTGGCAATGATAGAATCTTTCTTGCGTTTTTACAGTTTTTCTGACTTCTTTGGCAAATTACCTCATTTATTTCTTTCTTTCTTGCATTTTATCAATGTTTTAGGCCTTTCTTGGCAATCAACAAAGTTTTACCTTCGTTTTTCTCGTTTAACGCCGGTTATTTTGCTTACTTGGCTATTAACTTTGATTATTTCATTCTTTCTCGCGTGTTCTCCCATTTTTTCTGTATTCCTTGGCAATTATCATTGTTTATTCCATTCCTTCTCCCGTTTATTTCCCTTTTTTAGCTTTTGCTTGGCTAAAATCCTCTTCTATTCCATTCCTTTTAGCACTTTCTTACGATTTTCAGTCTTCCATTGCGAATTACCTCTTTTATTCTATTCTTTCTTGCATTTTATCAATGTTTTAGGCCTTTCTTGGCAATCAACAAAGTTTTACCTTCGTTTTTCTCGTTTAACGCCGGTTATTTTGCTTCCTTGGCGATTAACTTTGATTATTTCATTCTTTCTCGCGTGTACTCCCATTTTTTCTGTATTCCTTGGCAATTATCATTGTTTATTCCAATCCTTCTCCCGTTTATTTCCCTTTTTTAGCTTTTGCTTGGCTAAAATCCTCTTCTATTCCATTCTTTTTAGCACTTTCTTACGATTTTCAGTCTTCCATTGCGAATTACCTCTTTTATTCTATTCTTTCTTGCATTTAATATCGTTTATTCGATCATTTTTGGCAAATACCTTGTTTGTTCTTCCCTGATTCGCGTTTACTCCAGCTTTTCCGGCCATTATTGGCTTTGATTCTCTTTTATTCCATCCTTTCTTGCGTTTTTTCCAGATTTTCTGTCTTCTATGGCAATGATAGAATCTTTCTTGCGTTTTTACAGTTTTTCTGACTTCTTAGGCAAATTACCTCGTAGGCCTTTCTTGGCAATCAACAATGTTTTACCTTCGTTTTTCTCGTTTAACGCCGGTTATTTTGCTTACTTGGCTATTAACTTGGATTATTTCATTCTTTCTCGCGTTTTACTCCCATTTTTTCTGTCTTCCTTGACAATAATCATTGTTTATTCCAGTTCTTCTCCCGTTTATTACCGTTTTTTTCGCATATGCTTGGCGAATATCCTTTTCTATTTCCACTTTTTCAGCACTTTCTTACGATTTTCAGTCTTCCATTGCGAATTTCCTTTTTATTCTATCTTTCTTGCGTTTAATATCGTATTTTCGAACATTTTTGGCAAATACCTTGATTATTTTTCCATGATTCGCGTTTACCTCCAGCTTTTCCTGCCATTATTGGCTTTGATTCTTTTTTATTCTATCCTTTCTTGCGTTTTTTTCCAGATTTTCTGTCTTCTTTGTCAAATTACCTTGTTTATTTCATTCTTTCTTGCATTTTATCAATGTTTTAGGCCTTTCTTGGCAATCAACAAAGTTTTACCTTCGTTTTTTGCGTTTAATCTCGGTTTTTTTTGTTTCATTGGCGATAAACATGGATTATTTCATTCTTTCTCGCGTTTACTCCAATTTTTTCTGTCTTCCTTGACAATTATCATTGTTTATTCCAGTTCTTCTCCCGTTTATTACCGTTTTTTCGCATATGCTTAGCGAAAATCCTTTTCTATTTCCACTTTTTCAGCACTTTCTTACGATTTTCAGTCTTCCATTGCGAATTTCCTTTTTATTCTATCTTTCTTGCGTTTAATATCGTATTTTCGAACATTTTTGGCAAATACCTTGATTATTTTTCCATGATTCGCGTTTACTCCAGCTTTTCCTCGTTTGGAATGAAGACTGAAAATCGTAAGAAAGTGCTGAAAAAGTGGAAATAGAAAAGGAATTTCGCCAAGCATATGCGAAAAAAACGGTAATAAACGGTAGAAGAACTGGAATAAACAATGATAATTGTCAAGGAAGACAGAAAAATTGGGAGTAAACGCTAGAAAGAATGAAATAATCCATGTATATCGCCAATGAAGCAAAAAAACCAGGATTAAACGCAAAAAACGAAGGTTGAACTTTGTTGATTGCCAAGAAAGGCCTAAAACATTTAGAAAACGCAAGAAAGAATGAAATAAACGAGGTAATTTGCCAAAGAAGACAGAAAATCTGGAGAAAACTCAAGAAAATATGGCATATAAGAGATTCAAAGCAAATAATGGCCGGAAAAGCTGGAGGTAAACGCGAATCATGGAAGAATAAACAAGGTATTTGCCAAAAATGATCGAAAATACGATTTTAAACGCAAGAAAGAATAGAATAAAAGAGGTAATTCGCAATGGAAGACTGAAAATCGTATGAAAGTGCTGAAAAAGAAGGAATAGAAAGGATTTTAGCCAAGCAAAAGCTAAAAAAGGGAAATAAACGGGAAAAGGAATAGAATAATTAATGATAAATGGCAAAGAATACAGAAAAAATGGGAGTAAACGCGAGAAAGAATAAAATAATCCAAGTTAATCGCAAAGGATGCAAAAAAACCGGGATTAAACGCAAAAAACGAATGTAAAACTTTGTTGATTGCCAAGTAAAGCCAAAAAACATTGAGAAAACGCAAGAAAGAATGAAATAAACGAGGTAATTTGCCAAAGAAGACAGAAAATCTGGAAAAAACGCAAGAAAGGATGGAATAAAAGAGAATCAAAGCTAATAATGGCAGGAAAATCTAAAGTAAACGCGAATCATGGAAGAATAATCAAGGTATTTGCCAAAAATGATCGAAAATACGATATTAAACGCAAGAAAGAATAGAATAAAAAGGTAATTCGCAATGGAAGACTGAAAATCTTAAGAAAGTGCTGAAAAAGTGGAAATAGAAAAGGATATTCGCCAAGCATATGCGAAAAAAACGGTAATAAACGGGAGAAGAACTGGAATAAACAATGATAAATGGCAAGTAATACAGAAACAATGGGAGTAAACGCGAGAAAGAATGAAATAATCCAAGTTAATCGCAAAGGATGCAAAAAAACCGGGATTAAACGCAAAAAAAGAATGTAAAACTTTGTTGATTGCCAAGTAAAGCCAAAAAACATTGAGAAAACGCAAGATAGAATGAAAGAAACGAGGTATTTTGCCAAAGAAGACAGAAAATCTGGAAAAAACGCAAGAAAGGATGGAATAAAAGAGAATCAAAGCCAATAATGGCCGGAGAAGCTGGAGTAAACGCGAATCAGGGAAGAATAAACAAGGTATTTGCCAAAAATGATCGAAAATACGATTTTAAACGCAAGAAAGAATATAATAAATGAGGTAATTCGCAATGGAAGACTGAAAATCGTAAGAAAGTGCTGAAAAAGAATGGAATAGAAGAGGATTTTAGCCAAGCAAAAGCTAAAAAAGGGAAATAAAGGGGAGAAGGAATAGAATAATTAATGATAAATGGCAAAGAATACAGAAAAAATGGGAGTAAACGCGAGAAAGAATAAAATAATCCAAGTTAATCGCAAAGGATGCAAAAAAACCGGGATTAAACGCAAAAAACGAATGTAAAACTTTGTTGATTGCCAAGTAAAGCCAAAAAACATTGAGAAAACGCAAGAAAGAATGAAATAAACGAGGTAATTTGCCAAAGAAGACAGAAAATCTGGAAAAAACGCAAGAAAGGATGGAATAAAAGAGAATCAAAGCTAATAATGGCAGGAAAATCTAAAGTAAACGCGAATCATGGAAGAATAATCAAGGTATTTGCCAAAAATGATCGAAAATACGATATTAAACGCAAGAAAGAATAGAATAAAAAGGTAATTCGCAATGGAAGACTGAAAATCTTAAGAAAGTGCTGAAAAAGTGGAAATAGAAAAGGATATTCGCCAAGCATATGCGAAAAAACGGTAATAAACGGGAGAAGAACTGGAATAAACAATGATAATTGTCAAGGAAGACAGAAAAAATGAGAGTAAACGCGAGAAAGAATGAAATAATATCCATGTTTATCGCCAATGAAGCAAAAAAAACCGAGATTAAACGCAAAAAAACGAAAATAAAACTTTGTTGATTGCCAAGAAAGGCCGAAAAACATTGACAAAACGCAAGAAAGAATGAAATAAACGAGGTAATTTGCCAAAGAATACAGAAAATCTGGAGAAAACTCAAGAAAGGATGGCATATAAGAGATTCAAAGCCAATAATGGCCGGAAAAGCTGGAGTAAACGCGAATCATTGAAGAATAATCAAGGTATTTGCAAAAAATGATCGAAAATACGATATTAAACGCCAGAAAGAATAGAATAATAGAGGTAATTCAAAATGGAAGACCGAAAATCGTAAGAAAGTGCAAAATAAGAAGGAATAAAAGAGGATTTTCGCCAAGCATAACCGAAAACGCTGTAATAAACGGGAGAAGGAACGGAATGAACAATTTTAATTGCCATGGAAGACTGAAAAAAATGGGAGTAAACGCGAGAAAGAATGAAATAATCCATGTTTATCGCCAATGAAGCAAAAAAAATCGAGATTAAACGCAAAAAACGAAAATAAAACTTTGTTGATTGCCAAGAAAGGCCGAAAAACATTGATAAAACGCAAGAAAGAATGAAATACACGAGGTAATTTGCCAAAGAAGACAGAAAATCTGGAAAAACGCAAGAAAGGATGGAATAAAAGAGAATCAAAGCCAATAATGGCCGGAGAAGCTGGAGTAAACGCGAATCAGGGAAGAATAAACAAGGTATTTGCCAAAAATGATCGAAAATACGATTTTAAAACGCAAGAAAGAATATAATACATGAGGTAATTCGCAATGGAAGACTGAAAATCGTAAGAAAGTGCTGAAAAAGAATGGAATAGAAGAGGATTTTAGCCAAGCAAAAGCTAAAAAAGGGAAATAAAGGGGAGAAGGAATAGAATAATTAATGATAAATGGCAAAGAATACAGAAAAAATGGGAGTAAACGCGAGAAAGAATAAAATAATCCAAGTTAATCGCAAAGGATGCAAAAAAAACCGGGATTAAACGCAAAAAAACGAATGTAAAACTTTGTTGATTGCCAAGTAAAGCCAAAAAACATTGAGAAAACGCAAGAAAGAATGAAATAAACGAGGTAATTTGCCAAAGAAGACAGAAAATCTGGAAAAACGCAAGAAAGGATGGAATAAAAGAGAATCAAAGCTAATAATGGCAGGAAAATCTAAAGTAAACGCGAATCATGGAAGAATAATCAAGGTATTTGCCAAAAATGATCGAAAATACGATATTAAACGCAAGAAAGAATAGAATAAAAAGGTAATTCGCAATGGAAGACTGAAAATCTTAAGAAAGTGCTGAAAAAGTGGAAATAGAAAAGGATTTTCGCCAAGCATATGCGAAAAAACGGTAATAAACGGGAGAAGAACTGGAATAAACAATGATAATTGTCAAGGAAGACAGAAAAAATGAGAGTAAACGCGAGAAAGAATGAAATAATATCCATGTTTATCGCCAATGAAGCAAAAAAAACCGAGATTAAACGCAAAAAAACGAAAATAAAACTTTGTTGATTGCCAAGAAAGGCCGAAAAACATTGACAAAACGCAAGAAAGAATGAAATAAACGAGGTAATTTGCCAAAGAATACAGAAAATCTGGAGAAAACTCAAGAAAGGATGGCATATAAGAGATTCAAAGCCAATAATGGCCGGAAAAGCTGGAGTAAACGCGAATCATGGAAGAATAATCAAGGTATTTGCAAAAAATGATCGAAAATACGATATTAAACGCCAGAAAGAATAGAATAATAGAGGTAATTCAAAATGGAAGACCGAAAATCGTAAGAAAGTGCAAAATAAGAAGGAATAAAAGAGGATTTTCGCCAAGCATAACCGAAAACGCTGTAATAAACGGTAGAAGGAACGGAATGAACAATTTTAATTGCCATGGAAGACTGAAAAAATGGGAGTAAACGCGAGAAAGAATGAAATAATCCATGTTTATCGCCAATGAAGCAAAAAAATCGAGATTAAACGCAAAAAAACGAAAATAAAACTTTGTTGATTGCCAAGAAAGGCCGAAAAACATTGATAAAACGCAAGAAAGAATGAAATACACGAGGTAATTTGCCAAAGAAGACAGAAAATCTGGAAAAACGCAAGAAAGGATGGAATAAAAGAGAATCAAAGCCAATAATGGCCGGAGAAGCTGGAGTAAACGCGAATCAGGGAAGAATAAACAAGGTATTTGCCAAAAATGATCGAAAATACGATTTTAAACGCAAGAAAGAATAGAATAAAAGAGGTAATTCGCAATGGAAGACTGAAAATCGTAGGAAAGTGCTGAAAAAGAAGGAATAGAAAGGATTTTAGCCAAGCAAAAGCTAAAAAAGGGAAATAAACGGGAGAAGGAATGGAATAATTAATGATAAATGGCAAGTAATACAGAAACAATGGGAGTAAACGCGAGAAAGAATGAAATAATCCAAGTTAATCGCAAAGGATGCAAAAAAAACCGGGATTAAACGCAAAAAAAGAATGTAAAACTTTGTTGATTGCCAAGTAAAGCCAAAAAACATTGAGAAAACGCAAGATAGAATGAAAGAAACGAGGTATTTTGCCAAAGAAGACAGAAAATCTGGAAAAAACGCAAGAAAGGATGGAATAAAAGAGAATCAAAGCCAATAATGGCCGGAGAAGCTGGAGTAAACGCGAATCAGGGAAGAATAAACAAGGTATTTGCCAAAAATGATCGAAAATACGATTTTAAACGCAAGAAAGAATATAATAAATGAGGTAATTCGCAATGGAAGACTGAAAATCGTAAGAAAGTGCTGAAAAAGAATGGAATAGAAGAGGATTTTAGCCAAGCAAAAGCTAAAAAAGGGAAATAAAGGGGAGAAGGAATAGAATAATTAATGATAAATGGCAAAGAATACAGAAAAAAATGGGAGTAAACGCGAGAAAGAATAAAATAATCCAAGTTAATCGCAAAGGATGCAAAAAAACCGGGATTAAACGCAAAAAACGAATGTAAAACTTTGTTGATTGCCAAGTAAAGCCAAAAAACATTGAGAAAACGCAAGAAAGAATGAAATAAACGAGGTAATTTGCCAAAGAAGACAGAAAATCTGGAAAAAACGCAAGAAAGGATGGAATAAAAGAGAATCAAAGCTAATAATGGCAGGAAAATCTAAAGTAAACGCGAATCATGGAAGAATAATCAAGGTATTTGCCAAAAATGATCGAAAATACGATATTAAACGCAAGAAAGAATAGAATAAAAAGGTAATTCGCAATGGAAGACTGAAAATCTTAAGAAAGTGCTGAAAAAGTGGAAATAGAAAAGGATATTCGCCAAGCATATGCGAAAAAACGGTAATAAACGGGAGAAGAACTGGAATAAACAATGATAATTGTCAAGGAAGACAGAAAAAATGAGAGTAAACGCGAGAAAGAATGAAATAATATCCATGTTTATCGCCAATGAAGCAAAAAAACCGAGATTAAACGCAAAAAACGAAAATAAAACTTTGTTGATTGCCAAGAAAGGCCGAAAAACATTGACAAAACGCAAGAAAGAATGAAATAAACGAGGTAATTTGCCAAAGAATACAGAAAATCTGGAGAAAACTCAAGAAAGGATGGCATATAAGAGATTCAAAGCCAATAATGGCCGGAAAAGCTGGAGTAAACGCGAATCATGGAAGAATAATCAAGGTATTTGCAAAAAATGATCGAAAATACGATATTAAACGCCAGAAAGAATAGAATAATAGAGGTAATTCAAAATGGAAGACCGAAAATCGTAAGAAAGTGCAAAATAAGAAGGAATAAAAGAGGATTTTCGCCAAGCATAACCGAAAACGCTGTAATAAACGGGAGAAGGAACGGAATGAACAATTTTAATTGCCATGGAAGACTGAAAAAATGGGAGTAAACGCGAGCAAAAGTCAAACACGTAAAAAACAACGGGAGAGGACAGGAAAATATCACAAGTAGCAACAGCTGGCAACCGCGAGGAAGGGAGAGAGTAAGCGGGAGTGGGGGTATGTCTGCGCAGGTGTCATCTACGCGTTACTGCTATAGTTGGCGCTTGCTTGCTGCGAGCATCTCATCTCGCCTCGAAGAAGCATTCGTTTTTCAGGTAGACGTCTCGCCATCGCCTATATTCCTTTAATTCCAAAGATTTCCGTTTTCCCACGCCTCGCGACAATTGTTTAAAACAATCCCCAAATGTCGCAATTTCAAACATTTTACACCGTCTTCATCGCGGGATACTAATGCTACGCGTTTCAGCAGAATGTTGAAGTTGTGGCACTTCTAGAAGTGAAATGGTATTTTTCCAATTGTTTAAAACTTAAATAATTTTTAACGGCCGCCGCAATTGATGTATGGCAAAATCGAAACGTTTGTTCGTGACAGTTTAACACTCTGTAAATAATTTGAAAATTTCAGCTTCCTAGCTCATCTCCTAGTACCTAAACAGTTTTCTATTTGTTTAAACATTTTGAGAATTTTTAACTGCCGAACGAATTAATATATCGAAATCGTGGTGGTCTCTATCAAATTCTTTTTTGGAATTCTACCTGCAGAAAAAATTTCAGCTGCGTAGCACGTGCGAAAGTGCATAAACCATGAGAATTTTTTTGAACAATTGCCAATTTTTTGCGTCCGCGTCGTCAAACTTTTTCGAGATTCTGTTTTTCCCTGGGCGGCTCCGCAAAAAGTTCTACCCAAGGAAAAAATTTCGAGTCTCCAGCTTATAAGAAAGTACCTGAAAATCGGTATCATACTGTGTTCTATATATATACGTCGTCATTCATTTGTTTTTGGTCGGCAAACGACGAGATTCGCGTCTTTTCCCACGACAGAAGGCACAAAAAGCGCAATTTCTGTGAATTAATTTCGTGCACTTGCCGGTAAGCTCGGAGGTTGAAATTTTCAGTGCCGCTATATGGCCGCAATATCTATCGGGAATTGTCGTCGCTTTTGCTCACGGTGTCTTGAGTTCGACTCCAGAGACCCCGGAATATCTCCCATATGTTAGCGTGGGGGAACGCGATCTAATAAGCTTAGGAAGCTGAAATTTTGCAAGATTATACGACTTTTCTCGCAACCGACTACAAAAATCGAAAATTTTAAAATTGTCAGTTTCTAGGGGTCGATTTAACCCCATTTGTACATTAAAGTTTGATAATTTTTTTCTTGAAATCTATATGCCGCACGTTCGAGTTCTCGGTATCATTATGCAGGCGATTACACGTAGAAAAAAAAAGAAAATTTTTAAAACGTTAAAAAAATCGACCGCTAATAACAATTAGCAATTGTTTAAACAACTTTTCAACGTTTTCGTATTTCCGAATGCGCTGCGGAGCTGAAAGTCCCTTTACGGGTAGAATTCCGAAACATGATCTGATAGGGACAACTCCGATTTCGATAGAAAATCCGTGAATGACATTTTGCTGAATCAAACAGTGTCATTTAACTGATCTCACTTGTACAGCTGTAAGGTGACGGAGTTTACGATCGTGCAGAAAACGGAGGGCGGATATTCTGGTTCCTTGCCGGAAAACCTTCGCCGAGTGCTTTTCTCCTCCGGAGAAGGCTCCTCGACATTGGAGGACAGCGGCCAACTGACCTCGTCAGTAACAGGGGGACAACCTGCTACCACCTCGTTCAACACCTCCGCCCATACCCACCTTGCGGAGAGCGTGGGCGCCTCATCTTCGGCTTCCGCCTCTGCCGACTTTTTTCAGGGGCAGGATATGCAACCCTCAAGATGCTTGTCGGCATCCGACGTCGAGGCCGCTCGCTACGCCGGAGCTCAGGATCTCGCAACGGAGTCCGAGCCCTTCACCATTTCTTCTCGTGACCCGAGGGGAAGGCGTCCTGCGCCATTCACCACCATCTATGAGAACATACACAAGCGCCAACGGAAGGTGGAATCTATTGCTCCAGTCTCGACCAGCAATATATATGCGCCTCTCCTTTCGGATGTGGACTTGGCCAATGCTCGTCCCGGCACCTCCGCTGAGGTGATGGACACCATAGAGCCCGCTACTTCGGCAGCAGCCCCTCCAAAGGAGAAGAAACCACCGTCCATCCTCATTTATGAGTTGCAAAGTCTCCGGTCTCTCCGCGAGCTGGTTGCGGCGCATGCCAGCGACAAGACCTTCTCCTTCCTCCGCGGGAAGGACTCCACTCGCCTCCAGCTGGGCAATATGAAGGACTAACTTGCTGTCCGTACCTGCATGGTGGAAAATGGGGCGCAGATCTCCACCTGGGTCTCACCAGACCAAAAGATCATCACGTTCGTCATCAGAGGTCTTGCCGAGGATTGTCTGCCGGAAGAGATTCACGAGGCCCTTGACCAAAAGGGCGTCATCGTGAAGAGGGTCCGCCAGATGAAGGTGAAAGGTGATAGGCTGTTGGACGTCTTCACCGTTGGTATCACACCAAACGAGGAATGGCGCCCAAAAGATATCATCCAAATCCGGTACCTTGTCAACTGCAGGGTCCGGATTTCGGCCTACCGCCAAAACACTCCGCAGATGTGTTTTCGCTGCAACCGGTTCGGCCACGCTTCCACCTTATGCACTGCAGCACCCCGGTGCTACAAGTGCGCTGGTCCGCACGAGGGAAAAACCTGCACACCTGCTGCGGGCGCCAAGCTGCTTTGTTGCAACTGCAACCAGGAGCATTCGCCCTTTCCCCGCGACTGCCCTGTCTACCAGGAAGAGATGCGGAAAATGCAGGACAGGAAGGCGCCGAAGCGGAAGCCAGGGACGAAGACTGCCGCTGCTCGTCCGCCGGCCCCTACTACTCCCCACCCTTCTCTTGGCAAAACCAACGCCTGGGGCAGAGGTAATGCAGCACGCCCGGTCCAGCAGCAGCGGAGCACCCCACGCCAACGCCTGGACGTGGGATTCCTGCGGCAAACTGCGGGTCAATTCCCGCCGCTCCCTCCTAATCGTCCGCCGCAGACGGAGTCGGCGGAGGACTTACGGGCCCCTCTGAAGCGGAAGCTGCGGCAACGCATTCAGGCGGCCTCTTCATCTGCCACGGTGGCAGCACCTACGGACCCTCTGAGCGTCCTCATCTCTTTCCTTACCACTATTACAGCGGCTCTCCAATCCCAGCTCTCGGCGCTGGGGAATGTTCTTCACCAGCTGGACAATTTCAACTTCTCCAATGGCCCTACATCGTAGACGGAGAGACTGCAGGTCCCTTGTCCTCGTCAGCTGGAACGCTGATGGAGGACTCTCGAGAAAGCTCCCGGAGATGCTGGCCTTCCTGAAGAGACAGGACGTTTCCATTGCCCTTCTCCAGGAGACCTTCTTGAAGCAGAACCACCTACTATCAGTTCCAGGCTACTCCGTCTACCGTAGCGACCGTCAGGATGGCGCAGGGGGAGGAAAAGCTATCCTTGTACGCCGAGACATCGCTGCCCATGAGATACAAATTTCCACTTCGACCATGGAAACTACAGCGGTTGCAGTCGACACTGCTGGAGGACAGCTGTTCGTTGTTTCCTGCTACCAACCTCCAGGCAAGGACATCCATCTTCCTGACCTGGAGGCAGTCTTCAGCACTGGCGCCCAGACGGTAGCGGGAGGCGACTTCAACAGCAAGCACCCGTCCTGGAATTCCAGCTCCATCAAGAGGAAGGGGAGAATCCTTCGCTCCTGGGTCGATTCCTCCGGAGTTCGTGTTGCGGCTCCCTCGCACCCGACACGCTATCACCACACTGGCACCGGAGACGTGCTGGATTTTGTCCTGCATCGGGCGCTGCGAACAAGCATCAACGCTCACACCATCCCATCGCTTCCCAGTGATCACAACCCGGTGATCATTCACCTGGTGGCGGTTCCGAGATGTCTTCCGCACGACGACCACCAGGACTTCAGCCATGCCGACTGGGAAGGATTCCGAACTTCCCTCACCGACGGCCTCCCCGACGATTTTCCGCCTCTCACCTCCCCGCAGGAAATAGACAGATGTGCTGCCGATATTACGACCCGAATTCGGACTGCAGCTGAGCAGGCCATCCCAAGGCGTCCGAATACTGTGCCGGACTATCTCACCCTGCCTCCTCACATCACTGCAGCCATCAAGGCGAAAAACAAAGTCCGTGGAGATTTCCAGCGCACTGGCTGCAGGATCCAGCGGAGGAGACTACTGGCCATGCAGCAAAAATTACGGGACATGATTGCCGAACACCGCCGCCTCTCATGGGACAAGAAGATGGCTTCTCTCTCCCTCCAAGATGGCTCCATCTGGAATATGGCAAAGTCCCTGCGCACCCTTCCAGCGTCCGCTCCACCCATCCGGACATCATCAGGCCTGGCGTGCTCCCCGGAGGAGAAAGCGGATCACCTGGCTTCTTACATGGAGGAGGTCTTCAAGCCAAACCCAGGACCGGATCTTCTCGCGACAGACGGAGAGGAGGACTCTGCCGCGGAGGAAGAGCCGCACATAGTCTCCACTGAGGACATCGGGTCAGCGTTGAAGCAGCTGCGATTGCGCAAATCTCCTGGCGAGGATGGGCTTCGCAATGAAGTACTCCGGCAGATTCCACAGTCGATCGAAACATGGCTGGCCATGCTCTTCTGCGCCTGCTTTCGTCTTGGGCATTTCCCGTCTATGTGGAAGGAAGCCAGAGTGGTGTGCTTCCCGAAACCGGGGAAGAAACCAGACGCTGCCGCCAACTTCCGTCCGATCTCCCTGTTGGATGGTCTGGGGAAGCTGCTGGAGAGGATCGTCTTGCCACACCTGCTACGCCATGTCAAGAGTCACAACATCCTTCCCACACAGCAGTTCTGTTTTCTAGCAGAGCACACGACAAGTCATCAGGTCGCCCGCGTCTGCGGTTTTGTCACTGATGCGTTTAACCGAAATTGCTGTGCTGCGGCGGCCTTCTTCGACGTCACCAAGCCCTTTGATAGGGTTTGGCATGACGGGCTTCTCCAGAAATTGCAAACCTTCGGCTTCTTTAGATGGCAGCGCTTCTTCATCGCCGACTATCTTCGCGCGAGGACCTTTCGGGTAGCATGGCACTACTCGACCTCCTCCCTGAGACGCATCACCGCTGGAGTTCCCCAGGGATCGGTCCTAGGGCCTATCCTATACAACATCTTCACGGCTGACGTTCCCAGGAACGTTGGCTGGAACACCCTCCTTGCAGTCTACGCTGACGACACAGCACTGGTTTGCCGCTCCACCAACACCAAGAAGGCGGTGGACTACATCCAACGCGCCACCTATGGGCTACTGGACTGGTACGAGAAGTGGCGGATTTGCGTCAATCCAAAGAAGACACAGGCCATCATCTTCCGCACGGGCAGGCCGGCAGACGTCGACGGCATACTCGTCGGTGTCGATCAGGTTGACTGGATGGCTGAGGTCCTATACCTGGGTGTGACCTTAGACAGACAGCTCAACTTCACTCGACATACAACCAGGGCAGCACACCGCGCTATTGGGTCTAAGATAGCACTTTCGCCACTTCTCAGATCGCCGCATATTCCTCTTCGGATAAAGCTGCTCTTGTGCCGGTCCATACATTTCAGCGCCCTCACTTATGCCTTGCCAGCGTGGAGTGGAAGGCTGTCGTCAGCTGGGAAGAGCAGACTCGCCGTTGCCGAGCGATCCTGTCTCCGCTGCATCCTGGCCCTGGGAAGGATTCCAAACGAGGCTTTATACCATCTCACTGAGTCCGAGCCCATCACGGACGGGCTACGAAAGAAGGCGGTGAAGTTCTTCGCTGACATGAAGTTGAAGGAATCGACGGAACTTCAGGCCATCGGAGAACAGAAGGCCATGCCGTGGGATCGACATCGCCGTATACGTGCTGCCACGGAGGAGGCAGACGATCTTCCCCCTCCCAAGCTTCGGAGGATCGTTTAGGCAACAGGTGCCAGCCTAAGGAAGGAAAATCGGAACCAAAACGCAATCACCTCCACTAAGAGACCTGCAAGAGTTGGTAGTGGACCCAACGGAGGAGAAACGAAACCTCCTCTGTTACAACACCCTGTGGCCGATTTCGATATTTCAATTTGTCCTGCAGTTAAAAATTCTTAAACTTTTAACGAAAGGGTTAATGTTCAGCTCCTACGAGGAGAGTTTGACAGCCGAAATTCGCGAGTTATTCGGAAATTATTTCGGTTTTAACATTTAACTTCCGAGAGTGTGGTGAAAAACTCCAAATTCGGCAGAAATGTGTCGTGTGCACGATATTCCTAAGAATGCAAAAATTGTCGATCGTTTCGCTCCATCGCAGTCGGAGCGGGCGTGGTAGGTCTCCGGGCTGGTTCGAGCGGCGTGGTAGGTCGCCGGCGGGGGCACCGGCCGAAGGGAGGGGAGGCGGAAAGGGGGGGGGTGGCAAGTGGAGGGGGAAGCGGCAAGTAGGGGGGGGCGGAAAGTGGGGGGGGGGCGGAAAGTGGGGGGGAAGGCGGAAAGTGGGGTTAGGGCGAGGCGGAAAGTGGGGGGGGTGTGGCAAGTGGGGGGTGAAGCGGCAAGTGGGGGGGGAGGCGGAAAGTGGGGGGGGGGGGGCAAGGCGGAAAGTGGGGGGGGGGGGGCGAGGCGAAAAGTGGGGGGGGGGCTGGCGGAAATTGGGGGGGGGGGGGCGGCAAGTGGGGTGGAGGAGGCAAGTGGGGGGAGCGGCAAGTGGGGGGAGGCGGCAAGTGGGGGGGGGCGAATCGGCAAGTGTGGGGGGGGGCGAGGCGGCAAGGGGGGGGGGGGGGGGCAAGTTGGGGGGGGAAGTGGGGAAGGGGGAGGCAAAGGGGGGTGGGGCGAAGCGGAAAGAGGAGGGAGGGGGCGAGGCGGAAAGTGGGGGTGGGGGGGAGGCGGAAAGTGGGGGGAGGCTGAAAGTGGGAGGGGAGGCGGCAAGTGGGGGGAGGCGGCAAGGGGGGGGGGGGGCGGCAAGTGGGGGGGGCGGCAAATGGTGGGCGGGCGGCAAGTAAGGGGGGGCGGCAAGTGGGGGGGGGGCGGAAAGTGGGGGGGAGGCGGCAAGTGGGGGGGGGAGTCGGCAAGTGGGGGGGGGGGGCGGCAAGTGGGGGGGGGTCGAGGGGGCAACTGGGAGGGGGCGGCATGTGGGGGGAGTGGTGGCAAGTGGGGGGCGGCAAGAGGGGGGCGGCAAGTTGGGGGGAGTCAAGTGGGGGGGTGCAAGAATGTCCAAGAGCTTAGCAAAAGTCAAAAACGTAAAAAACAACGGGAGAGGACAGGAAAATATCACAAGTAGCAACAGCTGGCAACCGCGAGGAAGGGAGAGAGTAAGCGGGAGTGGGGGTATGTCTTCGCAGGTGTCATCTACGCGTTACTGCTATAGTTGGCGCTTGCTTGCTGCGAGCATCTCATCTCGCCTCGAAGAAGCATTCGTTTTTCAGGTAGACGTCTCGTCATCGCCTATATTCCTTTAATTCCAAAGATTTCCGTTTTCCCACGCCTCGCGACAATTGTTTAAAACAATCACCAAATGTCGCAATTTCAAACATTTTACACCGTCTTCATCGCGGGATACTAATGCTACGCGTTTCAGCAGAATGTTGAAGTTGTGGCACTTCTAGAAGTGAAACGGTATTTTTCCAATTGTTTAAAATTTAAATAATTTTTAACGGCCGCCGCAATTGATGTATGGCAAAATCGAAACGTTTGTTCGTGAAAGTTTACCACTCTGTAAATAATTTGAAAATTTCAGCTTCCTAGCTCATCCCCTTGTACCTAAACAGTTTTCTATTTGTTTAAACATTTTGAGAATTTTTAACTGCCGAACAAATTAAGATATCGAAATTGTGGTGGTCTCTATCTGGTTTTTTTTTTAATTCTACCGGAAAAAAAAATTTTAGCTGCGTAGCACTAGCAAAAGTGCATAAACTATGAGAATTTGTTTAAACATTTGCCAATTTTTTGCGTCCGCGTCGTCCATTTTTTTCGAGATTTTGTTTTTTCCTGGGTGGCTCCACGAAGAATTCTACCTAAGGAAAATATTTCGAGACTCCAGCTCATCCGGAAGTGCCTCAAAATCGGTATCATACTGTGTTCTATATATATACGTCGTCATTCATTTGTTTTTGGTCGGCAAACGACGAGATTCGCATCTTTTCCCACGACAGAAGGCACAAAAAGCGCAATTTCTGTGAATTAATTTCGTGCACTTGCCGGTAAGCTCGGAGGTTGAAATTTTCAGTGCCGCTATATTGCCGCAATATCTATCGGGAATTGTCGTCGCTTTTGCTCACGGTGTCTTGAGTTCGACTCCAGAGACCCCGGAATATCTCCCATATGTTAGCGTGGGGGAACGCGATCTAATAAGCTTAGGAAGCTGAAATTTTGCAAGATTATACGACTTTTCTCGCAACCGACTACAAAAATCGAAAATTTTAAAATTGTCAGTTTCTAGGGGTCGATTTAACCCCATTTGTACATTAAAGTTTGATAATTTTTTTCTTGAAATCTATATGCCGCACGTTCGAGTTCTCGGTATCATTATGCAGGCGATTACACGTAGAAAAAAAAAGAAAATTTTTAAAACGTTAAAAAAATCGACCGCTAATAACAATTAGCAATTGTTTAAACAACTTTTCAACGTTTTCGTATTTCCGAATGCGCTGCGGAGCTGAAAGTCCCTTTACGGGTAGAATTCCGAAACATGATCTGATAGGGACAACTCCGATTTCGATAGAAAATCCGTGAATGACATTTTGCTGAATCAAACAGTGTCATTTAACTGATCTCACTTGTACAGCTGTAAGGTGACGGAGTTTACGATCGTGCAGAAAACGGAGGGCGGATATTCTGGTTCCTTGCCGGAAAACCTTCGCCGAGTGCTTTTCTCCTCCGGAGAAGGCTCCTCGACATTGGAGGACAGCGGCCAACTGACCTCGTCAGTAACAGGGGGACAACCTGCTACCACCTCGTTCAACACCTCCGCCCATACCCACCTTGCGGAGAGCGTGGGCGCCTCATCTTCGGCTTCCGCCTCTGCCGACTTTTTTCAGGGGCAGGATATGCAACCCTCAAGATGCTTGTCGGCATCCGACGTCGGGGCCGCTCGCTACGCCGGAGCTCAGGATCTCGCAACGGAGTCCGAGCCCTTCACCATTTCTTCTCGTGACCCGAGGGGAAGGCGTCCTGCGCCATTCACCACCATCTATGAGAACATACACAAGCGCCAACGGAAGGTGGAATCTATTGCTCCAGTCTCGACCAGCAATATATATGCGCCTCTCCTTTCGGATGTGGACTTGGCCAATGCTCGTCCCGGCACCTCCGCTGAGGTGATGGACACCATAGAGCCCGCTACTTCGGCAGCAGCCCCTCCAAAGGAGAAGAAACCACCGTCCATCCTCATTTATGAGTTGCAAAGTCTCCGGTCTCTCCGCGAGCTGGTTGCGGCGCATGCCAGCGACAAGACCTTCTCCTTCCTCCGCGGGAAGGACTCCACTCGCCTCCAGCTGGGCAATATGAAGGACTAACTTGCTGTCCGTACCTGCATGGTGGAAAATGGGGCGCAGATCTCCACCTGGGTCTCACCAGACCAAAAGATCATCACGTTCGTCATCAGAGGTCTTGCCGAGGATTGTCTGCCGGAAGAGATTCACGAGGCCCTTGACCAAAAGGGCGTCATCGTGAAGAGGGTCCGCCAGATGAAGGTGAAAGGTGATAGGCTGTTGGACGTCTTCACCGTTGGTATCACACCAAACGAGGAATGGCGCCCAAAAGATATCATCCAAATCCGGTACCTTGTCAACTGCAGGGTCCGGATTTCGGCCTACCGCCAAAACACTCCGCAGATGTGTTTTCGCTGCAACCGGTTCGGCCACGCTTCCACCTTATGCACTGCAGCACCCCGGTGCTACAAGTGCGCTGGTCCGCACGAGGGAAAAACCTGCACACCTGCTGCGGGCGCCAAGCTGCTTTGTTGCAACTGCAACCAGGAGCATTCGCCCTTTCCCCGCGACTGCCCTGTCTACCAGGAAGAGATGCGGAAAATGCAGGACAGGAAGGCGCCGAAGCGGAAGCCAGGGACGAAGACTGCCGCTGCTCGTCCGCCGGCCCTTACTACTCCCCACCCTTCTCTTGGCAAAACCAACGCCTGGGGCAGAGGTAATGCAGCACGCCCGGTCCAGCAGCAGCGGAGCACCCCACGCCAACGCCTGGACGTGGGATTCCTGCGGCAAACTGCAGGTCAATTCCCGCCGCTCCCTCCTAATCGTCCGCCGCAGACGGAGTCGGCGGAGGACTTACGGGCCCCTCTGAAGCGGAAGCTGCGGCAACGCATTCAGGCGGCCTCTTCATCTGCCACGGTGGCAGCACCTACGGACCCTCTGAGCGTCCTCATCTCTTTCCTTACCACTATTACAGCGGCTCTCCAATCCCAGCTCTCGGCGCTGGGGAATGTTCTTCACCAGCTGGACAATTTCAACTTCTCCAATGGCCCTACATCGTAGACGGAGAGACTGCAGGTCCCTTGTCCTCGTCAGCTGGAACGCTGATGGAGGACTCTCGAGAAAGCTCCCGGAGATGCTGGCCTTCCTGAAGAGACAGGACGTTTCCATTGCCCTTCTCCAGGAGACCTTCTTGAAGCAGAACCACCTACTATCAGTTCCAGGCTACTCCGTCTACCGTAGCGACCGTCAGGATGGCGCAGGGGGAGGAACAGCTATCCTTGTACGCCGAGACATCGCTGCCCATGAGATACAAATCTCCACTTCGACCATGGAAACTACAGCGGTTGCAGTCGACACTGCTGGAGGACAGCTGTTCGTTGTTTCCTGCTACCAACCTCCAGGCAAGGACATCCATCTTCCTGACCTGGAGGCAGTCTTCAGCACTGGCGCCCAGACGGTAGCGGGAGGCGACTTCAACAGCAAGCACCCGTCCTGGAATTCCAGCTCCATCAAGAGGAAGGGGAGAATCCTTCGCTCCTGGGTCGATTCCTCCGGAGTTCGTGTTGCGGCTCCCTCGCACCCGACACGCTATCACCACACTGGCACCGGAGACGTGCTGGATTTTGTCCTGCATCGGGCGCTGCGAACAAGCATCAACGCTCACACCATCCCATCGCTTCCCAGTGATCACAACCCGGTGATCATTCACCTGGTGGCGGTTCCGAGATGTCTTCCGCACGACGACCACCAGGACTTCAGCCATGCCGACTGGGAAGGATTCCGAACTTCCCTCACCGACGGCCTCCCCGACGATTTTCCGCCTCTCACCTCCCCGCAGGAAATAGACAGATGTGCTGCCGATATTACGACCCGAATTCGGACTGCAGCTGAGCAGGCCATCCCAAGGCGTCCGAATACTGTGCCGGACTATCTCACCCTGCCTCCTCACATCACTGCAGCCATCAAGGCGAAAAACAAAGTCCGTGGAGATTTCCAGCGCACTGGCTGCAGGATCCAGCGGAGGAGACTACTGGCCATGCAGCAAAAATTACGGGACATGATTGCCGAACACCGCCGCCTCTCATGGGACAAGAAGATGGCTTCTCTCTCCCTCCAAGATGGCTCCATCTGGAATATGGCAAAGTCCCTGCGCACCCTTCCAGCGTCCGCTCCACCCATCCGGACATCATCAGGCCTGGCGTGCTCCCCGGAGGAGAAAGCGGATCACCTGGCTTCTTACATGGAGGAGGTCTTCAAGCCAAACCCAGGACCGGATCTTCTCGCGACAGACGGAGAGGAGGACTCTGCCGCGGAGGAAGAGCCGCACATAGTCTCCTCTGAGGACATCGGGTCAGCGTTGAAGCAGCTGCGATTGCGCAAATCTCCTGGCGAGGATGGGCTTCGCAATGAAGTACTCCGGCAGATTCCACAGTCGATCGAAACATGGCTGGCCATGCTCTTCTGCGCCTGCTTTCGTCTTGGGCATTTCCCGTCTATGTGGAAGGAAGCCAGAGTGGTGTGCTTCCCGAAACCGGGGAAGAAACCAGACGCTGCCGCCAACTTCCGTCCGATCTCCCTGTTGGATGGTCTGGGGAAGCTGCTGGAGAGGATCGTCTTGCCACACCTGCTACGCCATGTCAAGAGTCACAACATCCTTCCCACACAGCAGTTCGGTTTTCTAGCAGAGCACACGACAAGTCATCAGGTCGCCCGCGTCTGCGGTTTTGTCACTGATGCGTTTAACCGAAATTGCTGTGCTGCGGCGGCCTTCTTCGACGTCACCAAGCCCTTTGATAGGGTTTGGCATGACGGGCTTCTCCAGAAATTGCAAACCTTCGGCTTCTTTAGATGGCAGCGCTTCTTCATCGCCGACTATCTTCGCGCGAGGACCTTTCGGGTAGCATGGCACTACTCGACCTCCTCCCTGAGACGCATCACCGCTGGAGTTCCCCAGGGATCGGTCCTAGGGCCTATCCTATACAACATCTTCACGGCTGACGTTCCCAGGAACGTTGGCTGGAACACCCTCCTTGCAGTCTACGCTGACGACACAGCACTGGTTTGCCGCTCCACCAACACCAAGAAGGCGGTGGACTACCTCCAACGCGCCACCTATGGGCTACTGGACTGGTACGAGAAGTGGCGGATTTGCGTCAATCCAAAGAAAACACAGGCCATCATCTTCCGCACGGGCAGGCCGGCAGACGTCGACGGCATACTCGTCGGTGTCGATCAGGTTGACTGGATGGCTGAGGTCCTATACCTGGGTGTGACCTTAGACAGACAGCTCAACTTCACTCGACATACAACCAGGGCAGCACACAGCGCTATTGGGTCTAAGATAGCACTTTCGCCACTTCTCAGATCGCCGCATATTCCTCTTCGGAGAAAGCTGCTCTTGTGCCGGTTTATACATTTCAGCGCCCTCACTTATGCCTTGCCAGCGTGGAGTGGAAGGCTGTCGTCAGCTGGGAAGAGCAGACTCGCCGTTGCCGAGCGATCCTGTCTCCGCTGCATCCTGGCCCTGGGAAGGATTCCAAACGAGGCCTTATACCATCTCACTGAGTCCGAGCCCATCACGGACGGGCTACGAAAGAAGGCGGTGAAGTTCTTCGCTGACATGAAGTTGAAGGAATCGACGGAACTTCAGGCCATCGGAGAACAGAAGGCCATGCCGTGGGATCGACATCGCCGTATACGTGCTGCCACGGAGGAGGCAGACGATCTTCCCCCTCCCAAGCTTCGGAGGATCGTTTAGGCAACAGGTGCCAGCCTAAGGAAGGAAAATCGGAACCAAAACGCAATCACCTCCACTAAGAGACCTGCAAGAGTTGGTAGTGGACCCAACGGAGGAGAAACGAAACCTCCTCTGTTACAACACCCTGTGGCCGATTTCGATATTTCAATTTGTCTGCAGTTAAAAATTCTTAAACTTTTAACGAAAGGGTTAATGTTCAACTCCTACGAGGAGAGTTTGACAGCCGAAATTCGCGAGTTATTTGGAAATTATTTCGGTTTTAACATTTAACTTCCGAGAGTGTGGTGAAAAACTCCAAATTCGGCAGAAATTTGTCGTGTGCACGATATTCCTAAGAATGCAAAAATTGTCGATCGTTTCGCTC
Organism: Tanypteryx hageni; assembly: GCA_028673005.1. Lineage (NCBI taxonomy): Eukaryota > Metazoa > Arthropoda > Insecta > Odonata > Petaluridae > Tanypteryx > Tanypteryx hageni. Next base: position 23,395 of record JAJPWW010000239.1, read on the forward strand.
CATCGCAATCGGAGCGGCGTGGTAGGTCTCCGGGCTGGTTCGAGCGGCGAGGTAGGTCGCCGGCGGGGCACCGGCCGAAGGGAGGGGAGGCGGAAAGGGGGGGGGTGGCAAGTGGAGGGGGGAAGCGGCAAGTAGGGGGGGGCGGAAAGTGGGGGGGGGGGGGCGGAAAGTGGGGGGGGAGGCAGAAAGTGGGGTTAGGGCGAGGCGGAAAGTGGGGGGGGTGTGGCAAGTGGGGGGTGAAGCGGCAAGTGGGGGGGGGAGGCGGAAAGTGGGGGGGGGGCGAGGCGGAAAGTGGGGGGGGGGGGCGAGGCGAAAAGTGGGGGGGGGGGGCTGGCGGAAAGTGGGGGGGGGGGGGCGGCAAGTGGGGTGGAGGCGGCAAGTGGGGGGGAGCGGCAAGTGGGGGGAGGCGGCAAGTGGGGGGGGGCGAATCGGCAAGTGTGGGGGGGGCGAGGCGGCAAGGGGGGGGGGGGGGGGCAAGTTGGGGGGGGAAGTGGGGAAGTGGGAGGCAAAGGGGGGTGGGGCGAAGCGGAAAGAGGAGGGAGGGGGCGAGGCGGAAAGTGGGGGTGGGGGGAGGCGGAAAGTGGGGGGATGCGGCAAGTGGGAGGGGAGGCGGCAAGTGGGGGGGAGGCGGCAAGGGGGGGGGGGGCGGCAAGTGGGGGGGGCGGCAAATGGTGGGCGGGCGGCAAGTAAGGGGGGGCGGCAAGTGGGGGGGGGGGCGGAAAGTGGGGGGGAGGCGGCAAGTGGAGGGGGAGTCGGCAAGTGGGGGGGGGGCGGCAAGTGGGGGGGGTCGAGGGGGCAACTGGGAGGGGGCGGCATGTGGGGGAGTGGTGGCAAGTGGGGGGCGGCAAGAGGGAGGCGGCAAGTGGGGGGGGGTCAAGTGGGGGGGTGCAAGAATGTCCAAGAGCTTAGCAAAAGTCAAACACGTAAAAAACAACGGGAGAGGACAGGAAAATATCACAAGTAGCAACAGCTGGCAACCGCGAGGAAGGGAGAGAGTAAGCGGGAGTGGGGGTATGTCTGCGCAGGTGTCATCTACGCGTTACTGCTATAGTTGGCGCTTGCTTGCTGCGAGCATCTCATCTCGCCTAGAAGAAGCATTCGTTTTTCAGGTAGACGTCTCGTCATCGCCTATATTCCTTTAATTCCAAATATTTCCGTTTTCCCACGCCTCGCGACAATTGTTTAAAACAATCCTTAAATGTCGCAATTTTAAACATTTTACACCGTCTTCATCGCGGGATACTAATGCTACGCGTTTCAGCAGAATGTTGAAGTTGTGGCACTTCTAGAAGTGAAACGGTATTTTTCCAATTGTTTAAAACTTAAATAATTTTTAACGGCCGCCGCAATTGATGTATGGCAAAATAGAAACGTTTGTTCGTGAAAGTTCACCACTCTGTAAATAATTTGAAAATTTCAGCTTCCTAGCTCATCCCCTAGTACCTAAACAGTTTTCTATTTGTTTAAACATTTTGAGAATTTTTAACTGCCGAACAAATTAAGATATCGAAATTGTGGTGGTCTTTATCTGGTTTTTCTTTGGAATTCTACCGGAAAAAAAATTTCAGCTGCGTAGCACTAGCAAAAGTGCATAAACTATGAGAATTTGTTTAAACATTTGCCAATTTTTTGCGTCCGCGTCGTCCATTTTTTTCGAGATTTTGTTTTTTCCTGGGTGGCTCCACGAAGAATTCTACCCAAGGAAAATATTTCGAGACTCCAGCTCATGCGGAAGTGCCTGAAAATCGGTATCATACTGTGTTCTATATATATACGTCGTCATTCATTTGTTTTTGGTCGGCAAACGACGAGATTCGCGTCTTTTCCCACGACAGGAGGCACAAAAAGCGCAATTTCTGTGAATTAATTTCGTGCACTTGCCGGTAAGCTCGGAGGTTGAAATTTTCAGTGTCGCTAGATGGCCGCAATATCTATCGGGAATTGTCGTCGCTTTTGCTCACGGTGTCTTGATTTCTACTCCAGTGACCCCGGAATATCTCCCATATGTTAGCGTGGGGGAATGCGATCTAATAAGCTTAGGAAGCTGAAATTTTGCAAGATTATACGACTTTTCTCGCAACCGACTACAAAAATCGAAAATTTTAAAATTGTCAGTTTCTAGGGGTCGATTTAACCCCATTTGTACATTAAAGTTCGATAATTTTTATCTTGAAATCTATATGCCGCACGTTCGAGTTCTCGGGATCATTATGCAGGCGATTACACGTAGAAAAAAAGAAAAGTATTAAAAAGTTAAAAAAAGTCGACCGCTAATAACAATTCGCAATTGTTAAAACAACTTTTCAACGTTTTCGTATTTCAGAATGCGCTGCGGAGCTGAAAGTCCCTTTACGGGTAGAATTCCGAAACATTATCTGATAGGGACAACTCCGATTTCGATAGAAAAACCGTGAATGACATTTTGCTGAATCAAACAGTGTCATTTAACTGATCTCACTAGTACAGCTGTAAGGTGACGGAGTTTACGGTCGTGCAGAAAACGGAGGGCGGATATTCTGGTTCCTTGCCGGAAAACCTTCGCCGAGTGCTTTTCTCCTCCGGAAAAGGCTCCTCGACAATGGAGGACAGCGGCCAACTGACCTCGTCAGTAACAGGGGGACAACCTGCTACCACCTCGTTCAACACCTCCGCCCATACCCACCTTGCGGAGAGCGTGGGCGCCTCATCTTCGGCTTCCGCCTCTGCCAACTTTTTTCAGGGGCAGGATATGCAACCCTCAAGATCATCTTCGGCATCCGACGCAGAGGCCGCTCGCTCAGAAATGTGTCGTGTGCACGATATTCCTAAGAATGCAAAAATTGGCAATCGTTTCGCTCCATCGCAGTTGGAGCGGCGTGGTAGGTCTCCGGGCTGGTTCAAGCGGCGTGGTAGGTCGCCGGCGGGGCCCCGGCCGAAGGGGGGGGAGGCGGCAAGTGGGGGGGGGGGACGGCAAGTGGGGGTGGCGGCAAGTGGGGGGGAGGGGGGCAAGTGGGGGGGGCGAGGCGGAAAGTGGGGGGGGAGGCGGAAAGTGGGGGGGGGGGCGAGGCAAAAAGTGGGGGGGGGGCTGGCGTAAAGTGGGGGGGGGCGGCAAGTGGGGGGAGGCGGCAAGTGGGGGGGAGCGGCAAGTGGGGGAGGCGGAAAGTGGGGGGGCGAATCGGCAAGTGTGGGGGGGCGAGGCGGCAAGGGGGGGGGGCAAGTGGGGGGGGGGGGAAGTGGGGAAGGGGGCGGCAAAGGGGGGTGGGGCGAAGCGGAATGAGGAGGGAGGGGGCGAGGCGGAAAGTGGGGGTGGGGCGAGGCTGAAAGTGGGGGGAGGCGCCAAGTGGGAGGGGAGGCGGCAAGTGGGGGGGGGGAAGCGGCAAGGGGGGGGGCGGCAAGTGGGGGGGGGGAGGCAAATGGTGGGCAGGCGTCAAGTAAGGGGGGGCGGCAAGTGGGGGGGGCGGAAATTGGGGGGGGGAACGGCAAGTGGGGGGGGGGGAGGCGGCAAGTGGGGGGGGGGCGGCAAGCGGGGGGGGTCGAGGCGGCAAGTGGGAGGGGGCGGCATGTGGGGGAGTAGTGGCAAGTGGGGGGCGGCAAGAGGGGGGGGCGGCAAGTGGGGGGGGGGGTCAAGTGGGGGGGTGCAAGTATGTCCAAGAGCTTAGCAAAAGTCAAACACGTAAAAAACAACGGGAGAGGACAGGAAAATATCACAAGTAGCAACAGCTGGCAACCGCGAGGAAGGGAGAGAGTAAGCGGGAGTGGGGGTATGTCTGCGCAGGTGTCATCTACGCGTTACTGCTATAGTTGGCGCTTGCTGCTGCGAGCATCTCATCTCGCCTAGAAGAAGCATTCGTTTTTCAGGTAGACGTCTCGTCATCGCCTATATTCCTTTAATTCCAAAGATTTCCGTTTTCCCACGCCTCGCGACAATTGTTTAAAACAATCCCCAAATGTCGCAATTTCAAACATTTTACACCGTCTTCATCGCGGGATACTAATGCTACGCGTTTCAGCAGAATGTTGAAGTTGTGGCACTTCTAGAAGTGAAACGGTATTTTTCCAATTGTTTAAAACTTAAATAATTTTTAACGGCCGCCGAAATTGATGTATGGCAAAATCGAAACGTTTTTTCGTGAAAGTTCACCATTCTGTAAATAATTTGAAAATTTCAGCTTCCTAGCTCATCCCCTAGTACCTAAACAATTTTCTATTTGTTTAAACATTTTGAGAATTTTTAACTGCCGAACAAATTAAGATATCGAAATCGTGGTGGTCTCTATCTAGTTTTTTTTTGGAATTCTACCGGAAAAAAAAATTTAAGCTTCGTAGCACTAGCAAAAGTGCATAAACTATGAGAATTTGTTTAAACATTTGCCAATTTTTTGCGTCCGCGTCGTCCATTTTTTTCGAGATTTTGTTTTTTTCTGGGTGGCTCCACGAAGAATTCTACCAAGGAAAAACTTTCGAGACTCCAGCTCATCCGGAAGTGCCTGAAAATCGGTATCATACTGTGTTCTATATATATACGTCGTCATTCATTTGTTTTTGGTCGGCAAACGACGAGATTCGCGTCTTTTCCCACGACAGGAGGCACAAAAAGCGCAATTTCTGTGAATTAATTTCGTGCACTTGCCGGTAAGCTCGGAGGTTGAAATTTTCAGTGTCGCTAGATGGCCGCAATATCTATCGGGAATTGTCGTCGCTTTTGCTCACGGTGTCTTGAGTTCGACTCCAGAGACCCCGGAATATCTCCCATATGTTAGCGTGGGGGAATGCGATCTAATAAGCTTAGGAAGCTGAAATTTTGCAAGATTATACGACTTTTCTCGCAACCGACTACAAAAATCGAAAATTTTAAAATTGTCAGTTTCTAGGGGTCGATTTAACCCCATTTGTACATTAAAGTTCGATAATTTTTATCTTGAAATCTATATGCCGCACGTTCGAGTTCTCGGGATCATTATGCAGGCGATTACACGTAGAAAAAAAGAAAAGTATTAAAAAGTTAAAAAAGTCGACCGCTAATAACAATTCGCAATTGTTTAAACACTTTTTCAACGTTTTCGTATTTCAGAATGCGCTGCGGAGCTGAAAGTCCCTTTACGGGTAGAATTCCGAAACATGATCTGATAGGGACAACTCCGATTTCGATAGAAAAACCGTGAATGACATTTTGCTGAATCAAACAGTGTCATTTAACTGATCTCACTAGTACAGCTGTAAGGTGACGGAGTTTACGGTCGTGCAGAAAACGGAGGGCGGATATTCTGGTTCCTTGCCGGAAAACCTTCGCCGAGTGCTTTTCTCCTCCGGAAAAGGCTCCTCGACAATGGAGGACAGCGGCCAACTGACCTCGTCAGTAACAGGGGGACAACCTGCTACCACCTCGTTCAACACCTCCGCCCATACCCACCTTGCGGAGAGCGTGGGCGCCTCATCCTTCGGCTTCCGCCTCTGCCAACTTTTTTCAGGGGCAGGATATGCAACCCTCAAGATCCTCTTCGGCATCCGACGCAGAGGCCGCTCGCTCAGAATTTTATTCTATTCTTTCTTGCGTTTAAAATCGTATTTTTGATCATTTTTTGCAAATACCTTGATTATTCTTCCATGATTCGCGTTTACTACAGCTTTTCCGGCCATTATTGGCTTTGATTCTCTTTTATTCCATCCTTTCTTGCGTTTTTACAGTTTTTCTGACTTCTTTGGCAAATTACCTCGTTTATTTCATTCTTTCTTGCGTTTTATCAATGTTTTAGGCCTTTCTTGGCAATCAACAAAGTTCAACCTTCAATTGTTTATTCCATTCCTTCTCCCGTTTATTTCCCATTTTTAGCTTTTGCTTGGCTAAAATCCTCTTCTATTCCTTCTTTTTCAGCACTTTCTTACGATTTTCAGTCTTCCATTGCGAATTACCTCTATTATTCTATTCTTTCTTGCGTTAAAATCGTTTTTTCGATCATTTTTGTCAAATACCTTGTTTGTTCTTCCCTGATTCGCGTTTACTCCAGGTTTTCCGGCCATTATTGGCTTTGATTCTCTTTTATTCCATCCTTTCTTGCGTTTTTACAGTTTTTCTGACTTCTTTGGCAAATTACCTCGTTTATTTCATTCTTTCTTGCGTTTTATCAATGTTT
>JAJPWW010000240.1:0-30104 GCA_028673005.1 Tanypteryx hageni
AGGAAAAGCTGGAGTAAACGCAAATCATGGAAGAATAATCAAGGTATTTGCCAAAAATGATCAAAAATACGATTTTAAACGCAAGAAAGAATAGAATAAAAGAGGTTATTCGCAATGGAAGACTGAAAATCGAAAGAAAGTGCTGAAAAAGAAGGAATAGAAGAGGATTTTAGCCAAGCAAAAGCTAAAAAAGGGAAATAAACGGGAGAAGGAATGGAATAAACAATGATAATTGCCAAGGAATACAGAAAAATAGGAGTAAACGCAGGAAAGAATGAAATAATCCAAGTTACTCGCCAAAGATGCAAAAAAAAACGAAAATAAACGCTTAAATTGAATTTAAATCTTTGTTGATTGCCAAGAAAGGCCTAAAACATTGATAAAACGCAAGAAAGAATGAAATAAACGAGGTAATTTGCCAAAGAAGACAGCAAATCTGGAAAAACGCAAGAAAGGATGGAATAAAAGAGAATCAAAGCCAATAATGGCCGGAAAAGCTGAAGTAAACGCGAATCATGGAAGAATAATCAAGGAATTTGCAAAAAATGATCGAAAATACGATTTTAAACGCAAGAAAGTATAGAATAAAAGAAGTAATTCGCAATGGAAGACCAAAATCGTAAGAAAGTGCTGAAAAAGAAGGAATAAAAGAGGATTTTCGCCAAGCATAATATAAAAAAGCGGTAATAAACGGGAGAAAGAATGGAATAAACAATTATAATTGCCGCGGAACACTGAAAAAATGGGAGTAAACGCGAGAAAGAATGAAATAATCCATGTTTATCGCCAATGAAGCAAAAAAACCGAGATTAAACGCAATAAACGAAAATAAAACTTTGTTGATTGCCAAGGAAAGCCAAAAAACATTGAGAAAACGCAAGAAAGAATAAAAAAAACCAGGTATTTTGCCAAAGAAGACAGAAAATCTGGAAAAACTCAAAAAAGGATGGCATATAAGAGATTCAAAGCCAATAATGGCCGGAAAAGCTGGAGTAAACGCGAATCATGGAAGAATAATCAAGGTATTTGCAAAAAATGATCGAAAATACGATTTTAAACGCAAGAAAGAATAGAATAAAAGAAGTAATTCGCAATGGAAGACCAAAATCGTAAGAAAGTGCTGAAAACGAAAGAATAAAAGAGGATTTTCGCCAAGCCTAATATAAAAAAAGCGGTAATAAACGGGAGAAAGAATGGAATTAACAATTATAATTGCCAAGGAACAGTACAAAAATGGGAGTAAACGCGAGAAAGAATAAAAAACTCCATGTTTATCGCCAATGAAGCAAAAAAAAACCGAGATTAAACGAAAAAAACCAAAATAAAACTTTGTTGATTACCAAGAAAGGCCGAAAAACATTGATAAAACGCAAGAAAGAACGAAATAAACGAGGTAATTTGCCAAAGAAGACAGAAAATATGGAAAAACGCAAGAAAGGATGGAATAAAAGAGAATCAAAGCCAATAATGGCAGGAAAAGCTGGAGTAAACGCGAATCATGGAAGAATAATCAAGGTATTTGCCAAAAATGATCGAAAATACGATTTTAAACGCAAGAAAGAATAGAATAAATAAAGTAATTCGCAATAGAAGACCAAAATCGTAAGAAAGTGCTAAAAAAGAAGGAATAAAAGAAGATTTTCGCCAAGCATAATATAAAAAAGCGGTAATAAACGGTAGAAAGAATGGAATCAACAATTTTAATTGCCAAGAAAGACTGAAAAAATTTGAGTAAACGCGAGAAAGAATGAAATAATCAATGTTTATCGCCAATGAAGCAAAAAAAACCGAGATTAAACGCAAAAAACGAAAATAAAACTTTGTTGATTGCCAAGAAAGGCCGAAAAACATTGATAAAACGCAAGAAAGAATGAAATAAACGAGGTAATTTGCCAAAGAAGTCAGAAAATCTGTAAAAACGCAAGAAAGGATGGAATAAAAGAGAATCAAAGCCAATAATGGCCGGTAAAGCTGGAGTAAACGCGAATCAGAAAAGAATAAACAAGGTATTTGCCAAAATAGATCAAAAAACGATTTTAAACGCAAGAAAAAATAGAATAAAAGAGGTAATTCGCAATGGAAGACTGAAAACCGTAAGAAAGTGCTGAAAAATGGAATAGAAGAGGATTTTAGCCAAGCAAAAGCTAAAATAGGGAAAAAACGGGAGAAGGAATGGAATAAACAATGATAATTGCCAAGGAATACAGAAAAAATGGGAGTAAACGCGAGAAAGAATGAAATAATCCAAGTTAATCGCCAAAGATGCAAAAAAACCGAAATTAAACGCTTACATTGAATTTAAATCTTTGTTGATTGCCAAGAAAGGCCGTAAAACATTGATACAACGCAAGAAAGAATGAAATAAACGACGTAATTTGCCAAAGAAGACAGAAAATCTGGAAAAACGCAAGAAAGGATGGAATAAAAGAGAATCAAAGCCAATAATGGCAGGAAAAGCTGGAGTAAACGCAAATCATGGAAGAATAATCAAGGTATTTGCCAAAAATGATCAAAAATACGATTTTAAACGCAAGAAAGAATAGAATAAAAGAGGTTATTCGCAATGGAAGACTGAAAATCGAAAGAAAGTGCTGAAAAAGAAGGAATAGAAGAGGATTTTAGCCAAGCAAAAGCTAAAAAAGGGAAATAAACGGGAGAAGGAATGGAATAAACAATGATAATTGCCAAGGAATACAGAAAAAATGTGAGTAAAACGCGAGAAAGAATGAAATAATCCAAGTTAATCGCCAAAGATGCAAAAAAAACCGAAATGAAACGCTTACATTGAATTTAAATCTTTGTTTATTGCCAAGAAAGGCCGTAAAACATTGATAAAACGCAAGAAAGAATGAAATAAACGAGGTAATTTGCCAAAGAAGACAGAAAATCTGGAAAAACGCAAGAAAGGATGGAATAAAAGAGAATCAAAGCCAATAATGGCAGGAAAAGCTGGAGTAAACGCAAATCATGGAAGAATAATCAAGGTATTTGCCAAAAATGATCAAAAATACGATTTTAAACGCAAGAAAGAATAGAATAAAAGAGGTTATTCGCAATGGAAGACTGAAAATCGAAAGAAAGTGCTGAAAAAGAAGGAATAGAAGAGGATTTTAGCCAAGCATAATATAAAAAAGCGGTAATAAACGGGAGAAAGAATGGAATAAACAATTATAATTGCCGCGGAACACTGAAAAAATGGGAGTAAACGCGAGAAAGAATGAAATAATCCATGTTTATCACCAATGAAGCAAAAAAACCGAGATTAAACGCAAATAACGAAAATAAAACTTTGTTGATTGCCAAGAAAGGCCGAAAACATTGATAAAACGCAAGAAAGAATGAAATAAACAAGGTAATTTGCCAAAGAAGACAGAAAATCTGGAAAAACGCAAGAAAGGATGGCATATAAGAGGTTCAAAGCCAATAATGGCCGGAAAAGCTGGAGTAAACGCGAATCATGGAAGAATAATCAAGGTATTGCAAAAAATGATCGAAAATACGATTTTAAACGCAAGAAAGAATAGAATAAAAGAAGTAATTCGCAATGGAAGACCAAAATCGTAAGAAAGTGCTGAAAAAGAAGGAATAAAGGAGGATTTTCGCCAAGCATAATATAAAAAAGCGGTAATAAACGGGAGAAAGAATGGAATAAACAATAAAATTGCCAAGGAACACTACAAAAATGGGAGTAAACGCGAGAAAGAATGAAATAATCCATGTTTATCGCCAATGAAGCACAAAAACCGAGATTAAACGCAAAAAACGAAAATGAAACTTTTTTGATTGCCAAGAAAGGCCGAAAACATTGATAAAACGCAAGAAAGAATAAAATAAACAAGGTAATTTGCCAAAGAAGACAGAAAATCTGGAAAAACGCAAGAAAGGATGGCATATAAGAGGTTCAAAGCCAATAATGGCCGGAAAAGCTGGAGTAAACGCGAATCATGGAAGAATAATCAAGGAATTTGCAAAAAATGATCGAAAATACGATTTTAAACGCAAGAAAGTATAGAATAAAAGAAGTAATTCGCAATGGAAGACCAAAATCATAAGAAAGTGCTGAAAAAGAAGGAATAAAAGAGGATTTTCGCCAAGCATAATATAAAAAAGCGGTAATAAACGGGAGAAAGAATGGAATAAACAATTATAATTGCCGCGGAACACTGAAAAAATGGGAGTAAACGCGAGAAAGAATGAAATAATCCATGTTTATCACCAATGAAGCAAAAAAACCGAGATTAAACGCAAATAACGAAAATAAAACTTTGTTGATTGCCAAGAAAGGCCGATAAACATTGATAAAACGCGAGAAAGAATGAAATAATCAATGTTTATCGCCAATGAAGCAAAAAAAAACCGAGAATAAACGCAAAAAACGAAAATAAAACTTTGTTGATTGCCAAGAAAGGCCGATAAACATTGATAAAACGCAAGAAAGAATGAAATAAACGAGGTAATTTGCCAAAGAAGTCAGAAAATCTGTAAAAACGCAAGAAAGGATGGAATAAAAGAGAATCAAAGCCAATAATGGCCGGTAAAGCTGGAGTAAACGCGAATCAGAAAAGAATAAACAAGGTATTTGCCAAAAATGATCAAAAAACGATTTTAAACGCAAGAAAAAATAGAATAAAAGAGGTAATTCGCAATGGAAGACTGAAAATCGTAAGAAAGTGCTGAAAAAGAAGGAATAGAAGAGGATTTTAGCCAAGCAAAAGCTAAAAAAGGGAAAAAACGGGAGAAGGAATGGAATAAACAATGATAATTGCCAAGGAATACAGAAAAAATGTGAGTAAACGCGAGAAAGAATGAAATAATCCAAGTTAATCGCCAAAGATGCAAAAAAACCGAAATTAAACGCTTACATTGAATTTAAATCTTTGTTTATTGCCAAGAAAGGCCGTAAAACATTGATAAAACGCAAGAAAGAATGAAATAAACGAGGTAATTTGCCAAAGAAGACAGAAAATCTGGAAAAACGCAAGAAAGGATGGAATAAAAGAGAATCAAAGCCAATAATGGCAGGAAAAGCTGGAGTAAACGCAAATCATGGAAGAATAATCAAGGTATTTGCCAAAAATGATCAAAAATACGATTTTAAACGCAAGAAAGAATAGAATAAAAGAGGTTATTCGCAATGGAAGACTGAAAATCGAAAGAAAGTGCTGAAAAAGAAGGAATAGAAGAGGATTTTAGCCAAGCAAAAGCTAAAAAAGGGAAATAAACGGGAGAAGGAATGGAATAAACAATTATAATTGCCTAGGAATACAGAAAAAATGTGAGTAAACGCGAGAAAGAATGAAATAATCCAAGTTAATCGCCAAAGATGCAAAAAAAACCGAAATTAAACGCTTACATTGAATTTAAATCTTTGTTTATTGCCAAGAAAGGCCGTAAAACATTGATAAAACGCAAGAAAGAATGAAATAAACGAGGTAATTTGCCAAAGAAGACAGAAAATCTGGAAAAACGCAAGAAAGGATGGAATAAAAGAGAATCAAAGCCAATAATGGCAGGAAAAGCTGGAGTAAACGCAAATCATGGAAGAATAATCAAGGTATTTGCCAAAAATGATCAAAAATACGATTTTAAACGCAAGAAAGAATAGAATAAAAGAGGTTATTCGCAATGGAAGACTGAAAATCGAAAGAAAGTGCTGAAAAAGAAGGAATAGAAGAGGATTTTAGCCAAGCAAAAGCTAAAAAAGGGAAATAAACGGGAGAAAGAATGGAATAAACAATTATAATTGCCGCGGAACACTGAAAAAATGGGAGTAAACGCGAGAAAGAATGAAATAATCCATGTTTATCGCCAATGAAGCACAGAAACCGAGATTAAACGCAAAAAACGAAAATGAAACTTTTTTGATTGGCAAGAAAGGCCGAAAACATTGATAAAACGCAAGAAAGAATGAAATAAACAAGGTAATTTGCCAAAGAAGACAGAAAATCTGGAAAAACGCAAGAAAGGATGGCATATAAGAGGTTCAAAGCCAATAATGGCCGGAAAAGCTGGAGTAAACGCGAATCATGGAAGAATAATCAAGGTATTGCAAAAAATGATCGAAAATACGATTTTAAACGCAAGAAAGAATAGAATAAAAGAAGTAATTCGCAATGGAAGACCAAAATCGTAAGAAAGTGCTGAAAAAGAAGGAATAAAGGAGGATTTTCGCCAAGCATAATATAAAAAAGCGGTAATAAACGGGAGAAAGAATGGAATAAACAATAAAATTGCCAAGGAACACTACAAAAATGGGAGTAAACGCGAGAAAGAATGAAATAATCCATGTTTATCGCCAATGAAGCACAAAAACCGAGATTAAACGCAAAAAACGAAAATGAAACTTTTTTGATTGCCAAGAAAGGCCGAAAACATTGATAAAACGCAAGAAAGAATAAAATAAACAAGGTAATTTGCCAAAGAAGACAGAAAATCTGGAAAAACGCAAGAAAGGATGGCATATAAGAGGTTCAAAGCCAATAATGGCCGGAAAAGCTGGAGTAAACGCGAATCATGGAAGAATAATCAAGGAATTTGCAAAAAATGATCGAAAATACGATTTTAAACGCAAGAAAGTATAGAATAAAAGAAGTAATTCGCAATGGAAGACCAAAATCATAAGAAAGTGCTGAAAAAGAAGGAATAAAAGAGGATTTTCGCCAAGCATAATATAAAAAAGCGGTAATAAACGGGAGAAAGAATGGAATAAACAATTATAATTGCCGCGGAACACTGAAAAAATGGGAGTAAACGCGAGAAAGAATGAAATAATCCATGTTTATCACCAATGAAGCAAAAAAACCGAGATTAAACGCAAATAACGAAAATAAAACTTTGTTGATTGCCAAGAAAGGCCGATAAACATTGATAAAACGCGAGAAAGAATGAAATAATCAATGTTTATCGCCAATGAAGCAAAAAAAACCGAGAATAAACGCAAAAAACGAAAATAAAACTTTGTTGATTGCCAAGAAAGGCCGATAAACATTGATAAAACGCAAGAAAGAATGAAATAAACGAGGTAATTTGCCAAAGAAGTCAGAAAATCTGTAAAAACGCAAGAAAGGATGGAATAAAAGAGAATCAAAGCCAATAATGGCCGGTAAAGCTGGAGTAAACGCGAATCAGAAAAGAATAAACAAGGTATTTGCCAAAAATGATCAAAAAACGATTTTAAACGCAAGAAAAAATAGAATAAAAGAGGTAATTCGCAATGGAAGACTGAAAATCGTAAGAAAGTGCTGAAAAAGAAGGAATAGAAGAGGATTTTAGCCAAGCAAAAGCTAAAAAAGGGAAAAAACGGGAGAAGGAATGGAATAAACAATGATAATTGCCAAGGAATACAGAAAAAATGTGAGTAAACGCGAGAAAGAATGAAATAATCCAAGTTAATCGCCAAAGATGCAAAAAAAACCGAAATTAAACGCTTACATTGAATTTAAATCTTTGTTTATTGCCAAGAAAGGCCGTAAAACATTGATAAAACGCAAGAAAGAATGAAATAAACGAGGTAATTTGCCAAAGATGACAGAAAATCTGGAAAAACGCAAGAAAGGATGGAATAAAAGAGAATCAAAGCCAATAATGGCAGGAAAAGCTGGAGTAAACGCAAATCATGGAAGAATAATCAAGGTATTTGCCAAAAATGATCAAAAATACGATTTTAAAACGCAAGAAAGAATAGAATAAAAGAGGTTATTCGCAATGGAAGACTGAAAATCGAAAGAAAGTGCTGAAAAAGAAGGAATAGAAGAGGATTTTAGCCAAGCAAAAGCTAAAAAAGGGAAATAAACGGAGAAGGAATGGAATAAACAATGATAATTGCCAAGGAATACAGAAAAAATGTGAGTAAACGCGAGAAAGAATGAAATAATCCAAGTTAATCGCCAAAGATGCAAAAAAACCGAAATTAAACGCTTACATTGAATTTAAATCTTTGTTTATTGCCAAGAAAGGCCGTAAAACATTGATAAAACGCAAGAAAGAATGAAATAAACGAGGTAATTTGCCAAAGAAGACAGAAAATCTGGAAAAACGCAAGAAAGGATGGAATAAAAGAGAATCAAAGCCAATAATGGCAGGAAAAGCTGGAGTAAACGCAAATCATGGAAGAATAATCAAGGTATTTGCCAAAAATGATCAAAAATACGATTTTAAACGCAAGAAAGAATAGAATAAACGAGGTTATTCGCAATGGAAGACTGAAAATCGAAAGAAAGTGCTGAAAAAGAAGGAATAGAAGAGGATTTTAGCCAAGCATAATATAAAAAAGCGGTAATAAACGGGAGAAAGAATGGAATAAACAATTATAATTGCCGCGGAACACTGAAAAAATGGGAGTAAACGCGAGAAAGAATGAAATAATCCATGTTTATCACCAATGAAGCAAAAAAAACCGAGATTAAACGCAAATAACGAAAATAAAACTTTGTTGATTGCCAAGAAAGGCCGATAAACATTGATAAAACGCGAGAAAGAATGAAATAATCAATGTTTATCGCCAATGAAGCAAAAAAAACCGAGAATAAACGCAAAAAACGAAAATAAAACTTTGTTGATTGCCAAGAAAGGCCGATAAACATTGATAAAACGCAAGAAAGAATGAAATAAACGAGGTAATTTGCCAAAGAAGTCAGAAAATCTGTAAAAACGCAAGAAAGGATGGAATAAAAGAGAATCAAAGCCAATAATGGCCGGTAAAGCTGGAGTAAACGCGAATCAGAAAAGAATAAACAAGGTATTTGCCAAAAATGATCAAAAAACGATTTTAAACGCAAGAAAAAATAGAATAAAAGAGGTAATTCGCAATGGAAGACTGAAAATCGTAAGAAAGTGCTGAAAAAGAAGGAATAGAAGAGGATTTTAGCCAAGCAAAAGCTAAAAAAGGGAAAAAACGGGAGAAGGAATGGAATAAACAATGATAATTGCCAAGGAATACAGAAAAAATGTGAGTAAACGCGAGAAAGAATGAAATAATCCAAGTTAATCGCCAAAGATGCAAAAAAACCGAAATTAAACGCTTACATTGAATTTAAATCTTTGTTTATTGCCAAGAAAGGCCGTAAAACATTGATAAAACGCAAGAAAGAATGAAATAAACGAGGTAATTTGCCAAAGAAGACAGAAAATCTGGAAAAACGCAAGAAAGGATGGAATAAAAGAGAATCAAAGCCAATAATGGCAGGAAAAGCTGGAGTAAACGCAAATCATGGAAGAATAATCAAGGTATTTGCCAAAAATGATCAAAAATACGATTTTAAACGCAAGAAAGAATAGAATAAAAGAGGTTATTCGCAATGGAAGACTGAAAATCGAAAGAAAGTGCTGAAAAAGAAGGAATAGAAGAGGATTTTAGCCAAGCAAAAGCTAAAAAAGGGAAATAAACGGGAGAAGGAATGGAATAAACAATTATAATTGCCAAGGAATACAGAAAAAATGTGAGTAAACGCGAGAAAGAATGAAATAATCCAAGTTAATCGCCAAAGATGCAAAAAAAACCGAAATTAAACGCTTACATTGAATTTAAATCTTTGTTTATTGCCAAGAAAGGCCGTAAAACATTGATAAAACGCAAGAAAGAATGAAATAAACGAGGTAATTTGCCAAAGAAGACAGAAAATCTGGAAAAACGCAAGAAAGGATGGAATAAAAGAGAATCAAAGCCAATAATGGCAGGAAAAGCTGGAGTAAACGCAAATCATGGAAGAATAATCAAGGTATTTGCCAAAAATGATCAAAAATACGATTTTAAACGCAAGAAAGAATAGAATAAAAGAGGTTATTCGCAATGGAAGACTGAAAATCGAAAGAAAGTGCTGAAAAAGAAGGAATAGAAGAGGATTTTAGCCAAGCAAAAGCTAAAAAAGGGAAATAAACGGGAGAAGGAATGGAATAAACAATGATAATTGCCAAGGAATACAGAAAAAATAGGAGTAAACGCAGGAAAGAATGAAATAATCCAAGTTACTCGCCAAAGATGCAAAAAAAACGAAAATAAACGCTTAAATTGAATTTAAATCTTTGTTGATTGCCAAGAAAGGCCTAAAACATTGATAAAACGCAAGAAAGAATGAAATAAACGAGGTAATTTGCCAAAGAAGACAGCAAATCTGGAAAAACGCAAGAAAGGATGGAATAAAAGAGAATCAAAGCCAATAATGGCCGGAAAAGCTGAAGTAAACGCGAATCATGGAAGAATAATCAAGGAATTTGCAAAAAATGATCGAAAATACGATTTTAAACGCAAGAAAGTATAGAATAAAAGAAGTAATTCGCAATGGAAGACCAAAATCGTAAGAAAGTGCTGAAAAAGAAGGAATAAAAGAGGATTTTCGCCAAGCATAATATAAAAAAGCGGTAATAAACGGGAGAAAGAATGGAATAAACAATTATAATTGCCGCGGAACACTGAAAAAATGGGAGTAAACGCGAGAAAGAATGAAATAATCCATGTTTATCGCCAATGAAGCAAAAAAAACCGAGATTAAACGCAATAAACGAAAATAAAACTTTGTTGATTGCCAAGGAAAGCCAAAAAACATTGAGAAAACGCAAGAAAGAATAAAAAAAAACCAGGTATTTTGCCAAAGAAGACAGAAAATCTGGAAAAAACTCAAAAAAGGATGGCATATAAGAGATTCAAAGCCAATAATGGCCGGAAAAGCTGGAGTAAACGCGAATCATGGAAGAATAATCAAGGTATTTGCAAAAAATGATCGAAAATACGATTTTAAACGCAAGAAAGAATAGAATAAAAGAAGTAATTCGCAATGGAAGACCAAAATCGTAAGAAAGTGCTGAAAACGAAAGAATAAAAGAGGATTTTCGCCAAGCCTAATATAAAAAAGCGGTAATAAACGGGAGAAAGAATGGAATTAACAATTATAATTGCCAAGGAACAGTACAAAAATGGGAGTAAACGCGAGAAAGAATAAAAAACTCCATGTTATCGCCAATGAAGCAAAAAAACCGAGATTAAACGAAAAAAACCAAAATAAAACTTTGTTGATTACCAAGAAAGGCCGAAAAACATTGATAAAACGCAAGAAAGAACGAAATAAACGAGGTAATTTGCCAAAGAAGACAGAAAATATGGAAAAACGCAAGAAAGGATGGAATAAAAGAGAATCAAAGCCAATAATGGCAGGAAAAGCTGGAGTAAACGCGAATCATGGAAGAATAATCAAGGTATTTGCCAAAAATGATCGAAAATACGATTTTAAACGCAAGAAAGAATAGAATAAATAAAGTAATTCGCAATAGAAGACCAAAATCGTAAGAAAGTGCTAAAAAAGAAGGAATAAAAGAAGATTTTCGCCAAGCATAATATAAAAAAGCGGTAATAAACGGTAGAAAGAATGGAATCAACAATTTTAATTGCCAAGAAAGACTGAAAAAATTTGAGTAAACGCGAGAAAGAATGAAATAATCAATGTTTATCGCCAATGAAGCAAAAAAAACCGAGATTAAACGCAAAAAAACGAAAATAAAACTTTGTTGATTGCCAAGAAAGGCCGAAAAACATTGATAAAACGCAAGAAAGAATGAAATAAACGAGGTAATTTGCCAAAGAAGTCAGAAAATCTGTAAAAACGCAAGAAAGGATGGAATAAAAGAGAATCAAAGCCAATAATGGCCGGTAAAGCTGGAGTAAACGCGAATCAGAAAAGAATAAACAAGGTATTTGCCAAAATAGATCAAAAAACGATTTTAAACGCAAGAAAAAATAGAATAAAAGAGGTAATTCGCAATGGAAGACTGAAAACCGTAAGAAAGTGCTGAAAAATGGAATAGAAGAGGATTTTAGCCAAGCAAAAGCTAAAATAGGGAAAAAACGGGAGAAGGAATGGAATAAACAATGATAATTGCCAAGGAATACAGAAAAAATGGGAGTAAACGCGAGAAAGAATGAAATAATCCAAGTTAATCGCCAAAGATGCAAAAAAAAACCGAAATTAAACGCTTACATTGAATTTAAATCTTTGTTGATTGCCAAGAAAGGCCGTAAAACATTGATACAACGCAAGAAAGAATGAAATAAACGACGTAATTTGCCAAAGAAGACAGAAAATCTGGAAAAACGCAAGAAAGGATGGAATAAAAGAGAATCAAAGCCAATAATGGCAGGAAAAGCTGGAGTAAACGCAAATCATGGAAGAATAATCAAGGTATTTGCCAAAAATGATCAAAAATACGATTTTAAACGCAAGAAAGTATAGAATAAAAGAAGTAATTCGCAATGGAAGACCAAAATCGTAAGAAAGTGCTGAAAAAGAAGGAATAAAAGAGGATTTTCGCCAAGCATAATATAAAAAAGCGGTAATAAACGGGAGAAAAAATGGAATAAACAATTATAATTGCCAAGGAACACTACAAAAATGGGAGTAAACGCGAGAAAGAATGAAATAATCCAAGTTAATCGCCAATGAAGCAAAAAAACCGAGATTAAACGCAAAAAACCAAAATAAAACTTTGTTGATTGCCAAGGAAAGCCAAAAAACATTGATAAAACGCAAGAAAGAATGAAATAAACGAGGTAATTTGCCAAAGAAGACAGCAAATCTGGAAAAACGCAAAAAAGGATGGAATAAAAGAGAATCAAAGCCAATAATGGCCGGAAAAGCTGGAGTAAACGCGAATCATGGAAGAATAATCAAGGTATTTGCAAAAAATGATCGAAAATACGATTTTAAAACGCAAGAAAGAATAGAATAAAAGAAGTAATTCGCAATGGAAGACCAAAATCGTAAGTAAGTGCTGAAAACGAAGGAATAAAAGAAGATTTTCGCCAAGCCTAATATAAAAAAGCGGTAATAAACGGGAGAAAGAATGGAATAAACAATTATAATTGCCAAGGAACACTACAAAAATGGGAGTAAACGCGAGAAAGAATGAAATAATCCATGATTATCGCCAATGAAGCAAAAAAAACCGAGATTTAACGCAAAAAACGAAAATAAAACTTTGTTGATTACCAAGAAAGGCCGAAAAACATTGATAAAACGCAAGAAAGAATGAAACAAACGAGGTAATTTGCCAAAGAAGTCAGAAAATCTGTAAAAAAGCAAGAAAGGATGGAATAAAAGAGAATCATATCCAATAATGGCCGGTAAAGCTGGAGTAAACGCGAATCAGAAAAGAATAAACAAGGTATTTGCCAAAAATGATCAAAAAACGATTTTAAACGCAAGAAAGAATAGAATAAAAGAGGTAATTCGCAATGGAAGACTGAAAATCGTAAGAAAGTGCCGAAAAAGAAGGAATAGAAGAGGATTTTAGCCAAGCAAAAGCTAAAAAAGGGAAATAAACGGGAGAAAGAATGGAATAAACAATTATAATTGCCGCGGAACACTAAAAAAAAATGGGAGTAAACGCGAGAAAGAATGAAATAATCCATGTTTATCGCCAATGAAGCACAAAAACCGAGATTAAACGCAAAAAACGAAAATGAATTTTTTTGATTGGCAAGAAAGTCCGAAAACATTGATAAAACTCAAGAAAGAATGAAATAAACAAGGTAATTTGCCAAAGAAGACAGAAAATCTGGAAAAACGCAAGAAAGGATGGCATATAAGAGGTTCAAAGCCAATAATGGCCGGAAAAGCTGGAGTAAACGCGAATCATGGAAGAATAATCAAGGTATTGCAAAAAATGATCGAAAATACGATTTTAAACGCAAGAAAGAATAGAATAAAAGAAGTAATTCGCAATGGAAGACCAAAATCGTAAGAAAGTGCTGAAAAAGAAGGAATAAAGGAGGATTTTCGCCAAGCATAATATAAAAAAGCGGTAATAAACGGGAGAAAGAATGGAATAAACAATAAAATTGCCAAGGAACACTACAAAAATGGGAGTAAACGCGAGAAAGAATGAAATAATCCATGTTTATCGCCAATGAAGCACAAAAACCGAGATTAAACGCAAAAAACGAAAATGAAACTTTTTTGATTGCCAAGAAAGGCCGAAAACATTGATAAAACGCTAGAAAGAATAAAATAAACAAGGTAATTTGCCAAAGAAGACAGAAAATCTGGAAAAACGCAATAAAGGATGGCATATAAGAGGTTCAAAGCCAATAATGGCCGGAAAAGCTGGAGTAAACGCGAATCATGGAAGAATAATCAAGGAATTTGCAAAAAATGATCGAAAATACGATTTTAAACGCAAGAAAGTATAGAATAAAGGAAGTAATTCGCAATGGAAGACCAAAATCATAAGAAAGTGCTGAAAAAGAAGGAATAAAAGAGGATTTTCGCCAAGCATAATATAAAAAAAGCGGTAATAAACGGGAGAAAGAATGGAATAAACAATTATAATTGCCGCGGAACACTGAAAAAATGGGAGTAAACGCGAGAAAGAATGAAATAATCCATGTTTATCGCCAATGAAGCAAAAAAAACCGAGATTAAACGCAAATAACGAAAATAAAACTTTGTTGATTGCCAAGAAAGGCCGAAAAACATTGATAAAACGCAAGAAAGAATGAAATAAACAAGGTAATTTGCCAAAGAAGACAGAAAATCTGGAAAAACGCAAGAAAGGATGGAATAAAAGAGAATCAAAGCCAATAATGGCAGGAAAAGCTGGAGTAAACGCGAATCATGGAAGAATAATCAAGGTATTTGCAAAAAATGATCGAAAATACGATTTTTAAAACAAGAAAGAATTGAATAAATGATGTAATTCGCAATGGAAGACCAAAATCGTAAGAAAGTGATGAAAAATAAGGAATGAAAGAGGATTTTCGCCAAGCATAATATAAAAAAGCGGTAATAAACGAGAGAAAGAATAGAATAAACAATTATAATTGCCAAGGAACACTGAAAAAATGGGAGTAAACGCGAGAAAGAATGAAATAATCCATATTTATCGCCAATGAAGCAAAAAAACCGAGATTAAACGCAAAAAACGAAAATAAAACTTTGTTGATTGCCAAAGAAAGCCAAAAAACATTGAGAAAACGCAAGAAAGAATGAAAAATACAAGGTATTTTGCCAAAGAAGACAGAAAATCTGGAAAAAACGCAAGAAAGGATGGCATATAAGAGATTCAAAGCCAATAATGGAGGGAAAAGCCGGAGTAAACGCGAATCATGGAAGAATAATCAAGGTATTTGCAAAAAATGATCGAAAATACGATTTTAAACGCAAGAAAGTATAGAATAAATGAAGTAATTCGCAATGGAAGACCAAAATCGTAAGAAAGTGCTGAAAAAGAAGGAATAAAAGAGGATTTTCGCCATAAAAGAGGATTTTCGCCAAGCATAATATAAAAAAGCGGTAATAAACGGTAGAAAGAATGGAATAAACAATTATAATTGCCAATGAACACTACAAAAATGGGAGTAAACGCGAGAAAGAATGAAATACTCCATGTTTATCGCCAATGATGCAAAAAAACCGAGATTAAACGCAAAAAACGAAAATAAAACTTTGTTGATTACCAAGAAAGCCCGAAAAACATTGATAAAACGCAAGAAAGAACGAAATAAACAAAGTAATTTGCCAAAGAATACAGAAAATATGGAAAAACGCAAGAAAGGATGGAATAAAAGAGAATCAAAGCCAATAATGGCAGGAAAAGCTAGAGAAAACGCGAATCATGGAAGAATAATCAAGGTATTTGATGATCGAAAATACGATTTTAAACGCAAGAAAGAATAGAATAAAAGAAGTAATTCGCAATGGAAGACAAAATCGTAAGAAAGTGATGAAAAAGAAGGAATAAAAGAAGATTTTCGCCAAGCATAATATAAAAAAGCGGTAATAAACGGTAGAAAGAATGGAATAAACAATTATAATTGCCAAGAATGACTAAAAAAATGGGAGTAAACGCGAGAAAGAATGAAATAATCCAATTTATTCGCCAAAGATGCAAAAAAAACCGAAAATAAACGCTTAAATTGAATTTAAATCTTTGTTTATTGCCAAGAAAGGCCTAAAACATTGATAAAACGCAAGAATGAATGAAATAAACGAGGTAATTTGCCAAAGAATACAGAAAATCTGGAAAAACGCAAGAAAGGATGGAATAAAAGAGAATGAAAGCCAATAATGACCGGAAAAGCTGACGTAAACGCGAATCATGGAAGAATAATCAAGGAATTTGCAAAAAATGATCGAAAATACGATTTTAAACGCAAGAAAGTATAGAATAAAAGAAGTAATTCGCAATGGAAGACCAAAATCGTAAGAAAATGCTGAAAAAGAAGGAATAAAAGAGGATTTTTCGCCAAGCATAATATAAAAAAGCGTAAAAACGGGAGAAAGAATGGAATAAACAATTATAATTGCCGCGGAACACTGAAAAAATGGGAGTAAACGCGAGAAAGAATGAAATAATCCATGTTTATCGCCATTGAAGCAAAAAACCGAGATTAAACGCAAATAACGAAAATAAAACTTTGTTGATTGCCAAGAAAGGCCGAAAAACATTGATAAAACGCAAGAAAGAATGAAATAAACAAGGTAATTTGCCAAAGAAGACAGAAAATCTGGAAAAACGCAAGAAAGGATGGAATAAAAGAGAATCAAATCCAATAATGGCCGGAAAAGCTGGAGTAAATGCGAATTATTGAAGAATAATCAAGGTATTTGCCAAAAATGATCAAAAATACGATATTAAACGCAAGAATGAGTATAATAAAAAGGTAATTCGCAATGGAACAATGAAAATCGTAAGAAAGTGCGGAAAAGTGGAAATAGAAGAGGATTTTTCTAAGCATAAGCAAAAAACGGTAATAAACGGGAGAAGAACTGGAATAAACAATAATAATTGTCAAGGAAGACAGAAAAATGGGAGTAAACGCGAGAAAGAATGAAATAATCCATGTTTATCGCCAATGAAGCAAAAAAACCGAGATTAAACGCAAATAACGAAAATAAAACTTTGTTGATTGCCAAGAAAGGCCGAAAAACATTGATAAAACGCAAGAAAGAATGAAATAAACAAGGTAATTTGCCAAAGAGACAGAAAATCTGGAAAAACGCAAGAAAGGATGGAATAAAAGAGTATCAAAGCCAATAATGGCAGGAAAAGCTGGAGTAAACGCGAATCATGGAAGAATAATCAAGGTATTTGCAAAAAATGATCGAAAATACGATTTTTAAAACAAGAAAGAATTGAATAAATGATGTAATTCGCAATGGAAGACCAAAATCGTAAGAAGTGATGAAAAATAAGGAATGAAAGAGGATTTTCGCCAAGCATAATATAAAAAAGCGGTAATAAACGAGAGAAAGAATAGAATAAACAATTATAATTGCCAAGGAACACTGAAAAAATGGGAGGTAAACGCGAGAAAAGAATGAAATAATCCATATTTATCGCCAATGAAGCAAAAAAAACCGAGATTAAACGCAAAAAACGAAAATAAAACTTTGTTGATTGCCAAAGAAAGCCAAAAAACATTGAGAAAACGCAAGAAAGAATGAAAAATACAAGGTATTTTGCCAAAGAAGACAGAAAATCTGGAAAAACGCAAGAAAGGATGGAATAAAAGGGAATCAAAGCCAATAATGGACGGAAAAGCTGAAGTAAACGCGAATCATGGAAGAATAATCAAGGAATTTGCAAAAAATGATCGAAAATACGATTTTAAACGCAAGAAAGTATAGAATAAAAGAAGTAATTCGCAATGGAAGACCAAAATCGTAAGAAAGTGCTGAAAAAGAAGGAATAAAAGAGGATTTTCGCCAAGCATAATATAAAAAAGCGGTAATAAACGGTAGAAAGAATGTAATAAACAATTATAATTGCCAAGAAAGACTAAAAAAAATGGGAGTAAACGCGAGAAAGAATGAAATAATCCAAGTTAATCGCCAAAGATGCAAAAAAACAGAAAATAAACGCTTAAATTGAATTTAAATCTTTGTTTATTGCCAAGAAAGGCCTAAAACATTGATAAAACGCAAGAATGAATGAAATAAACGAGGTAATTTGCCAAAGAATACAGAAAATCTAGAAAAACGCAAGAAAGGATGGAATAAAAGAGAATCAAGCCAATAATGGCCGGAAAAGCTGACGTAAACGGGAATCATGGAAGAATAATCAAGGAATTTGCAAAAATGATCGAAAATACGATTTTAAACGCAAGAAAGTATAGAATAAAAGAAGTAATTCGCAATGGAAGACCAAATCGTAAGAAAGTGCTGAAAAAGAAGGAATAAAAGAGGATTTTCGCCAAGCATAATATAAAAAAGCGGTAATAAACGGGAGAAAGAATGGAATAAACAATTATAATTGCCGCGGAACACTGAAAAAATGGGAGTAAACGGGAGAAAGAATGAAATAATCCATGTTTATCGCCAATGAAGCAAAAAAACCGAGATTAAACGCAAAAAACGAAAATAAAACTTTGTTGATTGCTAAGAAAGCCGAAAAACATTGATAAAACGCAAGAAAGAATGAAATAAACAAGGTAATTTGCCAAAGAAGACAGAAAATCTGGAAAAAACGCAAGAAAGGATGGAATAAAAGAGAATCAAAGCCAATAATGGCAGGAAAAGCTGGAGTAAACGCGAATCATGGAAGAATAATCAAGGTATTTGCAAAAAATGATCGAAAATACGATTTTTAAAACAAGAAAGAATAGAATAAATGATGTAATTCGCAATGGAAGACCAAAATCGTAAGAAAGTGATGAAAAATAAGGAATGAAAGGACGATTTTCGCCAAGCATATTTTAAAAAAGCGGTAATAAACGAGAGAAAGAATGGAATAAACAATTATAATTGCCGCGGAACACTGAAAAAATGGGAGTAAACGCGAGACAGAAAGAAATAATCCATATTTATCGCCAATGAATCAAAAAAACCGAGATTAAACGCAAAAAACGAAAATAAAACTTTGTTGATTGCCAAGGAAAGCCAAAAAACATTGAGAAAACGCAAGAAAGAATGAAAAAAACGAGGTATTTTGCCAAGGAAGACAGAAAATCTGGAAAAACGCAAGAAAGGATGGAATAAAAGAGAATCAAATCCAATAACGGCCGGAAAAGCTGGAGTAAACGCGAATTATTGAAGAATAATCAAGGTATTTGCCAAAATGATCAAAAATACGATATTAAACGCAAGAAAAAGTAGAATAAAAAGGTAATTCGCAATGGAACAATGAAAATCGTAAGAAAGTGCAGAAAAGTGGAAATAGAAGAGGATTTTTGCTAAGCATAAGCAAAAAAACGGTAATAAACGGGAGAAGAACTGGAATAAACAATGATAATTGTCAAGGAAGACAGAAAAAATGGGGAGTAATTGCGAGAAAGAATGAAATAATCCAAGTCAATCGCCTATGAAGCAAAAAAACCAGGATTAAACGCAAAAAACGAAGGTTGAACTGTGTTGATTACCAAGAAAGGCCTAAAACATTTAGAAAACGCAAGAAAGAATGAAATAAACGAGGTAATTTGCCAAAGAAGACAGAAAATCTGGAGAAAACTCAAGAAAGGATGGCATATAAGAGATTCAAAGCAATAATGGAGGGAAAAGCCGGAGTAAACGCGAATCATGGAAGAATAATCAAGGGTATTTGCAAAAAATGATCGAAAATACGATTTTAAACGCAAGAAAGAATAGAATAAATGAAGTAATTCGCAATGGAAGACCAAAATCGTAAGAAAGTGCTGAAAAAGAAGGAATAAAAGAGGATTTTCGCCAAGCATAATATAAAAAAGCGGTAATAAACGGGAGAAAGAATGGAATAAACAATTATAATTGCCAAGGAACAGTACAAAAATGGGAGTAAACGCGAGAAAGAATGAAATACTCCATGTTTATCGCAATGAAGCAAAAAAAACCGAGATTAAACGCAAAAAACGAAAATAAAACTTTGTTGATTACCAAGAAAGGCCGAAAAAACATTGATAAACCGCAAGAAAGAACGAAATAAACAAAGTAATTTGCCAAAGAAGACAGAAAATATGGAAAAACGCAAGAAAGGATGGAATAAAAGAGAATCAAAGCCAATAATGGCAGGAAAAGCTGGAGTAAACCCGAATCATGGAAGAATAATCAAGGTATTTGCCAAAAATGATCGAAAATACGATTTTAAACGCAAGAAAGAATAGAATAAAAGAAGTAATTCGCAATGGAAGACCAAAATCGTAAGAAAGTGCTGAAAAAGAAGGAATAAAAGAAGATTTTCGCCAAGCATAATATAAAAAAGCGGTAATAAACGGTAGAAAGAATGGAATAAACATCTATAATTGCCAAGAAAGACTAAAAAAATGGGAGTAAACGCGAGAAAGAATGAAATAATCCAAGTTAATCGCCAAAGATGCAAAAAAACCGAAAATAAACGCTTAAATTGAATTTAAATCTTTTGTTTATTGCCAAGAAAGGCCTAAAACATTGATAAAACGCAAGAATGAATGAAATAAACGAGGTAATTTGCCAAGAATACAGAAAATCTGGAAAAACGCAAGAAAGGATGGAATAAAAGAGAATCAAAGCCAATAATGGCCGGAAAAGCTGACGTAAACGCGAATCATGGACGAATAATCAAGGAATTTGCAAAAAATGATCGAAAATACGATTTTAAACGCAAGAAAGTATAGAATAAAAGAAGTAATTCGCAATGGAAGACCAAAATCGTAAGAAAATGCTGAAAAAGAAGGAATAAAAGAGGATTTTCGCCAAGCATTATATGAAAAAGCTTTAATAAACGGGAAAAAAATGGAATAAACAATTAAAATTGCCGCGGAACACTGAAAAAATGGGAGTAAACGCGAGAAAGAATGAAATAATCCATGTTTATCGCCAATGAAGCAAAAAAACCGAGATTAAACGCAAAAAACGAAAATAAAACTTTGTTGATTGCCAAGAAAGGCCGAAAAACATTGATAAAACGCAAGAAAGAATGAAATACACGAGGTAATTTGCCAAAGAAGACAGAAAATCTGGAAAAACGCAAGAAAGGATGGAATAAAAGGGAATCAAAGCCAATAATGGACGGAAAAGCTGAAGTAAACGCGAATCATGGAAGAATAATCAAGGAATTTGCAAAAAATGATCGAAAATACGATTTTAAACGCAAGAAAGTATAGAATAAAAGAAGTAATTCGCAATGGAAGACCAAAATCGTAAGAAAGTGCTGAAAAAAGAAGGAATAAAGGAGGATTTTCGCCAAGCATAATATAAAAAAGCGGTAATAAACGGTAGAAAGAATGTAATAAACAATTATAATTGCCAAGAAAGACTAAAAAAATGGGAGTAAACGCGAGAAGAATGAAATAATCCAAGTTAATCGCCAAAGATGCAAAAAAACAGAAAATAAACGCTTAAATTGAATTTAAATCTTTGTTTATTGCCAAGAAAGGCCTAAAACATTGATAAAACGCAAGAATGAATGAAATAAACGAGGTAATTTGCCAAAGAATACAGAAAATCTAGAAAAACGCAAGAAAGGATGGAATAAAAGAGAATCAAAGCCAATAATGGCCGGAAAAGCTGACGTAAACGGGAATCATGGAAGAATAATCAAGGAATTTGCAAAAAATGATCGAAAATACGATTTTAAACGCAAGAAAGTATAGAATAAAAGAAGTAATTCGCAATGGAAGACCAAAATCGTAAGAAAGTGCTGAAAAAGAAGGAATAAAAGAGGATTTTCGCCAAGCATAATATAAAAAAGCGGTAATAAACGGGAGAAAGAATGGAATAAACAATTATAATTGCCGCGGAACACTGAAAAAATGGGAGTAAACGGGAGAAAGAATGAAATAATCCATGTTTATCGCCAATGAAACAAAAAAACCGAGATTAAACGCAAAAAACGAAAATAAAACTTTGTTGATTGCTAAGAAAGGCCGAAAAACATTGATAAAACGCAAGAAAGAATGAAATAAACAAGGTAATTTGCCAAAGAAGACAGAAAATCTGGAAAAACGCAAGAAAGGATGGAATAAAAGAGAATCAAAGCCAATAATGCAGGAAAAGCTGGAGGTAAACGCGAATCATGGAAGAATAATCAAGGTATTTGCAAAAAATGATCGAAAATACGATTTTTAAAACAAGAAAGAATAGAATAAATGATGTAATTCGCAATGGAAGACCAAAATCGTAAGAAAGTGATGAAAAATAAGGAATGAAAGACGATTTTCGCCAAGCATATTTTTAAAAAAGCGGTAATAAACGAGAGAAAGAATGGAATAAACAATTATAATTGCCGCGGAACACTGAAAAAATGGGAGTAAACGCGAGACAGAAAGAAATAATCCATATTTATCGCCAATGAAGCAAAAAAACCGAGATTTAAACGCAAAAAACGAAAATAAAACTTTGTTGATTGCCAAGAAAGGCCGAAAAACATTGATAAAACGCAAGAAAGAATGAAATACACGAGGTAATTTGCCAAAGAAGACAGAAAAATCTGGAAAAACGCAAGAAAGGATGGAATAAAAGGGAATCAAAGCCAATAATGGACGGAAAAGCTGAAGTAAACGCGAATCATGGAAGAATAATCAAGGAATTTGCAAAAAATGATCGAAAATACGATTTTAAACGCAAGAAAGTATAGAATAAAAGAAGTAATTCGCAATGGAAGACCAAAATCGTAAGAAAGTGCTGAAAAAGAAGGAATAAAAGAGGATTTTCGCCAAGCATAATATAAAAAAGAGGTAATAAACGGGAGAAAGAATGGAATAAACAATTATAATTGCCGCGGAACACTGAAAAAATGGAGTAAACGCGAGAAAGAATGAAATAATCCATGTTTATCGCCAATGAAGCAAAAAAAACCAGGATTAAACGCAAAAAACGAAGGTTAAACTTTGTTGATTGCCAAGAAAGGCCTAGAACATTGATAAAACGCAAGAAAGAATGAAAGAAACGAGGTATTTTGCCAAAGAAGACAGAAAATCTGGAAAAACGCAAGAAAGGATGGAATAAAAGAGAATCAAAGCCAATAATGGCAGGAAAAGCTGGAGTAAACGCGAATCATGGAAGTATAATCAAGGTATTTGCAAAAAATGATCGAAAATACGATTTTTAAAACAAGAAAGAATAGAATAAATGATGTAATTCGCAATGGAAGACCAAAATCGTAAGAAAATGATGAAAAATAAGGAATGAAAGAGGATTTTCGCCAAGCATATTTTTAAAAAAGCGGTAATAAACGAGAGAAAGAATGGAATAAACAATTATAATTGCCGCGGAACACTGAAAAAATGGGAGTAAACGCGAGACAGAATGAAATAATCCATATTTATCGCCAATGAATCAAAAAAACCGAGATTAAACGCAAAAAACGAAAATAAAACTTTGTTGATTGCCAAGGAAAGCCAAAAAAAACATTGAGAAAATGCAAGAAAGAATGAAAAAAACGAGGTATTTTGCCAAAGAAGACAGAAAATCTGGAAAAACGCAAGAAAGGATGGAATAAAAGAGAATCAAATCCAATAACGGCCGGAAAAGCTGGAGTAAACGCGAATTATTGAAGAATAATCAAGGTATTTGCCAAAAATGATCAAAAATACGATATTAAACGCAAGAAAGAGTAGAATAAAAAGGTAATTCGCAATGGAACAATGAAAATCGTAAGAAAGTGCGAAAAGTGGAAATTAGAAGAGGATTTTTGCTAAGCATAAGCAAAAAAACGGTAATAAACGGGAGAAGAACTGGAATAAACAATGATAATTGTCAAGGAAGACAGAAAAAATGGGAGTAATTGCGAGAAAGAATGAAATAATCAAGTCAATCGCCAATGAAGCAAAAAAACCAGGATTAAACGCAAAAAACGAAGGTTGAACTGTGTTGATTACCAAGAAAGGCCTAAAACATTTAGAAAACGCAAGAAAGAATGAAATAAACGAGGTAATTTGCCAAAGAAGACAGAAAATCTGGAGAAACTCAAGAAAGGATTGGCATATAAGAGATTCAAAGCCAAATAATGGAGGGAAAAGCCGGAGTAAACGCGAATCATGGAAGAATAATCAAGGTATTTGCAAAAAATGATCGAAAATACGATTTTAAACGCAAGAAAGAATAGAATAAATGAAGTAATTCGCAATGGAAGACCAAAATCGTAAGAAAGTGCTGAAAAAGAAGGAATAAAAGAGGATTTTCGCCAAGCATAATATAATAAAGCGGTAATAAACGGGAGAAAGAATGGAATAAACAATTATAATTGCCAAGAAAGACTAAAAAATGGGAGTAAACGCGAGAAAGAATGAAATAATCCAAGTTAATCGCCAAAGATGCAAAAAAACCGAAAATAAACGCTTAAATTGAATTTAAATCTTTGTTTATTGCCAAGAAAGGCCTAAAACATTGATAAAACGCAAGATAGAATGAAATAAACGAGGTAATTTGCCAAAGAATACAGAAAATCTAGAAAAACGCAAGAAAGGATGGAATAAAAGAGAATCAAAGCCAATAATGGCCGGAAAAGCTGACGTAAACGCGAATCATGGAAGAATAATCAAGGAATTTGCAAAAAATGATCGAAAATACGATTTTAAACGCAAGAAAGTATAGAATAAAAGACGTAATTTGCAATGGAAGACCAAAATCGTAGAAAGTGCTGAAAAAGAAGGAATAGAAGAGGATTTTAGCCAAGCAAAAGCTAAAAAAGCGGTAATAAACGGGAGAAAGAATGGAATAAACAATTATAATTGCCGCGGAACACTGAAAAAATGGGAGTAAACGCGAGAAAGAATGAAATAATCCATGTTTATCGCCAATGAAGCAAAAAAACCGAGATTAACGCAAAAACGAAAATAAAACTTTGTTGATTGCCAAGGAAAGCCAAAAAACATTGAGAAAACGCAAGAAAGAATGAAAAAAACGAGGTATTTTGCCAAAGAAGACAGAAAATCTGGAAAACGCAAGAAAGGATGGAATAAAAGAGAATCAAATCCAATAACGGCCGGAAAAGCTGGAGTAAACGCGAATTATTGAAGAATAATCAAGGTATTTGCCAAAAAATGATCAAAAATACGATATTAAACGCAAGAAAAAGTAGAATAAAAAGGTAATTCGCAATGGAACAATGAAAATCGTAAGAAAGTACGGAAAAGTGGAAATAGAAGAGGATTTTTGCTAAGCATAAGCAAAAAAACGGTAATAAACGGGAGAAGAACTGGAATAAACAATGATAATTGTCAAGGAAGACAGAAAAAATGGGAGTAATTGCGAGAAAGAATGAAATAATCCAAGTCAATCGCCAATGAAGCAAAAAACCAGGATTAAACGCAAAAAACGAAGGTTGAACTGTGTTGATTACCAAGAAAGGCCTAAAACATTTAGAAAACGCAAGAAAGAATGAAATAAACGAGGTAATTTGCCAAAGAAGACAGAAAATCTGGAGAAAACTCAAGAAAGGATGGCATATAAGAGATTCAAAGCCAATAATGGAGGGAAAAGCCGGAGTAAACGCGAATCATGGAAGAATAATCAAGGTATTTGCAAAAAATGATCGAAAATACGATTTTAAACGCAAGAAAGAATAGAATAAATGAAGTAATTCGCAATGGAAGACCAAAATCGTAAGAAAGTGCTGAAAAAGAAGGAATAAAAGAGGATTTTCGCCAAGCATAATATAAAAAAGCGGTAATAAACGGGAGAAAGAATGGAATAAACAATTATAATTGCCAAGGAACAGTACAAAAATGGGGAGTAAACGCGAGAGAAAGAATGAAATACTCCATGTTTATCGCCAATGAAGCAAAAAAACCGAGATTAAACGCAAAAAACGAAAATAAAACTTTGTTGATTACCAAGAAAGGCCGAAAAACATTGATAAAACGCAAGAAAGAACGAAATAAACAAAGTAATTTGCCAAAGAAGACAGAAAATATGGAAAAACGCAAGAAAGGATGGAATAAAAGAGAATCAAAGCCAATAATGGCAGGAAAAGCTGGAGTAAACCCGAATCATGGAAGAATAATCAAGGAATTTGCCAAAAATGATCGAAAATACGATTTTAAACGCAAGAAAGAATAGAATAAAAGAAGTAATTCGCAATGGAAGACCAAAATCGTAAGAAAGTGAGAAAGTGCTGAAAAAGAAGGAATAAAAGAAGATTTTCGCCAAGCATAATATAAAAAAGCGGTAATAACGGGGTAGATAGAATGGAATAAACAATTATAATTGCCAAGAAAGACTAAAAAAATGGGAGTAAACGCGAGAAAGAATGAAATAATCCAAGTTAATCGCCAAAGATGCAAAAAAACCGAAAATAAACGCTTAAATTGAATTTAAATCTTTGTTTATTGCCAAGAAAGGCCTAAAACATTGATAAAACGCAAGAATGAATGAAATAAACGAGGTAATTTGCCAAAGAATACAGAAAATCTGGAAAAACGCAAGAAAGGATGGAATAAAAGAGAATCAAAGCCAATAATGGCCGGAAAAGCTGACGTAAACGCGAATCATGGACGAATAATCAAGGAATTTGCAAAAAATGATCGAAAATACGATTTTAAACGCAAGAAAGTATAGAATAAAAGAAGTAATTCGCAATGGAAGACCAAAATCGTAAGAAAATGCTGAAAAAGAAGGAATAAAAGAGGATTTTCGCCAAGCATATATGAAAAAGCTTTAATAAACGGGAGAAAGAATGGAATAAACAATTATAATTGCCGCGGAACACTGAAAAAATGGGAGAGTAAACGCGAGAAAGAATGAAATAATCCATGTTTATCGCCAATGAAGCAAAAAAACCGAGATTAAACGCAAAAAACGAAAATAAAACTTTGTTGATGCCAAGGAAAGCCAAAAAACATTGAGAAAACGCAAGAAAGGATGGAATAAAAGAGAATCATATCCAATAATGGCCGGAAAAGCTGGAGTAAATGCGAATTATTGAAGAATAATCAAAGGTATTTGCCAAAAATGATCAAAAATACGATATTAAACGCAAGAAAGAGTATAATAAAAAGGTAATTCGCAATGGAACAATGAAAATCGTAAGAAAGTGCGGAAAAGTGGAATAGAAGAGGATTTTTGCTAAGCATAAGCAAAAAAACGGTAATAAACGGGAGAAGAACTGGAATAAACAATGATAATTGTCAAGGAAGACAGAAAAAATGGGAGTAATTGCGAGAAAGAATGAAATAATCCAAGTCAATCGCCAATGAAGCAAAAAAACCAGGATTAAACGCAAAAAACGAAGGTTGAACTTTGTTGATTACCAAGAAAGGCCTAAAACATTTAGAAAACGCAAGAAAGAACTAAATAAACGAGGTAATTTGCCAAAGAAGACAGAAAATCTGGAGAAAACTCAAGAAAGAATGGCATATAAGAGATTCAAAGCCAATAATGGCCGGAAAAGCCGGAGTAAACGCGAATCATGGAAGAATAATCAAGGTATTTGCAAAAATGATCGAAAATACGATTTTTAAACGCAAGAAAGAATAGAATAAATGAAGTAATTCGCAATGGAAGACCAAAATCGTAAGAAAGTGCTGAAAAAGAAGGAATAAAAGAGGATTTTCGCCAAGCATAATATAAAAAACCGGTAATAAACGGAGAGAAAGAATGGAATAAACAATTATAATTGCCAAGGAACACTACAAAAATGGGAGTAAACGCGAGAAAGAATGAAATACTCCATATTTATCGCCAATGTAGCAAAAAAACCGAGATTTAAACGCAAAAAACGAAAATTAAACTTTGTTGATTGCCAAGAAAGGCCGAAAAACATTGATAAAACGCAAGAAAGAATGAAATACACGAGATAATTTGCCAAAGAAGACAGAAAATCTGGAAAAACGCAAGAAAGGATGGAATAAAAGGGAATCAAATCCAATAACGGCCGGGAAAAGCTGGAGTAAACGCGAATTATTGAAGAATAATCAAGGTATTTGCCAAAAATGATCAAAAATACGATATTAAACGCAAGAAAGAGTAGAATAAAAAGGTAATTCGCAATGGAACAATGAAAATCGTAAGAAAGTGCGGAAAAGTGGAAATAGAAGAGGATTTTTGCTAAGCATAAGCAAAAAAACGGTAATAAACGGGAGAAGAACTGGAATAAACAATGATAATTGTCAAAGAAGACAGAAAAAATGGGAGTAATTGCGAGAAAGAATGAAATAATCCAAGTCAATCGCCAATGAAGCAAAAAAAACCAGGATTAAACGCAAAAAAACGAAGGTTGAACTGTGTTGATTACCAAGAAAGGCCTAAAACATTTAGAAAACGTAAGAAAGAGTTAAAAATACGAGGTAATTTGCCACAGAAGGACAGAAAATCTGGAGAAAACGCAAAAAAGGATAAAATAATAGAGAATCAATGCTAATAATTTGCCGGAAAAGATAGAGTTAACGCGAATCAGGAAAGAATAAACAAGGTATTTGCCAAAAATTATCGAAAACACGATATTAAACGCAAGAAAGAATAGAATAAAAGAGGTAATTCGCAATGGAAGACTGAAAATCGTAAGAAAGTGCTAAAAAAGAAGGAATAGAAGAGGATTTTAGCCAAGCATAATATAAAGAAGAGATAATAAACGGGAGAAAGAATGGAATAAACAATTATAATTGCCGCGGAACACTGAAAAAATGGGAGTAAACGCGATAAAGAATGAAATATTCCATGTTTATCGCCAATGAAGCAAAAAAACCGAGATTAAACGCAAAAAAACGAAAATTAAACTTTGTTTATTGCCAAGAAAGGCCGGAAAACATTGATAAAACGCAAGAAAGAATGAAATAAACAAGGTAATTTGCCAAAGAAGACAGAAAATATGGAAAAACGCAAGAAAGGATGGAATAAATGAGAATCAAAGCCAATAATGGCAGGAAAACCTGGAGTCAACGCGAATCATGGAAGAATAATCAAGGTATTTGCCAAAAATTATCGAAAACACGATATTAAACGCAAGAAAAAATAGAATAAAAAGGTAATTCGCAATGGAAGACTGAAAATCGTAAGAAAGTGCTGAAAAAGTGGAAATAGAAAAGGATTTTCGCCAAGCATATGCGAAAAAAACGGTAATAAACGGGAGAAGAACTGGAAAAAACAATGATAATTGCCAAGGAAGACAGAAAAAATGGGAGTAAACCCGAGAAGAAAGAATGAAATAATCCAAGTTAATCGCCAATGAAGCAAAAAAACCGAGGTTAAACGCAAAAAACGAAAATTAAACTTTGTTGATTGGCAAGGAAAGCCAAAAAACATTGAGAAAACGCAAGAAAGAATGAAATAAACGAGGTAAGTTGCCAAAGAAGACAGAAAATCTAAAAAAAAAACGCAAGAAAGGATGGAATAAAAGAGAATCAAAGCGAATAATGGACGGAAAAGCTGGAGTAAACGCGAATCATTAAAAAGAATAATCAAGCGTTTTTCCAGATTTTCTGTCTTCTTTGGCAAATTACCTCGTTTATTTCATTCTTTCTTGCGTTTTATCAATGTTTTAGGCCTTTCTTGGCAATCAACAAAGTTTAACCTTCGTTAAGATTTTCAGTCTTCCATCGCGAATTACCTCTTTTATTCTATTCTTTCTTGCGTTTAAAATCGTATTTTTGATCATTTTTGGAAAAATACCTTGATTATTCTTCCATGATTCGCGTTTACTCTAGCTTTTCCGGCCATTATTGGCTTTGATTCTCTTTTATTCCATCCTTACTATCGTTTTTCCAGATTTTCTGTCTTCTTTGGCAAATTACCTCGTTTATTTCATTCTTTCCTGCGTTTTATCAATGTTTTAGGCCTTTCTTGGCATTCAACAAAGTTTAACCTTCTTTTTTTGCGTTTAATCCTGGTTGGCTATTACCTTGGATTATTTCATTCTTTCTCGCGTTTACTCCCATTTTTTCTGTCTTCCTTGACAATTATCATTGTTTATTCCATTCCTTCATCCGTTTATTACCGCTTTTTCGGTTATGCTCTGCGAAAATCCTCTTCTATTCCTTCTTTTTCAGCACTTTCTTACGATGTCGGTCTTCCATTGCGAATTACTTCTTTTATTCTATTCTTTCTTGCGTTTAATATCGTGTTTTTGATCATTTTTGGCAAATACCTTGTTTATTCTTTCCTGATTCGCGTTAACTCTATCTTTTCCGGCCATTATTGGCTTTGATTCTCTTTTATTCCAACCTTTTTTGCGTTTTCTCCAGATTTTCTGTCTTCTGTGGCAAATTACCTCGTTTATTTAACTCATTCTTG
>JAJPWW010000241.1:0-24206 GCA_028673005.1 Tanypteryx hageni
CGGGAGAAAGAATGGAATAAACAATTATATTTGCCAAGGAACACTACAAAAATGGGAGTAGACGCAAGAAAGAATGAAATAATCCATGTTTATCGCTAATGAATAAAAAAAAAAACAGATTAAACGCAAAAAAACGAAAATAAAACTTTGTTGTTTGCCAATGAATGCCAAAAAACATTGAGAAAACGCAAGAAAGAATGAAAAAAACGAGGTATTTTGCCAAAGAAGACAGAAAATCTGGAAAAACGCAAGAAAGGATGGAATAAAGGGAATCAAATGCAATAATGGCCGGAAAAGCTGGAGTAAACGCGAATTATT
This sequence comes from Tanypteryx hageni, assembly GCA_028673005.1. Lineage (NCBI taxonomy): Eukaryota > Metazoa > Arthropoda > Insecta > Odonata > Petaluridae > Tanypteryx > Tanypteryx hageni. The sequence goes on from JAJPWW010000241.1 coordinate 319, forward strand.
GAATAATAATCACGGTATTTGCCAAAAATGATCAAAAATACGATATTAAACGCAAGAAAGAGTAGAATAAAAATGTAATTCGCAATGGAAGAATGAAAATCGTAAGAAAGTGCTGAAAAAGTGGAAATAGAAGAGGATTTTTGCCAAGCATAAGCAAAAAAAACGGTAATAAACGGGAGAAGAACTGGAATAACTAATGATAATTGTCAAGGAAGACAGAAAAAATGGGAGTAAACGCGAGAAAGAATGAAATAATCCAAGTTAATAGCCAAAAAAACAAAATAACCGGCGTTAAACGAGAAAAACGAAGGTAAATCTTTGTTGATTGCCAAAAAAGGCCTAAAACCTTGATAAAACGCAAGAAAGAATGAAATAAACGAGATAATTTGCCAAAAAGAAGTCAGAAAAACTGTAAAAACGCAAGAAAGGGCGAATAAAAGAGAATCAAAGCCAATAATGGCCGGAAAAGCTGGAGTAAACGCGAATCAGGGAAGAACAAACAAGGTATTTGCCAAAAAATGATCGAAAAAAAACGATTTTAAACGCAAGAAAGAATAGAATAAAAGAGGTAATTCGCAATGGACGACTGAAAATCGTAAGAAAGTGCTGAAAAAGAATGGAATAGAAGAGGATTTTAGCCAAGCAAAAGCTAAAAAAGGGAAATAAACGGGAGAAGGAATGGAATAATCAATGATAATTGCCAAGGAATACAGAAAAAATGGGAGTAAACGCGAGAAAGAATGAAATAATCCAAGTTAATCGCCAAGGATTCAAAAAAACCGGGATTAAACGCTTAAATTGAAGGTAAATCTTTGTTGATTGCCAAGAAAGCCCGAAAAAACATTGATAAAACGCAAGAAAGAATGAAATAAACGAGGTAATTTGCCAAAGAAGACAGAAAATCTGGAAAAAACGCAAGAAAGGATGGAATAAAAGAGAATCAAAGCCAATAATGGCAGGAAAAGCTGGAGTAAACGCGAATCATGGAAAAATAATCAAGGTATTTGCCAAAAATGATCGAAAATACGATATTAAACGCAAGAAAGAATAGAATAAAAAGGTAATTCGCAATGGGAAGACTGAAAATCGTAAGAAAGTGCTGAAAAAGTGGAAATAGAAAAGGATTTTCGCCAAGCATATGCGAAAAAACGGTAATAAACGGGAGAAGAACTGGAATAAACAATGATAATTGTCAAGGAAGACAGAAGAATTGGGAGTAAACGCGAGAAAGAATGAAATAATCCATGTTTATCGCCAATGAAACAAAAAAAACCGAGAATAAACGCAAAAAACGAAAATAAAACTTTGTTGATTGCCAAAGAAAGCCAAAAAACATTGAGAAAACGCGAGAAAGAATGAAATAATCCAAGTTAATAGCCAAGGAAGCAAAACAAACCGGCGTTAAACGAGAAAAACGAAGGTAAAACTTTGTTGATTGCCAAGAAAGGCCTAAAACATTGATAAAACGCAAGAAAGAATGAAATAAACGAGGTAATTTGCCAAAGAAGTCAGAAAAACTGTAAAAACGCAAGAAAGGATGGAATAAAAGGAGAATCAAAGCCAATAATGGCCGGAAAACCTGGAGTAAACGCGAATCAGGGAAGAACAAACAAGGTATTTGACAAAAATGATCGAGAAAACGATTTTAACGCAAGAAAGAATAGAATAATAGAGGTAATTCGCAATGGAAGACTGAAAATCGTAAGAAAGTGCTGAAAAAGAAGGAATAGAAGAGGATTTTAGCCAAGCAAAAGCTAAAAATGGGAAATAAAACGGGAGAAGGAATGGAATAAACAATTGAAGGTTGAACTTTGTTGATTGCCAAGAAAGGCCTAAAACATTTAGAAAACGCAAGAAAGAATGAAATAAACGAGGTAATTTGCCAAAGAAGAAAGAAAATCTGGAGAAAACTCAAGAAAGGATGGCATATAAGAGATTCAAAGCCAATAATGGCCGGAAAAGCTGTAGTAAACGCGAATCATGGAAGAATAATCAAGGTATTTGCAAAAAATGATCAAAAATACGATTTTAAACGCAAGAAAGAATAGAATAAAATTCTGAGCGTGCGGCCTCTGCGTCGGATGCCGAAGAGGATCTTGAGGGTTGCATATCCTGCCCCTGAAATAAGTTGCCAGAGGCGGAAGCCGAAGATGAGGCGCCCACGCTCTCCGCAAGGTGGGTATGGGCGGAGATGTTGAACGAGGTGGTAGCAGGTTGTCCCCCTGTTACTGACGAGGTCAGTGGCCGCTGTCCTCCAATGTCGAGGAGCCTTCTCCGGAGGAGAAAAAAAGCACTCGGCGAAGGTTTTCCTGCAAGGAACCAGAATATCCGCCCTCCGTTTTCTGCACGATCGTAAACTCCGTCACCTTACAGCTGTACAAGTGAGATCAGTTAAATGACACTGTTTGATTCAGCAAAATGTCATTCACGGATTTTCTATCGAAATCGGAGTTGTCCCTATCAGATCATGTTTCGGAATTCTACCCGTAAAGGGACTTTCAGCTCCGCAGCGCATTCTGAAATACGAAAACGTTGAAAAGTTGTTTAAAACAATTGCGAATTGTTATTAGCGGTCGACTTTTTTTAACTTTTCTTTTTTTCTACGTGTAATCGCCTGCATAATGATACCGAGAACTCGAACGTGCGGCATATAGATTTCAAGATAAAAATTATCGAACTTTAATGTACAAATGGGGTTAAATCGACCCCTAGAAACTGACAATTTTAAAATTTTCGATTTTTGTAGTCGGTTGCGAGAAAAGTTGTATAATCTTGCAAAATTTCAGCTTCCTAAGCTTATTAGATCGCATGCCCCCCACGCTAACATATGGGAGATATTCCGGGGTCTCTGGAGTCGAACTCAAGAAACCGTGAGCAAAAGCGACGACAATTCCCGATAGATATTGCGGCCATCTAGCGACACTGAAAATTTCAACCTCCGAGCTTACCGGCAAGTGCACGAAATTAATTCACAGAAATTGCGCTTTTTGTGCCTCCTGTCGTGGGAAAAGACGCGAATCTCGTCGTTTGCCGACCAAAAACAAATGAATGACGACGTATATATATAGAACACAGTATGATACCGATTTTCAGGCACTTCCGGATGAGCTGGAGTCTCGAAAGTTTTTCCTTGGGTAGAATTCTTCGTGGAGCCACCCAGAAAAAAACAAAATCTCGAAAAAAATGGACGACGCGGACGCAAAAAATTGGCAAATGTTTAAACAAATTCTCATAGTTTATGCACTTTTGCTAGTGCTACGAAGCTGAAATTTTTTTTTCCGGTAGAATTCCAAAAAAAAACCAGATAGAGACCAACACGATTTCGATATCTTAATTTGTTCGGCAGTTAAAAATTCTCAAAATGTTTAAACAAATAGAAAATTGTTTAGGTACTAGGGGATGAGCTAGGAAGCTGAAATTTTCAAATTATTTACAGAATGGTAAACTTTCACGAACAAACGTTTCGATTTTGCCATACATCAATTGCGGCGGCCGTTAAAAATTATTTAAGTTTTAAACAATTGGAAAAATACCGTTTCACTTCTAGAAGTGCCACAACTTCAACATTCTGCTGAAACGCGTAGCATTAGTATCCCGCGATGAAGACGGTGTAAAATGTTTGAAATTGCGACATTTGGGGATTGTTTTAAACAATTGTCGCGAGGCGTGGGAAAACGGAAATCTTTGGAATTAAAGGAATATAGGCGATGACGAGACGTCTACCTGAAAAACGAATGCTTCTTCTAGGCGAGATGAGATGCTCGCAGCAAGCAAGCGCCAACTATAGCAGTAACGCGTAGATGACACCTGCGCAGACATACCCCCACTCCCGCTTACTCTCTCCCTTCCTCGCGGTTGCCAGCTGTTGCTACTTGTGATATTTTCCTGTCCTCTCCCGTTGTTTTTTACGTGTTTGACTTTTGCTAAGCTCTTGGACATACTTGCACCCCCCCACTTGACCTCCCCCCACTTGCCGCCCCCCCCTCTTGCCGCCCCCCACTTGCCACCACTCCCCCACATGCCGCCCCCTCAAACTTGCCGCCTCGACCCCCCCGCTTGCCGCCCCCCCCACTTGCCGCCTCCCCCCCCCACTTGCCGTTCCCCCCCCAATTTCCGCCCCCCCCCACTTGCCGCCCCCCTTACTTGACGCCTGCCCACCATTTGCCTCCCCCCCCCACTTGCCGCCCCCCCCTTGCCGCTTCCCCCCCCCACTTGCCGCCTCCCCTCCCACTTGGCGCCTCCCCCCACTTTCAGCCTCGCCCCACCCCCACTTTCCGCCTCGCCCCCTCCCTCCTCTTTCCGCTTCGCCCCACCCCCCTTTGCCGCCCCCTTCCCCACTTCCCCCCCCTCCCACTTGCCCCCCCCCTTGCCGCCTCGCCCCCCCACACTTGCAGATTCGCCCCCCCACTTGCCGCCTCCCCCACTTGCCGCTCCCCCCCACTTGCCGCCTCCCCCCACTTGCCGCCCCCCCCACTTTACGCCAGGCCCCCCCCCACTTTTCGCCTGCCCCCCCCCCCACTTTCCGCCTCCCCCCCCACTTTCCGCCTCGCCCCCCCTACTTGCCCCCCTCCCCCCCACTTGCCGCCACCCCCACTTGCCGTCCCCCCCCCCACTTGCCGCCTCCCCCCCCTTCGGCCGGGGCCCCGCCGGCGACCTACCACGCCGCTTGAACCAGCCCGGAGACCTACCACGCCGCTCCAACTGCGATGGAGCGAAACGATCGCCAATTTTTGCATTCTTAGGAATATCGTGCACACGACACATTTCTGAGCGAGCGGCCTCTGCGTCGGATGCCGAAAAGGATCTTGAGGGTTGCATATCCTGCCCCTGAAAAAAGTTGGCAGAGGCGGAAGCCGAAGGATGAGGCGCCCACGCTCTCCGCAAGGTGGGTATGGGCGGAGGTGTTGAACGAGGTGGTAGCAGGTTGTCCCCCTGTTACTGCCGAGGTCAGTTGGCCGCTGTCCTCCATTGTCGAGGAGCCTTTTCCGGAGGAGAAAAGCACTCGGCGAAGGTTTTCCGGCAAGGAACCAGAATATCCGCCCTCCGTTTTCTGCACGATAGTAAACTCCGTCACCTTACAGCTGTGCAAGTGAGATCAGTTAAATGACACTGTTTGAATCAGCAAAATGTCATTCACGGATTTTCTATCGAAATCGGAGTTGTCCCTATCAGATCATGTTTCGGAATTCTACCCGTAAAGGGACTTTCAGCTCCGCAGCGCATTCGGAAATACGAAAACGTAGAAAAGTTGTTTAATTAATTGCGAATTGTTATTAGCGGTCGACGTTTTTTAACTTTTCTTTTTTTTTACGTGTAATCGCCTGCATAATGATACCGAGAACTCGAACGTGCGGCATATAGATTTCAAGATAAAAATTATCGAACTTTAATGTACAAATGGGGTTAAATCGACCCCTAGAAACTGACAATTTTAAAATTTTCGATTTTTGTAGTCGGTTGCGAGAAAAGTTGTATAATCTTGCAAAATTTCAGCTTCCTATGCTTATTAGATCGCGTTCCCCCACGCTAACATATGGGAGATATTCCGGGGTCTCTGGAGTCGAACCCAAGACACCGTGAGCAAAAGCGATGACAATTCCCGATAGATATTGCGGCCATCTAGCGACTCTGAAAATTTCATCCTCCGAGCTTACCGGCAAGTGCACGAAATTAATTCACAGAAATTGCGCTTTTTGTGCTTTCTGTCGTGGGAAAAGACGCGAATCTCGTCGTTTGCCGACCAAAAACAAATGAATGACGACGTATATATATAGAACACAGTATGATACCGATTTTCAGGTACTTTCTTATAAGCTGGAGACTCGAAATTTTTTCCTTGGGTAGAACTTTTTGCGGAGCCGCCCAGGGAAAAACAGAATCTCGAAAAAGTTTGACGACGCGGACGCAAAAAATTGGCAATTGTTCAAAAAAATTCTCATGGTTTATGCACTTTCGCACGTGCTACGCAGCTGAAATTTTTTCTGCAGGTAGAATTCCAAAAAAGAATTTGATAGAGACCACCACGATTTCGATATATTAATTTGTTCGGCAGTTAAAATTTCTCAAAATGTTTAAACAAATAGAAAAATGTTTAGGTACTAGGGGATAGGAAGCTGAAATTTTCAAAATATTTACAGAGTGGCGAACTTTTACGAAAAAACGTTTCGATTTTGCCATACATTAATTGCGGCGGCCGTTAAAAATTATTTAAATTTTAAACAATTTGAAAAATACCGTTTCACTTCTAGAAGTGCCACAACTTCAAAATTCTGCTAAAACGCGTAGCATTAGTATCCCGCGATGAAGACGGTGTAAAATGTTTGAAATTGCGACATTTGGGGATTGTTTTAAACAATTGCCCCTCCCTCCTCTTTCCGCTTCGCCCCACCCACCTTTGCCGCCCCCTTCCCCACTTCCCCCCCCCCCACTTGCCCCCCCCCTTGCCGCCTCGCCCCCCCCACACTTGCAGATTCGCCCCCCCACTTGCCGCCTCCCCCACTTGCCGCTCCCCCCCACTTGCCGCCTCCCCCCACTTGCCGCCCCCCCCACTTTACGCCAGGCCCCCCCCCACTTTTCGCCTCGCCCCCCCCCCCCACTTTCCGCCTCGCCCCCCCCCCACTTTCCGCCTCCCCCCCCACTTGCCGCTTCACCCCCCACTTGCCACACCCCCCCCACTTTCCGCCTCGCCCTAACCCCACTTTCCGCCTCGCCCTAACCCCACTTTCCGCCTCCCCCCCCCTTTCCGCCCCCCCCCCCCCACTTTCCGCCCCCCCCTACTTGCCACCCCCCCCTTTCCGCCTCCCCTCCCTTCGGCCGGTGCCCCGCCGGCGACCTACCTCGCCGCTCGAACCAGCCCGGAGACCTACCACGCCGCTCCGACTGCGATGGAGCGAAACGATCGACAATTTTTGCATTCTTAGGAATATCGTGCACACGACACATTTCTGCCGAATTTGGAGTTTTTCACCACACTCTCGGAAGTTAAATGTTAAAACCGAAATAATTTCCAAATAACTCGCGAATTTCGGCTGTCAAACTCTCCTCGTAGGAGCTGAACATTAACCCTTTCGTTAAAAGTTTAAGAATTTTTAACTGCAGGACAAATTGAAATATCGAAATCGGCCACAGGGTGTTGTAACAGAGGAGGTTTCGTTTCTCCTCCGTTGGGTCCACTACCAACTCTTGCAGGTCTCTTAGTGGAGGTGATTGCGTTTTGGTTCCGATTTTCCTTCCTTAGGCTGGCACCTGTTGCCTAAACGATCCTCCGAAGCTTGGGAGGGGGAAGATCGTCTGCCTCCTCCGTGGCAGCACGTATACGGCGATGTCGATCCCACGGCATGGCCTTCTGTTCTCCGATGGCCTGAAGTTCCGTCGATTCCTTCAACTTCATGTCAGCGAAGAACTTCACCGCCTTCTTTCGTAGCCCGTCCGTGATGGGCTCGGACTCAGTGAGATGGTATAAGGCCTCGTTTGGAATCCTTCCCAGGGCCAGGATGCAGCGGAGACAGGATCGCTCGGCAACGGCGAGTCTGCTCTTCCCAGCTGACGACAGCCTTCCACTCCACGCTGGCAAGGCATAAGTGAGGGCGCTGAAATGTATGGACCGGCACAAGAGCAGCTTTCTCCGAAGAGGAATATGCGGCGATCTGAGAAGTGGCGAAAGTGCTATCTTAGACCCAATAGCGCGGTGTGCTGCCCTGGTTGTATGTCGAGTGAAGTTGAGCTGTCTGTCTAAGGTCACACCCAGGTATAGGACCTCAGCCATCCAGTCAACCTGATCGACACCGACGAGTATGCCGTCGACGTCTGCCGGCCTGCCCGTGCGGAAGATGATGGCCTGTGTTTTCTTTGGATTGACGCAAATCCGCCACTTCTCGTACCAGTCCAGTAGCCCATAGGTGGCGCGTTGGAGGTAGTCCACCGCCTTCTTGGTGTTGGTGGAGCGGCAAACCAGTGCTGTGTCGTCAGCGTAGACTGCAAGGAGGGTGTTCCAGCCAACGTTCCTGGGAACGTCAGCCGTGAAGATGTTGTATAGGATAGGCCCTAGGACCGATCCCTGGGGAACTCCAGCGGTGATGCGTCTCAGGGAGGAGGTCGAGTAGTGCCATGCTACCCGAAAGGTCCTCGCGCGAAGATAGTCGGCGATGAAGAAGCGCTGCCATCTAAAGAAGCCGAAGGTTTGCAATTTCTGGAGAAGCCCGTCATGCCAAACCCTATCAAAGGGCTTGGTGACGTCGAAGAAGGCCGCCGCAGCACAGCAATTTCGGTTAAACGCATCAGTGACAAAACCGCAGACGCGGGCGACCTGATGACATGTCGTGTGCTCTGCTAGAAAACCGAACTGCTGTGTGGGAAGGATGTTGTGACTCTTGACATGGCATAGCAGGTGTGGCAAGACGATCCTCTCCAGCAGCTTCCCCAGACCATCCAACAGGGAGATCGGACGGAAGTTGGCGGCAGCGTCTGGTTTCTTCCCCGGTTTCGGGAAGCACACCACTCTGGCTTCCTTCCACATAGACGGGAAATGCCCAAGACGAAAGCAGGCGCAGAAGAGCATGGCCAGCCATGTTTCGATCGACTGCGGAATCTGCCGGAGTACTTCATTGCGAAGCCCATCCTCGCCAGGAGATTTGCGCAATCGCAGCTGCTTCAACGCTGACCCGATGTCCTCAGAGGAGACTATGTGCGGCTCTTCCTCCGCGGCAGAGTCCTCCTCTCCGTCTGTCGCGAGAAGATCCGGTCCTGGGTTTGGCTTGAAGACCTCCTCCATGTAAGAAGCCAGGTGATCCGCATTCTCCTCCGGGGAGCACGCCAGGCCTGATGATGTCCGGATGGGTGGAGCGGACGCTGGAAGGGTGCGCAGGGACTTTACCATATTCCAGATGGAGCCATCTTGGAGGGAGAGAGAAGCCATCTTCTTGTCCCATGAGAGGCGGCGGTGTTCGGCAATCATGTCCCGTAATTTTTGCTGCATGGCCAGTAGTCTCCTCCGCTGGATCCTGCAGCCAGTGCGCTGGAAATCTCCACGGACTTTGTTTTTCGCCTTGATGGCTGCAGTGATGTGAGGAGGCAGGGTGAGATAGTCCGGCACAGTATTCGGACGCCTTGGGATGGCCTGCTCAGCTGCAGTCCGAATTCGGGTCGTAATATCGGCAGCACATCTGTCTATTTCCTGCGGGGAGGTGAGAGGCGGAAAATCGTCGGGGAGGCCGTCGGTGAGGGAAGTTCGGAATCCTTCCCAGTCGGCATGGCTGAAGTCCTGGTGGTCGTCGTGCGGAAGACATCTCGGAACCGCCACCAGGTGAATGATCACCGGGTTGTGATCACTGGGAAGCGATGGGATGGTGTGAGCGTTGATGCTTGTTCGCAGCGCCCGATGCAGGACAAAATCCAGCACGTCTCCGGTGCCAGTGTGGTGATAGCGTGTCGGGTGCGAGGGAGCCGCAACACGAACTCCGGAGGAATCGACCCAGGAGCGAAGGATTCTCCCCTTCCTCTTGATGGAGCTGGAATTCCAGGACGGGTGCTTGCTGTTGAAGTCGCCTCCCGCTACCGTCTGGGCGCCAGTGCTGAAGACTGCCTCCAGGTCAGGAAGATGGATGTCCTTGCCTGGAGGTTGGTAGCAGGAAACAACGAACAGCTGTCCTCCAGCAGTGTCGACTGCAACCGCTGTAGTTTCCATGGTCGAAGTGGAGATTTGTATCTCATGGGCAGCGATGTCTCGGCGTACAAGGATAGCTGTTCCTCCCCCTGCGCCATCCTGACGGTCGCTACGGTAGACGGAGTAGCCTGGAACTGATAGTAGGTGGTTCTGCTTCAAGAAGGTCTCCTGGAGAAGGGCAATGGAAACGTCCTGTCTCTTCAGGAAGGCCAGCATCTCCGGGAGCTTTCTCGAGAGTCCTCCATCAGCGTTCCAGCTGACGAGGACAAGGGACCTGCAGTCTCTCCGTCTACGATGTAGGGCCATTGGAGAAGTTGAAATTGTCCAGCTGGTGAAGAACATTCCCCAGCGCCGAGAGCTGGGATTGGAGAGCCGCTGTAATAGTGGTAAGGAAAGAGATGAGGACGCTCAGAGGGTCCGTAGGTGCTGCCACCGTGGCAGATGAAGAGGCCGCCTGAATGCGTTGCCGCAGCTTCCGCTTCAGAGGGGCCCGTAAGTCCTCCGCCGACTCCGTCTGCGGCGGACGATTAGGAGGGAGCGGCGGGAATTGACCCGCAGTTTGCCGCAGGAATCCCACGTCCAGGCGTTGGCGTGGGGTGCTCCGCTGCTGCTGGACCGGGCGTGCTGCATTACCTCTACCCCAGGCGTTGGTTTTGCCAAGAGAAGGGTGGGGAGTAGTAGGGGCCGGCGGACGAGCAGCGGCAGTCTTCGTCCCTGGCTTCCGCTTCGGCGCCTTCCTGTCCTGCATTTTCCGCATCTCTTCCTGGTAGACAGGGCAGTCGCGGGAAAAGGGCGAATGCTCCTGGTTGCAGTTGCAACAAAGCAGCTTGGCGCCCGCAGCAGGTGTGCAGGTTTTTCCCTCGTGCGGACCAGCGCACTTGTAGCACCGGGGTGCTGCAGTGCATAAGGTGGAAGTGTGGCCGAACCGGTTGCAGCGAAAACACATCTGCGGAGTGTTTTGGCGGTAGGCCGAAATCCGGACCCTGCAGTTGACAAGGTACCGGATTTGGATGATATCTTTTGGGCGCCATTCCTCGTTTGGTGTGATACCAACGGTGAAGACGTCCAACAGCCTATCACCTTTCACCTTCATCTGGCGGACCCTCTTCACGATGACGCCCTTTTGGTCAAGGGCCTCGTGAATCTCTTCCGGCAGACAATCCTCGGCAAGACCTCTGATGACGAACGTGATGATCTTTTGGTCTGGTGAGACCCAGGTGGAGATCTGCGCCCCATTTTCCACCATGCAGGTACGGACAGCAAGTTAGTCCTTCATATTGCCCAGCTGGAGGCGAGTGGAGTCCTTCCCGCGGAGGAAGGAGAAGGTCTTGTCGCTGGCATGCGCCGCAACCAGCTCGCGGAGAGACCGGAGACTTTGCAACTCATAAATGAGGATGGACGGTGGTTTCTTCTCCTTTGGAGGGGCTGCTGCCGAAGTAGCGGGCTCTATGGTGTCCATCACCTCAGCGGAGGTGCCGGGACGAGCATTGGCCAAGTCCACATCCGAAAGGAGAGGCGCATATATATTGCTGGTCGAGACTGGAGCAATAGATTCCACCTTCCGTTGGCGCTTGTGTATGTTCTCATAGATGGTGGTGAATGGCGCAGGACGCCTTCCCCTCGGGTCACGAGAAGAAATGGTGAAGGGCTCGGACTCCGTTGCGAGATCCTGAGCTCCGGCGTAGCGAGCGGCCTCGACGTCGGATGCCGACAAGCATCTTGAGGGTTGCATATCCTGCCCCTGAAAAAAGTCGGCAGAGGCGGAAGCCGAAGATGAGGCGCCCACGCTCTCCGCAAGGTGGGTATGGGCGGAGGTGTTGAACGAGGTGGTAGCAGGTTGTCCCCCTGTTACTGACGAGGTCAGTTGGCCGCTGTCCTCCAATGTCGAGGAGCCTTCTCCGGAGGAGAAAAGCACTCGGCGAAGGTTTTCCGGCAAGGAACCAGAATATCCGCCCTCCGTTTTCTGCACGATCGTAAACTCCGTCACCTTACAGCTGTACTAGTGAGATCAGTTAAATGACACTGTTTGATTCAGCAAAATGTCATTCACGGATTTTCTATCGAAATCGGAGTTGTCCCTATCAGATCATGTTTCGGAATTCTACCCGTAAAGGGACATTCAGCTCCGCAGCGCATTCGGAAATACGAAAACGTTGAAAAGTTGTTTAAACAATTCCTAATTGTTATTAGCGGTCGATTTTTTTAACGTTTTAAAAATTTTCTTTTTTTTTCTACGTGTAATCGCCTGCATAATGATACCGAGAACTCGAACGTGCGGCATATAGATTTCAAGAAAAAAATTATCAAACTTTAATGTACAAATGGGGTTAAATCGACCCCTAGAAACTGACAATTTTAAAATTTTCGATTTTTGTAGTCGGTTGCGAGAAAAGTCGTATAATCTTGCAAAATTGCAGCTTCCTAAGCTTATTAGATCGCGTTCCCCCACGCTAACATATGGGAGATATTCCGGGGTCTCTGGAGTCGAACTCAAGACACCGTGAGCAAAAGCGACGACAATTCCCGATAGATATTGCGGCCATATAGCGGCACTGAAAATTTCAACCTCCGAGCTTACCGGCAAGTGCACGAAATTAATTCACAGAAATTGCGCTTTTTGTGCCTTCTGTCGTGGGAAAAGACGCGAATCTCGTCGTTTGCCGACCAAAAACAAATGAATGACGACGTATATATATAGAACACAGTATGATACCGATTGTCAGGCACTTCCGGATGAGCTGGAGTCTCGAAAGTTTTTCCTTGGGTAGAATTCTTCGTGGAGCCACCCAGGAAAAAACAAAATCTCGAAAAAAATGGACGACGCGGACGCAAAAAATTGGGAAATGTTTAAACAAATTCTCATAGTTTATGCACTTTTGCTAGTGCTACGCAGCTGAAATTTTTTTTTCCGGTAGAATTCCAAAAAAAAAACCAGATAGAGACCACCAAGATTTCGATATCTTAATTTGTTCGGCAGTTAAAAATTCTCAAAATGTTTAAACAAATAGAAAATTGTTTAGGTACTAGGGGATGAGCTAGGAAGCTGAAATTTTCAAATTATTTACAGAATGGTGAACTTTCACGAACAAACGTTACGATTTTGCCATACATCAATTGCGGCGGCCGTTAAAAATTATTTAAATTTTAAACAATTGGAAAAATACCGTTTCACTTCTAGAAGTGCCACAACTTCAACATTCTGCTGAAACGCGTAGCATTAGTATCCCGCGATGAAGACGGTGTAAAATGTTTGAAATTGCGACATTTGGGGATTGTTTTAAACAATTGTCGCGAGGCGTGGGAAAACGGAAATCTTTGGAATTAAAGGAATATAGGCGATGACGAGACGTCTACCTGAAAAACGAATGCTTCTTCTAGGCGAGATGAGATGCTCGCAGCAAGCAAGCGCCAACTATAGCAGTAACGCGTAGATGACACCTGCGCAGACATACCCCCACTCCCGCTTACTCTCTCCCTTCCTCGCGGTTGCCAGCTGTTGCTACTTGTGATATTTTCCTGTCCTCTCCCGTTGTTTTTTACGTGTTTGACTTTTGCTAAGCTCTTGGACATACTTGCACCCCCCCACTTGACCCCCCCCCACTTGCCGGCCCCCCCTCTTGCCGCCCCCCACTTGCCACTACTCCCCCAAATGCCGCCCCCTCCCACTTGCCGCCTCGACCCCCCCCGCTTGCCGCCCCCCCCCACTTGCCGCCTCCCCCCCCCACTTGCCGTTCCCCCCCCAATTTCCGCCCCCCCCCCCACTTGCCGCCTCCCCCCCCTCCACTTGCCGTTCCCCCCCCAATTTCCGCCCCCCCCCACTTGCCTCCCCCCCCCACTTGCCGCCCCCCCCCTTGCCGCTTCCCCCCCCCCCACTTGCCGCCTCCCCTCCCACTTGGCGCCTCCCCCCACTTTCAGCCTCGCCCCACCCAAACTTTCCGCCTCGCCCCCTCCCTCCTCTTTCCGCTTCGCCCCACCCCCCTTTGCCGCCCCCTTCCCCACTTCCCCCCCCCACTTGCCCCCCCCCCATGCCGCCTCGCCCCCCCCACACTTGCCGATTCGCCCCCCCACTTGCCGCCTCCCCCCACTTGCCGCTCCCCCCCACTTGCCGCCTCCCCCCACTTGCCGCCCCCCCCCACTTTACGCCAGGCCCCCCCCACTTTTCGCCTCGCCCCCCCCCCCCCCCACTTTCCGCCTCCCCCCCCACTTTCCGCCTCGCCCCCCCCACTTGCCCCCCTCCCCCCCACTTGCCGCCACCCCCACTTGCTTTCCCCCCCCCCAACTTGCCGCCTCCCCCCCCTTCGGCCGGGGCCCCGCCGGCGACCTACCACGCCGCTTGAACCAGCCCGGAGACCTACCACGCCGCTCCAACTGCGATGGAGCGAAACGATTGCCAATTTTTGCATTCTTAGGAATATCGTGCACACGACACATTTCTGAGCGAGCGGCCTCTGCGTCGGATGCCGAAGAGGATCTTGAGGGTTGCATATCCTGCCCCTGAAAAAAGTTGGCAGAGGCGGAAGCCGAAGATGAGGCGCCCACGCTCTCCGCAAGGTGGGTATGGGCGGAGGTGTTGAACGAGGTGGTAGCAGGTTGTCCCCCTGTTACTGACGAGGTCAGTTGGCCGCTGTCCTCCATTGTCGAGGAGCCTTTTCCGGAGGAGAAAAGCACTCGGCGAAGGTTTTCCGGCAAGGAACCAGAATATCCGCCCTCCGTTTTCTGCACGACCGTAAACTCCGTCACCTTACAGCTGTACTAGTGAGATCAGTTAAATGACACTGTTTGATTCAGCAAAATGTCATTCACGGTTTTTCTATCGAAATCGGAGTTGTCCCTATCAGATCATGTTTCGGAATTCTACCCGTAAAGGGACTTTCAGCTCCGCAGCGCATTCTGAAATACGAAAACGTAGAAAAGTTGTTTAAACAATTGCGAATTGTTATTAGCGGTCGACTTTTTTTAACTTTTTAATACTTTTCTTTTTTTCTACGTGTAATCGCCTGCATAATGATCCCGAGAACTCGAACGTGCGGCATATAGATTTCAAGATAAAAATTATCGAACTTTAATGTACAAATGGGGTTAAATCGACCCCTAGAAACTGACAATTTTAAAATTTTCGATTTTTGTAGTCGGTTGCGAGAAAAGTCGTATAATCTTGCAAAATTTCAGCTTCCTAAACTTATTAGATCGCGTTCCCCCACGCTAACATATGGGAGATATTCCGGGGTCTCTGGAGTCGAACCCAAGACACCGTGAGCAAAAGCGATGACAATTCCCGATAGATATTGCGGCCATCTAGCGACTCTGAAAATTTCATTCTCCGAGCTTACCGGCAAGTGCACGAAATTAATTCACAGAAATTGCGCTTTTTGTGCTTTCTGTCGTGGGAAAAGACGCGAATCTCGTCGTTTGCCGACCAAAAACAAATGAATGACGACGTATATATATAGAACACAGTATGATACCGATTTTCAGGTACTTTCTTATAAGCTGGAGACTCGAAATTTTTTCCTTGGGTAGAACTTTTTGCGGAGCCGCCCAGGGAAAAACAGAATCTCGAAAAAGTTTGACGACGCGGACGCAAAAAATTGGCAATTGTTCAAAAAAATTCTCATGGTTTATGCACTTTCGCACGTGCTACGCAGCTGAAATTTTTTCTGCAGGTAGAATTCCAAAAAAGAATTTGATATATTCGATATATTAATTTGTTCGGCAGTTAAAATTTCTCAAAATGTTTAAACAAATAGAAAATTGTTTAGGTACTAGGGGATGAGCTAGGAAGCTGAAATTTTCAAAATATTTACAGAGTGGCGAACTTTTACGAAAAAACGTTTCGATTTTGCCATACATTAATTGCGGCGGCCGTTAAAAATTATTTAAATTTTAAACAATTTGAAAAATACCGTTTCACTTCTAGAAGTGCCACAACTTCAAAATTCTGCTAAAACGCGTAGCATTAGTATCCCGCGATGAAGACGGTGTAAAATGTTTGAATTTGTGACATTTGGTGATTGTTTTAAACAATTGTCGCGAGGCGTGGGAAAACGGAAATCTTTGGAATTAAAGGAATATAGGCGATGACGAGACGTCTACCTGAAAAACGAATGCTTCTTCGAGGCGAGATGAGATGCTCGCAGCAAGCAAGCGCCAACTATAGCAGTAACGCGTAGATGACGACCTGCGCAGACATACCCCCACTCCCGCTTACTCTCTCCCTTCCTCGCGGTTGCCAGCTGTTGCTACTTGTGATATTTTCCTGTCCTCTCCCGTTGTTTTTTACGTGTTTGACTTTTGCTAAGCTCTTGGACATTCTTGCACCCCCCCACTTGACCCCCCCCCACTTGCCGCCCCCCTCTTGCCGCCCCCCACTTGCCACCACTCCCCCACATGCCGCCCCCTCCCAGTAGCCCCCTCGACCCCCCCCACTTGCCGCCCCCCCCAATTGCCGACTCCCCCCCACTTGCCGCCTCCCCCCCACTTTCCGCCCTCCCCCCACTTGCCGCCCCCCCTTACTTGCCGCCCGCCCACCATTTGCATCCCCCCCCACTTGCCGCCCCCCCCCTTGCCGCCTCCCCCCACTTGCCGCCTCCCCTCCCACTTGCCGCATCCCCCCACTTTCCGCCTCCCCCCACCCCCACTTTCCGCCTCGCCCCCTCCCTCCTCTTTCCGCTTCGCCCCACCCCCCTTTGCCTCCCCCTTCCCCACTTCCCCCCCCAACTTGCCCCCCCCCCCCCCTTGCCGCCTTGCCCCCCCACACTTGCCGATTCGCCCCCCCCACTTGCCGCCTCCCCCCTCTTGCCGCTCCCCCCCACTTGCTGCCTCCACCCCACTTTCCGCCCCCCCCCCACTTTCCGCCAGCCCCCCCCCCCACTTTTCGCCTCGCCCCCCCCCCCCCACTTTCCGCCTCGCCCCCCCCCCACTTTCCGCCTCCCCCCCCACTTGCCGCTTCACCCCCCACATGCCACACCCCCCCCACTTTCCGCCTCGCCCTAACCCCACTTTCCGCCTCCCCCCACACTTTCCGCCCCCCCCCCCCCACTTTCCGCCCCCCCCTACTTGCCGCTTCCCCCTCCACTTGCCACCCCCCCCCTTTCCGCCTCCCCTCCCTTCGGCCGGTGCCCCGCCGGCGACCTACCACGCCGCTCGAACCAGCCCGGAGACCTACCACGCCGCTCCGACTGCGATGGAGCGAAACGATCGACAATTTTTGCATTCTTAGGAATATCGTGCACACGACACATTTCTGAGCGTGCGGCCTCTGCGTCGGATGCCGAACAGGATCTTGAGGGTTGCATATCCTGCCCCTGAAAAAAGTTGGCAGAGGCGGAAGCCGAAGATGAGGCGCCCACGCTCTCCGCAAGGTGGGTATGGGCGGAGGTGTTGAACGAGGTGGTAGCAGGTTGTCCCCCTGTTACTGACGAGGTCAGTTGGCCGCTGTCCTCCATTGTCGAGGAGCCTTTTCCGGAGGAGAAAAGCACTCGGCGAAGGTTTTCCGGCAAGGAACCAGAATATCCGCCCTCCGTTTTCTGCACGACCGTAAACTCCGTCACCTTACAGCTGTACTAGTGAGATCAGTTAAATGACACTGTTTGATTCAGCAAAATGTCATTCACGGATTTTCTATCGAAATCGGAATAAACAATGATAATTGTCAAGGAAGACAGAAAAAATGGGAGTAAACCCGAGTAAGAATGAAATAATCCAAGTTAATCGCCAATGAAGCAAAAAAACCAGGATTAAACGCAAAAAACGAAGGTTGAACTTTGTTGATTGCCAAGAAAGGCCTAAAACATTTAGAAAACGCAAGAAAGAATGAAATAAACGAGGTAATTTGCCAAAGAAGACAGAAAATCTGGAGTAAACTCAAGAAAGGATGGCATATAAGAGATTCAAAGCCAATAATGGCCGGAAAAGCTGGAGTAAACGCAAATCATGGAAGAATAATCAAGGTATTTGCAAAAAATGATCAAAAATACGATATTAAACGCAAGAAAGAGTAGAATAAAAATGTAATTCGCAATGGAAGACCAAAATCGTAAGAAAATGCTGAAAAAGAAGGAATAAAAGAGGATTTTAGCCAAGCAAAAGCTAAAAAAGGGAAATAAACGGGAGAAGGAATGGAATAATCAATGATAATTGCCAAGGAATACAGAAAAAATGGGAGTAAACGCGAGAAAGAATGAAATAATCCAAGTTAATCGCCAAGGATTCAAAAAAAACCGGGATTAAACGCTTAAATTGAAGGTAAATCTTTGTTGATTGCCAAGAAAGCCCGAAAAACATTGATAAAACGCAGGAAAGAATGAAATAAACGAGGTAATTTGCCAAAGAAGACAGAAAATCTGGAAAAACGCAAGAAAGGATGGAATAAAAGAGAATCAAAGCCAATAATGGCAGGAAAAGCTGGAGTAAACGCGAATCATGGAAGAATAATCAAGGTATTTGCGAAAAATGATCGAAAATACGATTTTGAACGCAAGAAAGAATAGAATAAAAGAAGGAATTTGCAATGGAAGACCAAAATCGTAAGAAAGTGCTGAAAAAGAATGGAATAGAAGAGGATTTTAGCCAAGCAAAAGCTAAAAAAGGGAAATAAACGGGAGAAGGAATGGAATAAACAATGATAATTGCCAAGGAATACAGAAAAAATGGGAGTAAACGCGAGAAAGAATGAAATAATCCAAGTTAATCGCCAAGGATTCAAAAAAACCGGGATTAAACGCTTAAATTGAAGGTAAATCTTTGTTGATTGCCAAGAAAGCCCGAAAAAAATTGAAAAAACGCAAGAAAGAATGAAATAAACGAGGTATTTTGCCAAAGAAGACTGAAAATCTGGAAAAACGCAAGAAAGGATGGAATAAAAGAGAATCAAATCCAATAATTGCCGGAAAAGCTGGGGTAAACGAGAATTATTGAAGAATAATCAAGGTATTTGCCAAAAATGATCAAAAATACTATATTAAACGCAAGAAAGAGTAGAATAAAAAGGTAATTCGCAATGGAAGAATGAAAATCGTAAGAAAGTGCTGAAAAAGTGGAAATAGAAGAGGATTTTTGCCAAGCATAAGCAAAAAAAACGGTAATAAACGGGAGAAGAACTGGAATACACAATGATAATTGTCAAGGAAGACAGAAAAAATGGGAGTAAACCCGAGTAAGAATGAAATAATCCAAGTTAATCGCCAATGAAGCAAAAAAAACCAGGATTAAACGCAAAAAACGAAGGTTGAACTTTGTTGATTGCCAAGAAAGGCCTAAAACATTTAGAAAACGCAAGAAAGAATGAAATAAACGAGGTAATTTGCCAAAGAAGACAGAAAATCTGGAGTAAACTCAAGAAAGGATGGCATATAAGAGATTCAAAGCCAATAATGGCCGGAAAAGCTGGAGTAAACGCAAATCATGGAAGAATAATCAAGGTATTTGCAAAAAATGATCAAAAATACGATATTAAACGCAAGAAAGAGTAGAATAAAAATGTAATTCGCAATGGAAGACCAAAATCGTAAGAAAATGCTGAAAAAGAAGGAATAAAAGAGGATTTTAGCCAAGCAAAAGCTAAAAAAGGGAAATAAACGGGAGAAGGAATGGAATAATCAATGATAATTGCCAAGGAATACAGAAAAAATGGGAGTAAACGCGAGAAAGAATGAAATAATCCAAGTTAATCGTCAAGGATTCAAAAAAACCGGGATTAAACGCTTAAATTGAAGGTAAATCTTTGTTGATTGCCAAGAAAGCCCGAAAAACATTGATAAAACGCAAGAAAGAATGAAATAAACGAGGTAATTTGCCAAAGAAGACAGAAAATCTGGAAAAACGCAAGAAAGGATGGAATAAAAGAGAATCAAAGCCAATAATGGCAGGAAAAGCTGGAGTAAACGCGAATCATGGAAAAATAATCAAGGTATTTGCCAAAAATGATGGAAAATACGATATTAAACGCAAGAAAGAATAGAATTAAAAGGTAATTCGCAATGGAAGACTGAAAATCGTAAGAAAGTCCTGAAAAAGTGGAAATAGAAAAGGATTTTCGCCAAGCATATGCGAAAAACGGTAATAAACGGGAGAAGAACTGGAATAAACAATGATAATGGTCAAGGAAGACAGAAAAATGGGAGTAAACGCGAGAAAGAATGAAGTAATCCATGTTTATCGCCAATGAAACAAAAAAACCGAGATTAAACGCAAAAAACGAAAATAAAACTTTGTTGATTGCCAAAGAAAGCCAAAAAACATTGAGAAAACGCAAGAAAAAATGAAATAATCCAAGTTAATAGCCAAGGAAGCAAAACAACCGGCGTTAAACGAGAAAAACGTAGGTAAAAACTTTGTTGATTGCCAAGAAAGGCCTAAAACATTGATAAAACGCAAGAAAGAATGAAATAACGAGGTAATTTGCCAAAGAAGTCAGAAAAACTGTAAAAACGCAAGAAAGGATGGAATAAAAGAGAATCAAAGCCAATAATGGCCGAAAAACCTGGAGTAAACGCGAATCAGGGAAGAACAAACAAGGTATTTGACAAAAATGATCGAAAAAAACGATTTTAAACGCAAGAAAGAATAGAATAATAGAGGTAATTCGCAATGGAAGACTGAAAATCGTAAGAAAGTGCTGAAAAAGAAGGAATAGAAGAGGATTTTAGCCAAGCAAAAGCTAAAAATGGGAAATAAACGGAGAAGGAATGGAATAAACAATTGAAGGTTGAACTTTGTTGATTGCCAAGAAAGGCCTAAAACATTTAGAAAACGTAAGAAGAATAGAAATAAACGAGGTAATTTGCCAAAGAAGACAGAAAATCTGGAGAAAACTCAAGAAAGGATGGCATATAAGCGATTCAAAGCCAATAATGGCCGGAAAAGCTGGAGTGAAACGCGAATCATGGAAGAATAATCAAGGTATTTGCAAAAAATGTTCGAAAATACGATTTTAAACGCAAGAAAGAATAGAATAAAAGAAGTAATTCGCAATGGAAGACCAAAATCGTAAGAAAGTGCTGAAAAAGAAGGAATAAAAGAGGATTTTCGCCAAGCATAATATAAAAAAAAGCGGTAATAAACGGGAGAAAGAATGAAATAAACAATTATAATTGCCAAGGAAGACTGAAAAAATGGGAGTAAACGCTAGAAAGAATGAAATAATCCTTGTTTATCGCCAATGAAGCAAAAAAACCGATAATAAACGCAAAAAACGAAAATAAAACTTTGTTGATTGCCAAGAAAGGCCGAAAAACATTGACAAAACGCAAGAAAGAATGAAATAAACGATAATAATAATATAATATAATAAAATATATAATAAATAATGATAATTGTCAAGGAAGACAGAAAAAATGGGAGTAAACGCGAGAAAGAATGAAATAATCCAAGTTAATAGCCAAAAAAAACAAAATAACCGGCGTTAAACGAGAAAAAACGAAGGTAAATCTTTGTTGATTGCCAAAAAAGGCCTAAAACATTGATAAAACGCAAGAAAGAATGAAATAAACGAGGTAATTTGCCAAAGAAGTCAGAAAAACTGTAAAAACGCAAGAAAGGGCGAAATAAAAGAGAATCAAAGCCAATAATGGCCGGAAAAGCTGGAGTAAACGCGAATCAGGGAAGACACAAACAAGTTATTTGCCAAAAATGATCGAAAAAAACGATTTTAAACGCAAGAAAGAATAGAATAAAAGAGGTAATTCGCAATGGACGACTGAAAATCGTAAGAAAGTGCTGAAAAAGAATGGAATAGAAGAGGATTTTAGCCAAGCAAAAGCTAAAAAAGGGAAATAAACGGAGAAGGAATGGAATAATCAATGATAATTGCCAAGGAATACAGAAAAAATGGGAGTAAACGCGAGAAAGAATGAAATAATCCAAGTTAATCGCCAAGGATTCAAAAAAACCGGGATTAAACGCTTAAATTGAAGGTAAATCTTTGTTGATTGCCAAGAAAGCCCGAAAAACATTGATAAAACGCAAGAAAGAATGAAATAAACGAGGTAATTTGCCAAAGAAGACAGAAAATCTGGAAAAACGCAAGAAAGGATGGAATAAAAGAGAATCAAAGCCATAAATGGCAGGAAAAGCTGGAGTAAACGCGAATCATGGAAAAATAATCAAGGTATTTGCCAAAAAATGATCGAAAATACGATATTAAACGCAAGAAAGAATAGAATAAAAAGGTAATTCGCAATGGAAGAACTGAAAATCGTAAGAAAGTGCTGAAAAAGTGGAAATAGAAAAGGATTTTCGCCAAGCATATGCGAAAAACGGTAATAAACGGGAGAAGAACTGGAATAAACAATGATAATTGTCAAGGAAGACAGAAGAATTGGGAGTAAACGCGAGAAAGAATGAAATAATCCATGTTTTATCGCCAATGAAACAAAAAAAACCGAGATTAAAACGCAAAAAACGAAAATAAAACTTTGTTGATTGCCAAAGAAAGCCAAAAAACATTGAGAAAACGCGAGAAAGAATGAAATAATCCAAGTTAATAGCCAAAAAAAAAAAACAAAATAACCGGCGTTAAACGAGAAAAACGAAGGTAAATCTTTGTTGATTGCCAAAAAAGGCCTAAAACATTGATAAAACGCAAGAAAGAATGAAATAAACGAGGTAATTTGCCAAAGAAGTCAGAAAAACTGTAAAAACGCAAGAAAGGGCGAAATAAAAGAGAATCAAAAGCCAATAATGGCCGGAAAGCTGGAGTAAACGCGAATCAGGGAAGAACAAACAAGGTATTTGCCAAAAATGATCGAAAAAAACGATTTTAAACGCAAGAAAGAATAGAATAAAAGAGGTAATTTCGCAATGGGACGACTGAAAATCGTAAGAAAGTGCTGAAAAAGAATGGAATAGAAGAGGATTTTAGCCAAGCAAAAGCTAAAAAAGGGAAATAAACGGGAGAAGGAATGGAATAATCAATGATAATTGCCAAGGAATACAGAAAAAATAGGGAGTAAACGCGAGAAAGAATGAAATAATCCAAGTTAATCGCCAAGGATTCAAAAAAACCGGGATTAAACGCTTAAATTGAAGGTAAATCTTTGTTGATTGCCCAGAAAGCCCAAAAAACATTGATAAAACGCAAGAAAGAATGAAATAAACGAGGTAATTTGCCAAAAGAAGACAGAAAATCTGGAAAAAACGCAAGAAAGGATGGAATAAAAGAGAATCAAAAGCCTATAATGGCAGGAAAAGCTGGAGTAAAGGCGAATCATGGAAAAATAATCAAGGTATTTGCCAAAAATGATCGAAAATACGATATTAAACGCAAGAAAGAATAGAATAAAAAGGTAATTCGCAATCGAAGACTGAAAATCGTAAGATAGTGCTGAAAAAGTGGAAATAGAAAAGGATTTTCGCCAAGCATATGCGAAAAACGGTAATAAACGGGAGAAGAACTGGAATAAACAATGATAATTGTCAAGGAAGACAGAAGAATTGGGAGTAAACGCGAGAAAGAATGAAATAATCCATGTTAATAGCCAAGGAAGCAAAACAACCGGCGTTAAACGAGAAAAACGAAGGTAAAACTTTGTTGATTGCCAAGAAAGGCCTAAAACTCATGATAAAACGCAAGAAAGAATGAAATAAACGAGGTAATTTGCCAAAGAAGTCAGAAAAACTGTAAAAACGCAAGAAAGGATGGAATAAAAGAGAATCAAAGCCAATAATGGCCGAAAAACCTGGAGTAAACGCGAATCAGGGAAGAACAAACAAGGTATTTGACAAAAATGATCGAAAAAAACGATTTTAAAACGCAAGAAAGAATAGAATAATAGAGGTAATTCGCAATGGAAGACTGAAAATCGTAAGAAAGTGATGGAAAAGAAGGAATAGAAGAGGATATTAGCCAAGCAAAAGCTAAAAATGGGAAATAAACGGGAGAAGGAATGGAATAAACCAATTGAAGGTTGAACTTTGTTGATTGCCAAGAAAGGCCTAAAACATTTAGAAAACGTAAGAAGAATGAAATAAACGAGGTAATTTGCCAAAGAAGACAGAAAATCTGGAGAAAACTCAAGAAAGGATGGCATATAAGCGATTCAAAGCCAATAATGGCCGGAAAAGCTGGAGTGAACGCGAATCATGGAAGAATAATCAAGGTATTTGCAAAAAATGTTCGAAAATACGATTTTAAAACGCAAGAAAGAATAGAATAAAAGAAGTAATTCGCAATGGAAGACCAAAATCGTAAGAAAGTGCTGAAAAAAGAAGGAATAAAAGAGATTTTGCC
>JAJPWW010000242.1:0-36252 GCA_028673005.1 Tanypteryx hageni
CCGAAAAACATTGATAAAACGCAAGAAAGAATGAAATAAACGAGGTAATTTGCCAAAGAAGTCAGAAAATCTGTAAACACGCAAGAAAGGATGGAATAAAAGAGAATCAAAGCCAATAATGGCAGGAAAAGCTAAAGTAAACGCGAATCATGGAAGAATAATCAAGGGTATTTGCCAAAAATGATCAAAAAACGATTTTAAACGCAAGAAAGAATAGAATAAAAGAGGTATTTCGCAATGGAATACTGAAAATCGTAAGAAAGTGCTGAAAAAGAAGGAATAGAAGAGGATTTTAGCCAAGCAAAAGCTAAAAAAGGGAAATAAACGGGAGAAGGAATGGAATAAACAATGATAATTGCCAAGGAATACAGAAAAAAATGGGAGTAAACGCGAGAAAGAATGAAATAATCCAAGTTAATCGCCAAAGATGCAAAAAAACCGAAATTAAACGCTTACATTAAATTTAAATCTTTGTTGATTGCCAAGAAAGGCCTAAAACATTGATAAAACGCAAGAAAGAATGAAATAAACGAGGTAATTCGCCAAAGTAGTCAGAAAATCTGTAAAAACGCAAGAAAGGGTGGATAAAAGAGAATCAAAGCCAATAATGGCCGGTAAAGCTGGAGTAAACGCGAATCAGAAAAGAATAAACAAGGTATTTGCCAAAAATGATCAAAAAACGATTTTAAACGCAAGAAAGAATAGAATAAAAGAGGTAATTCGCAATGGAAGACTGAAAATCGTAAGAAAGTGCTGAAAAAGAAGGAATAGAAGAGGATTTTAGCCAAGCGAAAGCTAAAAAAGGGAAATAAACGGGAGAAGGAATGGAATAAACAATGATAATTGCCAAGAAAGACTGAAAAAATGGGAGTAAACGCGAGAAAGAATGAAATAATCCAAGTTAATCGCCAATGAAGCAATAAAACCAGGATTAAACGCAAAAAACGAAGGTTGAACTTTGTTGATTGCCAAGAAAGGCCTAAAACATTTAGAAAACGCAAGAAAGAATAAAATAAACGAGGTAATTTGCCAAAGACGACAGAAAATATGGAAAAACGCAAGAAAGGATGGAATAAAAGAGAATCAAAGCCAATAATGGCAGGAAAAGCTGGAGTAATGGCCGGAAAAGCTGGAGTAAACGCGAATCATGGAAGAATAATCAAGGTATTTGCCAAAAATGATCGAAAATACGATTTTAAACGCAAGAAAGAATAGAATAAAAGAAGTAATTCGAAATGGAAGACCAAAATCGTAAGAAAGTGCTGAAAAAGAAGGAATAAAAGAAGATTTTCGCCAAGCATAATATAAAAAAGCGGTAATAAACGGTAGAAAGAATGGAATCAACAATTTTAATTGCCAAGAAAGACTGAAAAAATGGGAGTAAACGCGAGAAAGAATGAAATAATCAATGTTTATCGCCAATGAAGCAAAAAAACCGAGATTAAACGCAAAAAAACGAAAATAAAACTTTGTTGATTGCCAAGAAAGGCCGAAAAACATTGATAAAACGCAAGAAAGAATGAAATAAACGAGGTAATTTGCCAAAGAAGTCAGAAAATCTGTAAACACGCAAGAAAGGATGGAATAAAAGAGAATCAAAGACAATAATGGCAGGAAAAGCTAAAGTAAACGCGAATCATGGAAGAATAATCAAGGTATTTGCCAAAAATGATCGAAAATACGATTTTAAACGCAAGAAAGAATAGAATAAAAGAAGTAACTCGCAATGGAAGACCAAAAACGTAAGAAAGTGCTGAAAAAGAAGGAATAAAAGAAGATTTTCGCCAAGCATAATATAAAAAAGCGGTAATAAACGGTAGAAAGAATGGAATAAACAATTATAATTGCCAAGAAAGACTAAAAAAATGGGAGTAAACGCGAGAAAGAATTAAATAATCAATGTTTATCGCCAATGAGGCAAAAAAACCGAGATTTAAACGCAAAAAAACGATAATAAAACTTTGTTGATTGCCAAGAAAGGCCGAAAAACATTGATAAAACGCAAGAAAGAATGAAATAAACGAGGTAATTTGCCAAAGAAGTCAGAAAATCTGTAAACACGCAAGAAAGGATGGAATAAAAGAGAATCAAAGCCAATAATGGCAGGAAAAGCTAAAGTAAACGCGAATCATGGAAGAATAATCAAGGTATTTGCCAAAAATGATCGAAAATACGATTTTAAACGCAAGAAAGAATAGAATAAAAGAAGTAACTCGCAATGGAAGACCAAAAACGTAAGAAAGTGCTGAAAAAGAAGGAATAAAAGAAGATTTTCGCCAAGCATAATATAAAAAAGCGGTAATAAACGGTAGAAAGAATGGAATAAACAATTATAATTGCCAAGAAAGACTAAAAAAATGGGAGTAAACGCGAGAAAGAATTAAATAATCAATGTTTATCGCCAATGAGGCAAAAAAACCGAGATTAAACGCAAAAAAACGATAATAAAACTTTGTTGATTGCCAAGAAAGGCCGAAAAACATTGATAAAACGCAAGAAAGAATGAAATAAACGAGGTAATTTGCCAAAGAAGTCAGAAAATCTGTAAACACGCAAGAAAGGATGGAATAAAAGAGAATCAAAGCCAATAATGGCCGGTAAAGCTGGAGTAAACGCGAATCAGAAAATAATAAACAAGGTATTTGCCAAAAATGATCAAAAAACGATTTTAAACGCAAGAAAGAATATAATAAAAGAGGTATTTCGCAATGGAATACTGAAAATCGTAAGAAAGTGCTGAAAAAGAAGGAATAGAAGAGGATTTTAGCCAAGCAAAAGCTAAAAAAGGGAAATAAACGGGAGAAGGAATGGAATAAACAATGATAATTGCCAAGGAATACAGAAAAAATGGGAGGTAAACGCGAGAAAGAATGAAATAATCCAAGTTAATCGCCAAAGATGCAAAAAAACCGAAATTAAACGCTTACATTAAATTTAAATCTTTGTTGATTGTCAAGAAAGGCCTAAAACATTGATAAAACACAAGAAAGAATGAAATAAACTAGGTAATTTGCCAAAGAAGACAGAAAATCTGGAAAAACGCAAGAAAGGATGGAATAAAAGAGAATCAAAGCCAATAATGGCCAGAAAAGCTGAAGTAAATGCGAATCATGGAAGAATAATCAAGGTATTTGCAAAAAATGATCGAAAATACGATTTTTAAACGCAAGAAAGTATAGAATAAAAGAAGTAATTCGCAATGGAAGACCAAAATCGTAAGAAAGTGCTGAAAAAGAAGGAATAAAAGAGGATTTTCGCCAAGCATAATATAAAAAAGCGGTAATAAACGGGAGAAAGAATGGAATAAACAATTATAATTGCCGTGGAACACTGAAAAAATGGGAGGTAAACGCGAGAAAGAATGAAATAATCCATGTTTATCGCCAATGAAGCAAAAAAAACAGAGATTAAACGAAAAAAACCAAAATAAAACTTTTTTGATTGCCAAGAAAGGCCTAAAACATTTAGAAAACGCAAGAAAGAATGAAATAAACGAGGTAATTTGCCAAAGAAGACAGAAAATCTGGAGAAAACTCAAGAAAGAATGGCATATAAGAGATTTAAAGACAATATTGGCCGGAAAAGCTGGAGTAAACGCGAATCATGGAAGAATAATCAAGGTATTTGCAAAAAATGATCGAAAATACGATTTTAAACGCAAGAAAGAATAGAATAAAAGAAGTAATTCGCAATGGAAGACCAAAATCGTAAGAAAGTTCTGAAAAAGAAGGAATAAAAGAGGATTTTCGCCAAGCATAATATAAAAAAGCGGTAATAAACGGGAGAAAGAATGGAATAAATAATTATAAATGCCAAGGAACACTACAAAAATGGGAGTAAACGCGAGAAAGAATGAAATAATCCATGTTTATCGCCAATGAAGCAAAAAAAACGAGATTAAACGCAAAAAACGAAAATAAAACTTTTTTGTTTGCCAAGAAAGGCCGAAAACATTGATAAAACGCAAGAAAGAATGAAATAAACAAGGTAATTTGCCAAAGAAGACAGAAAATCTGGAAAAACGCAAGAAAGGATGGCATATAAGAGGTTCAAAGCCAATAATGGCCTTAAAAGCTGGAGTAAACCCGAATCATGGAAGAATAATCAAGGTATTGCAAAAAATGATCGAAAATACGATTTTAAACGCAAGAAAGAATAGAATAAAAGAAGTAATTCGCAATGGAAGACCAAAATCGTAAGAAAGTGCTGAAAAAGAAGGAATAAAGGAGGATTTTCGCCAAGCATAATATAAAAAAGCGGTAATAAACGGGAGAAAGAATGGAATAAACAATAAAATTGCCAAGGAACACTACAAAAATGGGAGTAAACGCGAGAAAGAATGAAATAATCCATGTTTATCGCAAATGAAGCAAAAAAACCGAGATTAAACGCAAAAAAACGAAAATAAAACTTTGTTGATTACAAAGAAAGGCCGAAAAACATTGATAAAACGCAAGAAAGAACGAAATAAACCAGGTAATTTGCCAAAGAAGACAGAAAATATGGAAAAAACGCAAGAAAGGATGGAATAAAAGAGAATCAAAGCAAATAATAGCAGGAAAAGCTGGAGTAAACGCGAATCATGGAAGAATAATCAAGGTATTTGCCAAAAATGATCGAAAAAAACGATTTTAAACGCAAGAAAGAATAGAATAAATGAGGTAATTTGCAATGGAAGACTGAAAATCGTAAGAAAGTAATGAATAAGAATGAATAGAAGAGGATTTTAGCCAAGCAAAAGCTAAAAAAGGGAAATAAACGGGAGAAGGAATGGAATAAACAATGATAATTGCCAAGGAATACAGAAAAAATGGGAGTAAACGCGAGAAAGAATGAAATAATCCAAGTTAATCGCCAAAGATGCAAAAAACCGAAATTAAACGCTTAAATTGAATTTAAATCTTTGTTGATTGCCAAGAAAGGCCTAAATCATTGATAAAACGCATGAAAGAATGAAATAAACGAGGTAATTTGCCAAAGAAGACAGAAAATCTGGAAAAACGCAAGAAAGGATGGAATAAAAGAGAATCAAAGCCAATAATGGCCGGAAAAGCTGAAGTAAACGCAAATCATGGAAGAATAATCAAGGTATTTGCAAAAAATGATCGAAAATACGATTTTAAACGCAAGAAAGTATAGAAGAAAAGAAGTAATTCGCAATGGAAGACCAAAATCGTAAGAAAGTGCTGAAAAAGAAGGAATAAAAGAGGATTTTCGCCAAGCATAATATAAAAAAGCGGTAATAAACGTGAGAAAGAATGGAATAAACAATTATAATTGCCGCGGAACACTGAAAAAATGGGAGTAAACGCGAGAAAGAATGAAATAATCCAAGTTTATCGCCAATGAATCAAAAAAACCGAGATTAAACGCAAAAAACGAAAATTAAACTTTGTTGATAGTAGAGTATAAATGTTCGTTTGAGCACAGTCCGCCATTTTTTAATTTGATATTATAAAGATAAACAAAAGAAAAACCTAATGACGTCATAACAAAAGACGATCGTAATGTGCAATGTTAGGTTAGTACTTGGATGGCGGCGGATTCGAATCGAATTAAACTTTCTGGATTGGTATTTTTGGATGGCGGTGGATTTGAGTACGTTAAAATGAAGCGAAATATTGATCAAGTTTTTATATCCAATAAAATACAATCATTATTACTTTATAAATACACACAACACAAATAACAATCATTTTTTTCAAAGGAGGTGGTCCATCGATATGAATTTCTCCTTTATTGTAGTGTTCCAGGCATGGCTAATATCCTTCCCTCTGACGCCGATCTTCTAATTCTTATAATTCGGAAAATGTGGTGGTTATCTGATGGATGTCACGTGGATGATACAATTCAATATAATCAAAAGGTATCAATTTCAGATCCTCTAATTTCATCGTCTTCCAACCACGTTCATGATAGGTCTGAATAGCCGACCCAACTTTATGTATGATTGCGAGTTGTTTTAAGTCCATAATTGAAAATTAATTATTTTCAAATCAATGATTGCTTAGATTGATAATATATTAATAATTATTAAATATAAATTAAATTACCTTTGGAGAGCGATCTGATGCGTGGAATATCCGGATGCGTCTTTCTTCGAAAAACTCACTTTATGCACGCGACCGTCCTCTGCCGAGTCTCATCTATTTAGGTTACTAAGGAGTTTATGAATGAAAACACTTCGAGGTAGATGAAAAAACAGGTTTTCAGTCCAGCTATTGCACCCGAGTGGTGGATGTGTCTAGGTCACTAACCTCTGGTAGTAAAAAAAATAAGATCTACGGTCTCGCAGTCAAACGTCGGTTTTGCTCGAGCGTCTCGATAGAGAAAGTCATGTTTAATACCTGGGTAGGATAGGATATTGGCCTCTGGTTGTTTTAAAAAAAACTCACGGTCGGGGCAGGTTTTATCAAGTAAATAACACACGAGATAAGTAAAAAATCGATTTATTTAACAAAAATATATGCAAAGTTAGTTTTTTACAAACATTGATCCATACTCATTCTATATTTATTATTAAACAACCTCCATGTCGCTTCATTGGTTATAGCCTCTTTTAATAACGACTTCACCAGTCCACTTTTCACCAAATCGTCTTTCTTTGCTTCGATAAGTTCTTTTCTGAAACCATCATCCAATAATTGAATGAGTCTTAACGTTATTATCACGTAAAAAATCTGTACGGTTTGAGGATAATATAAGCGTGAAAGTATTGTATAGAAATTATATCTTTTTTGTTCGAATAAATTAAGCCATTTATCATTACTCAGAATGACTTCTCCTTCACCGATTTGAGTAAATTGCACACACAATTCACAAGTTTCACAATGATTAAACCCAACACTAACACTTTTCACTTTCTTATTATTCAGATAGTACACAGTTTCCAATAAGAGTTGATTGATTTCACAAATATTATTCTTCCGCGATGACTTTGGGGGTGATGCGGGATCTGCTTGCAGACTGGATGGTGGTGGTGGCGATGATGATGGTGGTGATGATTGGATAACTTCGGTCTTGGAACACTTCTCCTCCGTTTCGGTAGAACTCCTGAACTGCTCGAACTCTTTATAGCGAAAGACTGCGTGGAGTTTATATATTTCAATATAACCTACTATAACTGATGGAGGGGTGGGTGGTAGGAGTGAAGGGGAAAGGTGTGAAAGTGGAAGGGGGAGCCTTAGAAGACTTAAATCCTCGGCGATTGGTTGCTTGTCCTAGATTGCATCATGCGTAGGAGTTGATTTCTATTCGAGTTCTGAGTGGGGTGGGGGAGGGGATAGAGCCTTTCAATATTTACATCTGCGTGTGTTTTGGGTTCTCCTCAGCGCGTGTCTTCGGTCGGTCGTTTACCCTTCTAAGCAGGTTTTCGACGAGCTAAGTAGGTCACCAACTTTTAGGCAAAGAAAAACCGGTTCTGAGTGGGGTGGGGAGGGGAGAAGGATTGGGGCCTCAAATTAAAAAAGGGAAATTAAAAGACCTGCGGTTGCTCCAGCGTCTCGATAGAGAAAGTCATGTTTAATACCTGGATAGGATATTGGCCTCTGGTTGTTTTAAAAACCTACGGTCGGGGGCAGGTTTTATCAAGTAAATAACACACGGGAACAGTAAAAAAATCGATTTATTTAACAAAAATATATGCAAAGTTAGTTTTTTTTACAAACATTGCTCCATACTCATTCTATATTTATTATTAAACAACCTCCATGTCGCTTCATTGGTTATAGCCTCTTTTAATAACGACATTACCAGTCCACTTTTTGCCAAATCGTCTTTCTTTGCTTCGATAAGTTCTTTTCTGAAACCATCATCCAATAATTGAATGAGTCTTAACGTTATTATCACGTCAAAATCTGTACGGTTTGAGAATAATATAAGCGTGAAAGTATTGTATAGAAATTATATCTTTTTTGTTCGAATAAATTAAGCCATTGATCATTACTCAGAATGACTTCTCCTTCACCGATTTGAGTAAATTGCACACACAATTCAAAAGTTTCACAATGATTAAACCCAACACTAACACTTTTCACTTTCTTATTATTCAGATAGTACACAGTTTCCAATAAGAGTTGATTGATTTCACAAATATTATTCTTCCGCGATGACTTTGGGGGGTGATGCGGGATCTGCTTGCAGACTGGATGGCGGTGGTGGCGATGACGATGGTGGTGATGATTGCAGATTGGATAACTTCGGTCTTGGAACACTTCTCCTCCGTTTCGGTAGAACTCCTAAACTGCTCGAACTCTTTATAGCGAAAGACTGCGTGGAGTTTATATATTTCAATATAACCTACTATAACTGATGGAGGGGTGGGTGGTAGGAGTGAAGGGGAAAGGTGTGAAAGTGAAAGGGGGAGCCTTAGAAGTCTTAAATCCTCGGCGATTGGTTGCTTGTCCGAGATTGCATTATGCGGTGGAGTTGATTTATCTTCGAGCAGCAGTTTTGTAAATTCTTTGTCTCGCTTTCAAAATTCGATGAACTTGACAGTCGTTGAGGTGGGGATGGGTGAATTGGGGAAATGAAATAGGTTAAGATTTTCGCGATTGATTTGCAGAGAGTGTAAAGACAGCAAAACTCTCCAAAAAGGTCAGAGTGATAACTTTGGAGTCGAAATGGATTTTCGGTGTAGAAAAACGGTTGGAGGAAAGAGATGATTTCGTTAATGAGAGGTGGATAACCTATTCAAATATCACCTTCAAAGGCTTCTTCCCAGTTTCTCTTTAAATTTGAAATTTTACTGTTTCCCCAAGACAAGGTGTTGACCCCGTCGTCACAAAGATAACGTTTGTCATCAGAAGCACTCAAGGCAACTTTATTCATTTCCATCGAATAAAGTTCATGCTTTTTACTTTTAATCACATTCATTTTGCGAAATACAACAGAATTATCCCTTAAACAATTTACATAGTCCTCAAACTTTAAACCTTTATTGATAACTGCTTTGGTTATTCCTTTTGCTTTTTTCTTTTCCTTCGAATCTCTAACTTTAAATGCATACAATTTGCTCCGCAGTCCTACAAAATGAGTCATTATCTTTCCGTTACACTCGTCTTTAAATTTTCCAATCATCTTTTTATTTTTATCAGAGAAGCAAAGATGGTCCTTTGGAAAGTTGGATGTGTCGTAAAAGTCCAAGTCAGTCAACATATCTTTGTAAAAGTCATCAGTCCTTACTTCATAAATGAAGCTGTCAGTGTCCATGTAACATAGGTTTAACCTGTCACGGAATTTGGGCTTCATCCTCCGATAGTGAAAGTCATACATCAATGTTTTACTTAATTCTAAAACGGATAATCCTATATAAATAGGTTTATCCATTTTAATTTTAGATTTTCTCAAGTGAACGATGACTAAATTTTCATTAATGATCGTTCGGTCGAGGAATGTTGATTTGGATATTAGCTTATCCAATCGTTTTTCATTGGAAACCAATTCCAAATTTATCCTCTTCCGAACGTTCTCCATAGTTTTACCAAAAACGCAATTATTCATTAATTTGTAAAAATCCTTTTCAAAATCATTTTCTACAATTTTCCTACGTTCAGTGTTTAAATCGATATATGATTTCAACCACGGAGATTGGTTAAATTCAATGACTCGGTGAATTGTCTTGAGTCTTAGTCCAAGAGAAAGAGCCTGTTTTAGGTTAACGTAGTGAATAACATACTTTGTTTTATCGTCTAGAGTCGTCAACAGTTTGGTATGCTTACCACCTGGAGGAATTTTATTTTCAGGACATAACGGTAGATCGTTGTGTTCGTGGTGGAGATCACTCGGTTATTCTAAATCGACTTCTAAAATGTAACCTTTCGAATGGTCATCTGAAATAGAAGTTACGTTAAAATTTTGAATTTCCTCCCGATCAAGCCAACGAAACCCACTATGGGGCAGGTAATTACTCATTGCCCAGCCGTAGAGATTGTTAGCATCTAAATAAACAATATATCGAGATTCAATCTCTGGATTAAAATTATCTAGATACTTGTTATTGGCCTCAGAATACCTTTTCATGCACTGACTGATTCCACCTCGAATACCCTTCTCTACCATCAAAATCATGTCATAGTCATTCATCAGTTCAAGGTTAATTTTAGTGTATTTCAACATGGCGTCGAAAGCAAGACCTGGTGCGGTGAAGTACCATGTTGGGTCTAATTTGTACGTTTTCAAACATACTTCCCTAAAATTTTCAAAAACATCAGCTAACAACAAAACGTCAGTCTTCAGGTAAAGGTCGCTATATTCACCTAAAGTCGAGCAATTAAAATCGTCCCAAATTTTCTTTGCATAGTCATAGTCCTCGTCTTTGATGTGTTCCTGAGTCAACTGACTATAAAATTCCTCTTTGGGTGGTAAGCACACATCGTTCAATTTGTCCCAGCAGTCTACGTATTCATACGGAAAAACACCTTTACGAGTGACCAAGTCCAGTTTTTCTCCAAAAATCTTTGCAGTTTGCGCGAACTTATCTTGGGGGAGATTTTCAACTAATTTTGAGAGGGAAGAAGCCATGAAACGAAATGTATCGAGGTACCTGATGGAAAAGTTTTCACTCACCTTCTTTGAAAAGGAAATATATTTTTCCTCCGAATTGGGGATGCATTGCATTGCCTTTTCGTCGTAACCTAAATGAGGAATGATCAGGTGGGAGTCGTAACCGGATAGGTTGTGGATGAAAACGGGGAGAAAATTTGGCATTTTGAAATTTAAATTGCAATTTGAATGAGCAGGTCCTCGATACATACCCGTGAGATGACAGTGATCTCTCACGCGATCATCACCTAATTCCTCCCCACAAATGTGACAAACAGTCACCGTTTTGAATGCCTCCTGTTCCTCCGGGGTCATCGCAACCATAGGGGTCACGTTTTTGTACACTCTGCATATGAGCTCTGAGACCTCTCTTAAATTCTTAACGAATACCTCGGCGGCATCCGCACCACGATAGAGAACGGGATCGAAAATCTCTCCCGTGGAGGATACCAAAACAAAACAAAAAGACATGACCTCATGTTTTTGGGTGGATATCGAATAGGAATGATCAAGAGGGCTACTGCAACTGACAAATTTTGGTAGGATGCATTCGAAATCGGCGTACACCACGAAAGGGGCACGCATGGTGTGCCCGAAATTTTTGAATTTTAACCACTTGTCTTCATCTGTGGGGAGCAGGATTTTTGAGGGAGCATTGGTGTTGCAGTCCCGTTTATGTTCCACGAGCTTTTCTTCATCGTAATAATGAGTGAAACATCTTTTGCACATGTAAATTTTATAATGATTTTTAGTCATCTGGCAGTGAACTAATCTTTCAAAATTTCTTATATAACAATAATGGCTCTTGGAGCCTTCTGTTAAAAGCAAAAGGTCCCGGTGGTCATCGAGTTCCTCATCCACAACTTTGATAGGGTACACGTTATTTTTTTCATCAATACCAAAAACATTAACCGAAATATTGTTGGTTTTTTCAAATTTTGGAATTTTTGAGAGCTCTACTGGGTACTCTATGCAATCCCAATCATACCCTTTTCGAAATTCCTCGTTGTTGTATTTGGACACGCGTTGAGGATTTTTCTGAACATTTTTTGCCCAAATCGCATACTTAAAACAAAAGGAATCGCTATTATTGATATTTATTACCGAAAATGTGTTTTTTATTTTTGGTGACAAATCAATAAAAGAGGACCCTCTCAAAGGTCTATATTTATTGATCCTCAATTCCAACCCAAGAATCTCGGATAACGACCAACTGGAACCTTTTCCCTGCTGCTCAGACTTTTCCTTCAAAATTTTTCCAAAAAGTTTATTCAAAATTTCATCAATATCATTAGCCTGAAGGACTCGGACATTTTTCGTTTTGAACACTCTCTCACTGGATTCGTTCTCCTTTTTAAACGTAGCTTTTAAAATTATATTAATTTTCAGAGCCGTATTTGCCAACTGTTCGCTAATTTTACCTATCAAAATTCCCCTAATACCGTCTAAAAACGTGATAATGTCTTTATTCACTCCATCTCCACTCACCCAAAATGTCTTTAGACGATTCCTCACTGCCGATTCTATTTCTACAACTCGGTTTCCACCTCTCTGTATCACGTGTCGCATATGAACGTCGCTCATTTCATGGGCTACGCGATAACGTGGGTTAAAATATGCGAAACACACCTCACAAAGTGTTTCCATCCCCAACCGTTTAAAAAACAATGAAAGAAATAAAAAAATGAATAATTTATATATACAGGTTAGGAAAAAGGAGGTTAAATTGATATACGTAGTATCTGAAAAAAAATATCAATTTCAATACTCATACAATTGCATTCCCCCATTCCTATATATCAATTACATAATCTCACAAGTCTTATACTAAATAGTTCAACATTACAATAGAAACAATAATATGTAGAAATCTTGCTACTACTTTTTGCAATCTTTTCGTGTCACAGATCAATTCAATATTTATTCTTTTACGTACGTTCTCCATAGATTTCCCAAAAAAACTGAATTGTTCATTAATTTAAAGAATTCCTTTTCGAAATCGTTAGTAGCCAATTTCCGCTTCTCAGTATTATTTATTATATATGACTCAAGCCAATTAGATTGTTGAAATTCTATTATTCTATTAATATTTTTTTTAATTTTAACCCTAGCTGTAATGCTTGTTTCAACAGAGAAATGTGAATTACATAGCGTTTCTTATTGAGTAATGTTGTTAGAAGTTTTTTCTGATCTGAACCGGGCGGTTTATCATTTTCAGGTAGAAGGGAAATTCGTTATGTTGATCGCGAAGGTAACTTGGGTATTCCAAATCTACATCTAACAAATATCCTACGGCGCCTTCATCATCAATCTCTTCAATGTCTCATATATCTTTTGGATCAACCCATCTAAATCCTGAATAAGGCATTTTTTTACACATACTATACCCATACAAGTTATTTGCGTCTATATATGCTATATATGAACTTTCTTCTCTAGGATTATGTTCATTATGTACTTATTGTTTGCTTTCGAATACCGTTTAACACATTGAGCCAAACCTCCCCTGATTCCACGTTCTATCATAATAATCATATCGTAATCAGTCAGATATCTTATGAGAACCATGGATGGAGGACTTGTGATAGATGATAATTTATCACGTCACAAATTTTTAAATTTTTATTTCCCAATTTAGAAATCCATGGGAACATGTTTTCTATAACGTAACCCGAGGTGAAAGTGAAAGTATTATGAAACCCGGTATGAGGCCTCTGAAACCGAAGTTAAATTTTTATTTCCCCAATTTAGAAACCCAAAAACATGAGGTCATGTCTTTTTGTTTTGTTTTGGTATCCTCCACGGGAGAGATTTTCGATCCCGTTCTCTATCGTGGTGCGGATGCCGCCGAGGTATTCGTTAAGAATTTAAGAGAGGTCTCAGAGCTCATATGCAGAGTGTACAAAAACGTGACCCCTATGGTTGCGATGACCCCGGAGGAACAGGAGGCATTCAAAACGGTGACTGTTTGTCACATTTGTGGGGAGGAATTAGGTGATGATCGCGTGAGAGATCACTGTCATCTCACGGGTATGTATCGAGGACCTGCTCATTCAAATTGCAATTTAAATTTCAAAATGCCAAATTTTCTCCCCGTTTTCATCCACAACCTATCCGGTTACGACTCCCACCTGATCATTCCTCATTTAGGTTACGACGAAAAGGCAATGCAATGCATCCCCAATTCGGAGGAAAAATATATTTCCTTTTCAAAGAAGGTGAGTGAAAACTTTTCCATCAGGTACCTCGATACATTTCGTTTCATGGCTTCTTCCCTCTCAAAATTAGTTGAAAATCTCCCCCAAGATAAGTTCGCGCAAACTGCAAAGATTTTTGGAGAAAAACTGGACTTGGTCACTCGTAAAGGTGTTTTTCCGTATGAATACGTAGACTGCTGGGACAAATTGAACGATGTGTGCTTACCACCCAAAGAGGAATTTTATAGTCAGTTGACTCAGGAACACATCAAAGACGAGGACTATGACTATGCAAAGAAAATTTGGGACGATTTTAATTGCTCGACTTTAGGTGAATATAGCGACCTTTACCTGAAGACTGACGTTTTGTTGTTAGCTGATGTTTTTGAAAATTTTAGGGAAGTATGTTTGAAAACGTACAAATTAGACCCAACATGGTACTTCACCGCACCAGGTCTTGCTTTCGACGCCATGTTGAAATACACTAAAATTAACCTTGAACTGATGAATGACTATGACATGATTTTGATGGTAGAGAAGGGTATTCGTGGTGGAATCAGTCAGTGCATGAAAAGGTATTCTGAGGCCAATAACAAGTATCTAGATAATTTTAATCCAGAGATTGAATCTCGATATATTGTTTATTTAGATGCTAACAATCTCTACGGCTGGGCAATGAGTAATTACCTGCCCCATAGTGGGTTTCGTTGGCTTGATCGGGAGGAAATTCAAAATTTTAACGTAACTTCTATTTCAGATGACCATTCGAAAGGTTACATTTTAGAAGTCGATTTAGAATAACCGAGTGATCTCCACCACGAACACAACGATCTACCGTTATGTCCTGAAAATAAAATTCCTCCAGGTGGTAAGCATACCAAACTGTTGACGACTCTAGACGATAAAACAAAGTATGTTATTCACTACGTTAACCTAAAACAGGCTCTTTCTCTTGGACTAAGACTCAAGACAATTCACCGAGTCATTGAATTTAACCAATCTCCGTGGTTGAAATCATATATCGATTTAAACACTGAACGTAGGAAAATTGTAGAAAATGATTTTGAAAAGGATTTTTACAAATTAATGAATAATTGCGTTTTTGGTAAAACTATGGAGAACGTTCGGAAGAGGATAAATTTGGAATTGGTTTCCAATGAAAAACGATTGGATAAGCTAATATCCAAATCAACATTCCTCGACCGAACGATCATTAATGAAAATTTAGTCATCGTTCACTTGAGAAAATCTAAAATTAAAATGGATAAACCTATTTATATAGGATTATCCGTTTTAGAATTAAGTAAAACATTGATGTATGACTTTCACTATCGGAGGATGAAGCCCAAATTCCGTGACAGGTTAAACCTATGTTACATGGACACTGACAGCTTCATTTATGAAGTAAGGACTGATGACTTTTACAAAGATATGTTGACTGACTTGGACTTTTACGACACATCCAACTTTCCAAAGGACCATCTTTGCTTCTCTGATAAAAATAAAAAGATGATTGGAAAATTTAAAGACGAGTGTAACGGAAAGATAATGACTCATTTTGTAGGACTGCGGAGCAAATTGTATGCATTTAAAGTTAGAGATTCGAAGGAAAAGAAAAAAGCAAAAGGAATAACCAAAGCAGTTATCAATAAAGGTTTAAAGTTTGAGGACTATGTAAATTGTTTAAGGGATAATTCTGTTGTATTTCGCAAAATGAATGTGATTAAAAGTAAAAAGCATGAACTTTATTCGATGGAAATGAATAAAGTTGCCTTGAGTGCTTCTGATGACAAACGTTATCTTTGTGACGACGGGGTCAACACCTTGTCTTGGGGAAACAGTAAAATTTCAAATTTAAAGAGAAACTGGGAAGAAGCCTTTGAAGGTGATATTTGAATAGGTTATCCACCTCTCATTAACGAAATCATCTCTTTCCTCCAACCGTTTTTCTACACCGAAAATCCATTTCGACTCCAAAGTTATCACTCTGACCTTTTTGGAGAGTTTTGCTGTCTTTACACTCTCTGCAAATCAATCGCGAAAATCTTAACCTATTTCATTTCCCCAATTCACCCATCCCCACCTCAACGACTGTCAAGTTCATCGAATTTTGAAAGCGAGACAAAGAATTTACAAAACTGCTGCTCGAAGATAAATCAACTCCACCGCATAATGCAATCTCGGACAAGCAACCAATCGCCGAGGATTTAAGACTTCTAAGGCTCCCCCTTTCACTTTCACACCTTTCCCCTTCACTCCTACCACCCACCCCTCCATCAGTTATAGTAGGTTATATTGAAATATATAAACTCCACGCAGTCTTTCGCTATAAAGAGTTCGAGCAGTTCAGGAGTTCTACCGAAACGGAGGAGAAGTGTTCCAAGACCGAAGTTATCCAATCTGCAATCATCACCACCATCGTCATCGCCACCACCGCCATCCAGTCTGCAAGCAGATCCCGCATCACCCCCAAAGTCATCGCGGAAGAATAATATTTGTGAAATCAATCAACTCTTATTGGAAACTGTGTACTATCTGAATAATAAGAAAGTGAAAAGTGTTAGTGTTGGGTTTAATCATTGTGAAACTTTTGAATTGTGTGTGCAATTTACTCAAATCGGTGAAGGAGAAGTCATTCTGAGTAATGATCAATGGCTTAATTTATTCGAACAAAAAAGATATAATTTCTATACAATACTTTCACGCTTATATTATTCTCAAACCGTACAGATTTTGACGTGATAATAACGTTAAGACTCATTCAATTATTGGATGATGGTTTCAGAAAAGAACTTATCGAAGCAAAGAAAGACGATTTGGCAAAAAGTGGACTGGTAATGTCGTTATTAAAAGAGGCTATAACCAATGAAGCGACATGGAGGTTGTTTAATAATAAATATAGAATGAGTATGGAGCAATGTTTGTAAAAAAAACTAACTTTGCATATATTTTTGTTAAATAAATCGATTTTTTTACTGTTCCCGTGTGTTATTTACTTGATAAAACCTGCCCCCGACCGTTGGTTTTTAAAACAACCAGAGGCCAATATCCTATCCAGGTATTAAACATGACTTTCTCTATCGAGACGCTGGAGCAACCGCAGGTCTTTTAATTTCCCTTTTTTAATTTGAGGCCCCAATCCTTCTCCCCTCCCCACCCCACTCAGAACCGGTTTTTCTTTGCCTAAAAGTTGGTGACCTACTTAGCTCGTCGAAAACCTGCTTAGAAGGGTAAACGACCGACCGAAGACACGCGCTGAGGAGAACCCAAAACACACGCAGATGTAAATATTGAAAGGCTCTATCCCCTCCCCCACCCCACTCAGAACTCGAATAGAAATCAACTCCTACGCATGATGCAATCTAGGACAAGCAACCAATCGCCGAGGATTTAAGTCTTCTAAGGCTCCCCCTTCCACTTTCACACCTTTCCCCTTCACTCCTACCACCCACCCCTCCATCAGTTATAGTAGGTTATATTGAAATATATAAACTCCACGCAGTCTTTCGCTATAAAGAGTTCGAGCAGTTCAGGAGTTCTACCGAAACGGAGGAGAAGTGTTCCAAGACCGAAGTTATCCAATCATCACCACCATCATCATCGCCACCACCACCATCCAGTCTGCAAGCAGATCCCGCATCACCCCCAAAGTCATCGCGGAAGAATAATATTTGTGAAATCAATCAACTCTTATTGGAAACTGTGTACTATCTGAATAATAAGAAAGTGAAAAGTGATAGTGTTGGGTTTAATCATTGTGAAACTTGTGAATTGTGTGTGCAATTTACTCAAATCGGTGAAGGAGAAGTCATTCTGAGTAATGATAAATGGCTTAATTTATTCGAACAAAAAAGATATAATTTCTATACAATACTTTCACGCTTATATTATCCTCAAACCGTACAGATTTTTTACGTGATAATAACGTTAAGACTCATTCAATTATTGGATGATGGTTTCAGAAAAGAACTTATCGAAGCAAAGAAAGACGATTTGGTGAAAAGTGGACTGGTGAAGTCGTTATTAAAAGAGGCTATAACCAATGAAGCGACATGGAGGTTGTTTAATAATAAATATAGAATGAGTATGGATCAATGTTTGTAAAAAACTAACTTTGCATATATTTTTGTTAAATAAATCGATTTTTTACTTATCTCGTGTGTTATTTACTTGATAAAACCTGCCCCGACCGTGAGTTTTTTTTAAAACAACCAGAGGCCAATATCCTATCCTACCCAGGTATTAAACATGACTTTCTCTATCGAGACGCTCGAGCAAAACCGACGTTTGACTGCGAGACCGTAGATCTTATTTTTTTTACTACCAGAGGTTAGTGACCTAGACACATCCACCACTCGGGTGCAATAGCTGGACTGAAAACCTGTTTTTTCATCTACCCCGAAGTGTTTTCATTCATAAACTCCTTAGTAACCTAAATAGATGAGACTCGGCAGAGGACGTTCGCGGGCATAAAGTGAGTTTTTCGAAGAAAGACGCATCCGGATATTCCACGCATCAGATCGCTCTCCAAAGGTAATTTAATTTATATTTAATAATTATTAATATATTATCAATCTAAGCAATCATTGATTTGAAAATAATTAATTTTCAATTATGGACTTAAAACAACTCGCAATCATACATAAAGTTGGGTCGGCTATTCAGACCTATCATGAACGTGGTTGGAAGACGATGAAATTAGAGGATCTGAAATTGATACCTTTTGATTATATTGAATTGTATCATCCACGTGACATCCATCAGATAACCACCACATTTTCCGAATTATAAGAATTAGAAGATCGGCGTCAGAGGGAAGGATATTAGCCATGCCTGGAACACTACAATAAAGGAGAAATTCATATCGATGGACCACCTCCTTTGAAAAAAATGATTGTTATTTGTGTTGTGTGTATTTATAAAGTAATAATGATTGTATTTTATTGGATATAAAAACTTGATCAATATTTCGCTTCATTTTAACGTACTCAAATCCACCGCCATCCAAAAATACCAATCCAGAAAGTTTAATTCGATTCGAATCCGCCGCCATCCAAGTACTAACCTAACATTGCACATTACGATCGTCTTTTGTTATGACGTCATTAGGTTTTTCTTTTGTTTATCTTTATAATATCAAATTAAAAAATGGCGGACTCGCAATGGAAGACCAAAATCGTAAGAAAGTGCTGAAAAAGAAGGAATAAAAGAGGATTTTCGCCAAGCATAATATAAAAAAGCGGTAATAAACGTGAGAAAGAATGGAATAAACAATTATAATTGCCGCGGAACACTGAAAAAAATGGGAGTAAACGCGAGAAAGAATGAAATAATCCAAGTTTATCGCCAATGAATCAAAAAAAACCGAAATTAAACGCAAAAAAACGAAAATTAAACTTTGTTGATTGCCAAGAAAGGCCGAAAAACATTGATAAAACGCAAGAAAGAATGAAATAAACAAGGTAATTTGCCAAAGAATACAGAAAATCTGGAAAAACGCAAGAAAGTATGGAATAAAAGAGAATCAAATCCAATAATGGTCGGAAAAGCTGGAGTAAACGCGAATTATTGAAGAATAATCAAGGTATTTGCCAAAAATGACCAAAAATACGATATTAAACGCAAGAAAGAGTAGAATAAAAAGGTAATTCGCAATGGAAGAATGAAAATCGTAAGAAAGTGCTGAAAAAGTGGAAATAGAAGAGGATTTTTGCCAAGCATAAGCAAAAAACGGTAATAAACGGGAGAAGAACTGGAATAAACAATGATAATTGTCAAGGAAGACAGAAAAAATGGGAGTAAACGCGAGAAAGAATGAAATAATCCAATTAATCGCCAATGAAGCAAAAAAACCAGGATTAAACGCAAAAAACGAAGGTTGAACTTTGTTGATTGCCAAGAAAGGCCTAAAACATTGATAAAACGCAAGAAAGAATGAAATATACGAGGTAATTTGCCTAAGAAGACAGAAAATCTGGAAAAACGCAAGAAAGGATGGAATAAATGAGAATCAAAGCCAATAATGGCAGGAAAAGCTGGAGTAAACGCGAATTATGGAAGAATAATCAAGGTATTTGCAAAAAATGATCGAAAATACGATTTTAAAATTAAGAATGAATAGAATAAAAGAAGTAATACGCAATGGAAGACCAAAATCGTAAGAAAGTGCTGAAAAATAAGGAATGAAAGAGGATTTTCGCCAAGCATAATATAAAAAAGCGGTAATAAACGGGAGAAATAATGGAATAAACAATTATAATTGCCAAGAAAGACTAAAAAAATGGGAGTAAACGCGAGAAAGAATGAAATAATCAATGTTTATCGCCAATGAGGCAAAAAAAACCGAGATTAAACGCAAAAAACGATAATAAAACTTTGTTGATTGCCAAGAAAGGCCGAAAAACATTGATAAAACGCACGAAAGAATGAAATAAACGAGGTAATTTGCCAAAGAAGTCAGAAAATCTGTAAACACGCAAGAAAGGATGGAATAAAAGAGAATCAAAGCCAATAATGGCCGGTAAAGCTAGAGTAAACGCGAATCAGAAAAGAATAAACAAGGTATTTGCCAAAAATGATCAAAAAACGATTTTAAACGCAAGAAAGAATAGAATAAAAGAGGTAATTCGCAATGGGAGACTTAAAATCGTAAGAAAGTGCTGAAAAAGAAGGAATAGAAGAGGATTTTAGCCAAGCAAAAGCTAAAAAAGGGAAATAAACGGGAGAAGGAATGGAATAAACAATGATAATTG
Source organism: Tanypteryx hageni (assembly GCA_028673005.1). Taxonomy (NCBI): domain Eukaryota; kingdom Metazoa; phylum Arthropoda; class Insecta; order Odonata; family Petaluridae; genus Tanypteryx; species Tanypteryx hageni. Next base: position 20,492 of record JAJPWW010000242.1, read on the forward strand.
CCAAGGAATACAGAAAAAATGGGAGTAAACGCGAGAAAGAATGCAATAATCCAAGTTAATCGCCATAGATGCAAAAAAACCGAAATTAAACGCTTACATTAAATTTAAATCTTTGTTGATTGCCAAGAAAGGCCTAAAACATTGATAAAACGCAAGAAAGAATGAAATAAACGAGATAGTTTGCCAAAGAAGACAGAAAATCTGGAAAAACGCAAGAAAGGATGGAATAAAAGAGAATCAAAGCCAATAATGGCCAGAAAAGCTGAAGTAAATGCGAATCATGGAAGAATAATCAAGGTATTTGCAAAAAATGATCGAAAATACGATTTTAAACGCAAGAAAGTATAGAATAAAAGAAGTAATTCGCAATGGAAGACCAAAATCGTAAGAAAGTGCTGAAAAATAAGGAATGAAAGAGGATTTTCGCCAAGCATAATATAAAAAAGCGGTAATAAACGGGAGAAAGAATGGAATAAACAATTATAATTGCCGCGGAACACTGAAAAAATGGGAGTAAACGCGAGAAAGAATGAAATAATCCATGTTTATCGCCAATGAAGCAAAAAAACAGAGATTAAACGAAAAAAACCAAAATAAAACTTTTTTGATTGCCAAGAAAGGCCTAAAACATTTAGAAAACGCAAGAAAGAATGAAATAAACGAGGTAATTTGCCAAAGAAGACAGAAAATCTGGAGAAAACTCAAGAAAGAATGGCATATAAGAGATTTAAAGCCAATATTGGCCGGAAAAGCTGGAGTAAACGCGAATCATGGAAGAATAATCAAGGTATTGCAAAAAAATGATCGAAAATACGATTTTAAACGCAAGAAAGAATAGAATAAAAGAAGTAATTCGCAATGGAAGACCAAAATCGTAAGAAAGTTCTGAAAAAGAAGGAATAAAAGAGGATTTTCGCCAAGCATAATATAAAAAAGCGGTAATAAACGGGAGAAAGAATGGAATAAACAATTATAATTGCCAAGGAACACTACAAAAATGGGAGTAAACGCGAGAAAGAAGGAAATAATCCATGTTTATCGCCAATGAAGCAAAAAAACCGAGATTAAACGCAAAAAACGAAAATAAAACTTTTTTGTTTGCCAAGAAAGGCCGAAAACATTGATAAAACGCAAGAAAGAATGAAATAAACAAGGTAATTTGCCAAAGAAGACAGAAAATCTGGAAAAACGCAAGAAAGGATGGCATATAAGAGGTTCAAAGCCAATAATGGCCTTAAAAGCTGGAATAAACGCGAATCATGGAAGAATAATCAAGGTATTTGCCAAAAATGATCGAAAAAAACGATTTTAAACGCAAGAAAGAATAGAATAAAAGAGGTAATTTGCAATGGAAGACTGAAAATCGTAAGAAAGTAATGAATAAGAATGAATAGAAGAGGATTTTAGCCAAGCAAAAGCTAAAAAAGGGAAATAAACGGGAGAAGGAATGGAATAAACAATGATAATTGCCAAGGAATACAGAAAAAATGGGAGTAAACGCGAGAAAGAATGAAATAATCCAAGTTAATCGCCAAAATGCAAAAAACCGAAATTAAACGCTTAAATTGAATTTAAATCTTTGTTGATTGCCAAGAAAGGCCTAAAACATTTAGAAAACGCAAGAAAGAATGAAATAAACGAGGTAATTTGCCAAAGAAGACAGAAAATCTGGAAAAACGCAAGAAAGGATGGAATAAAAGAGAATCAAAGCCAATAATGGCCGGAAAAGCTGAAGTAAACGCAAATCATGGAAGAATAATCAAGGTATTTGCAAAAAATGATCGAAAATACGATTTTAAACGCAAGAAAGTATAGAAGAAAAGAAGTAATTCGCAATGGAAGACCAAAATCGTAAGAAAGTGCTGAAAAAGAATGAATAAAAGAGGATTTTCGCCAAGCATAATATAAAAAAGCGGTAATAAACGTGAGAAAGAATGGAATAAACAATTATAATTGCCGCGGAACACTGAAAAAATGGGAGTAAACGCGAGAAAGAATGAAATAATCCAAGTTTATCGCCAATGAATCAAAAAAACCGAGATTAAACGCAAAAAACGAAAATTAAACTTTGTTGATTGCCAAGAAAGGCCGAAAAACATTGATAAAACGCAAGAAAGAATGAAATAAACAAGGTAATTTGCCAAAGAATACAGAAAATCTGGAAAAACGCAAGAAAGTATTGAATAAAAGAGAATCAAATCCAATAATGGTCGGAAAAGCTGGAGTAAACGCGAATTATTGAAGAATAATCAAGGTATTTGCCAAAAATGACCAAAAATACGATATTAAACGCAAGAAAGAGTAGAATAAAAAGGTAATTCGCAATGGAAGAATGAAAATCGTAAGAAAGTGCTGAAAAAGTGGAAATAGAAGAGGATTTTTGCCAAGCATAAGCAAAAAACGGTAATAAACGGGAGAAGAACTGGAATAAACAATGATAATTGTCAAGGAAGACAGAAAAAATGGGAGTAAACGCGAGAAAGAATGAAATAATCCAATTAATCGCCAATGAAGCAAAAAAACCAGGATTAAACGCAAAAAACGAAGGTTGAACTTTGTTGATTGCCAAGAAAGGCCTAAAACATTGATAAAACGCAAGAAAGAATGAAATAAACGAGGTAATTTGCCTAAGAAGACAGAAAATCTGGAAAAACGCAAGAAAGGATGGAATAAATGAGAATCAAAGCCAATAATGGCAGGAAAAGCTGGAGTAAACGCGAATTATGGAAGAATAATCAAGGTATTTGCAAAAAATGATCGAAAATACGATTTTAAAATTAAGAATTAATAGAATAAAAGAAGTAATACGCAATGGAAGACCAAAATCGTAAGAAAGTGCTGAAAAATAAGGAATGAAAGAGGATTTTCGCCAAGCATAATATAAAAAAGCGGTAATAAACGGGAGAAAGAATGGAATAAACAATTATAATTGCCGCGGAACACTGAAAAAATGGGAGTAAACGCGAGAAAGAATGAAATAATCCATGTTTATCGCCAATGAAGCAAAAAAAACAGAGATTAAACGAAAAAAAACCAAAATAAAACTTTTTTGATTGCCAAGAAAGGCCTAAAACATTTAGAAAACGCAAGAAAGAATGAAATAAACGAGGTAATTTGCCAAAGAAGACAGAAAATCTGGAGAAAACTCAAGAAAGAATGGCATATAAGAGATTTAAAGCCAATATTGGCCGGAAAAGCTGGAGTAAACGCGAATCATGAAAGAATAATCAAGGTATTGCAAAAAATGATCGAAAAAACGATTTTAAACGCAAGAAAGAATAGAATAAAAGAGGTAATTTGCAATGGAAGACTGAAAATCGTAAGAAAGTAATGAATAAGAATGAATAGAAGAGGATTTTAGCCAAGCAAAAGCTAAAAAAGGGAAATAAACGGGAGAAGGAATGGAATAAACAATGATAATTGCCAAGATATACAGAAAAAATGGGGAGTAAACGCGAGAAAGATTGAAATAATCCAAGTTAATCGCCAAAGATGCAAAAAACCGAAATTAAACGCTTAAATTGAATTTAAATCTTTGTTGATTGCCAAGAAAGGCCTAAAACATTGATAAAACGCATGTAAGAATGAAATAAACGAGGTAATTTGCCAAAGAAGACAGAAAATCTGGAAAAACGCAAGAAAGGATGGAATAAAAGAGAATCAAAGCCAATAATGGCCGGAAAAGCTGAAGTAAACGCAAATCATGGAAGAATAATCAAGGTATTTGCAAAAAATGATCGAAAATACGATTTTAAACGCAAGAAAGTATAGAAGAAAAGAAGTAACTCGCAATGGAAGACCAAAATCGTAAGAAAGTGCTGAAAAAGAAGGAATAAAAGAGGATTTTCGCCAAGCATAATATAAAAAAGCGGTAATAAACGTGAGAAAGAATGGAATAAACAATTATAATTGCCGCGGAACACTGAAAAAATGGGAGTAAACGCGAGAAAGAATGAAATAATCCAAGTTTATCGCCAATGAATCAAAAAAACCGAGATTAAACGCAAAAAACGAAAATTAAACTTTGTTGATTGCCAAGAAAGGCCGAAAAACATTGATAAAACGCAAGAAAGAATGAAATAAACAAGGTAATTTGCCAAAGAATACAGAAAATCTGGAAAAACGCAAGAAAGTATGGAATAAAAGAGAATCAAATCCAATAATGGTCGGAAAAGCTGGAGTAAACGCGAATTATTGAAGAATAATCAAGGTATTTGCCAAAAATGACCAAAAATACGATATTAAACGCAAGAAAGAGTAGAATAAAAAGGTAATTCGCAATGGAAGAATGAAAATCGTAAGAAAGTGCTGAAAAAGTGGAAATAGAAGAGGATTTTTGCCAAGCATAAGCAAAAAACGGTAATAAACGGGAGAAGAACTGGAATAAACAATGATAATTGTCAAGGAAGACAGAAAAAATGGGAGTAAACGCGAGAAAGAATGAAATAATCCAATTAATCGCCAATGAAGCAAAAAAAACCAGGATTAAACGCAAAAAACGAAGGTTGAACTTTGTTGATTGCCAAGAAAGGCCTAAAACATTGATAAAACGCAAGAAAGAATGAAATAAACGAGGTAATTTGCCTAAGAAGACAGAAAATCTGGAAAAACGCAAGAAAGGATGGAATAAATGAGAATCAAAGCCAATAATGGCAGGAAAAGCTGGAGTAAACGCGAATTATGGAAGAATAATCAAGGTATTTGCAAAAAATGATCGAAAATACGATTTTAAAATTAAGAATGAATAGAATAAAAGAAGTAATACGCAATGGAAGACCAAAATCGTAAGAAAGTGCTGAAAAATAAGGAATGAAAGAGGATTTTCGCCAAGCATAATATAAAAAAAGCGGTAATAAACGGGAGAAAGAATGGAATAAACAATTATAATTGCCAAGAAAGACTAAAAAAATGGGAGTAAACGCGAGAAAGAATGAAATAATCAATGTTTATCGCCAATGAGGCAAAAAAACCGAGATTAAACGCAAAAAACGATAATAAAACTTTGTTGATTGCCAAGAAAGGCCGAAAAACATTGATAAAACGCACGAAAGAATGAAATAAACGAGGTAATTTGCCAAAGAAGTCAGAAAATCTGTAAACACGCAAGAAAGGATGGAATAAAAGAGAATCAAAGCCAATAATGGCCGGTAAAGCTAGAGTAAACGCGAATCAGAAAAGAATAAACAAGGTATTTGCCAAAAATGATCAAAAAACGATTTTAAACGCAAGAAAGTATAGAATAAAAGAGGTATTTCGCAATGGAAGACTGAAAATCGTAAGAAAGTGCTGAAAAAGAAGGAATAGAAGAGGATTTTAGCCAAGCAAAAGCTAAAAAAGGGAAATAAACGGGAGAAGGAATGGAATAAACAATGATAATTGCCAAGGAATACAGAAAAAATGGGAGTAAACGCGAGAAAGAATGCAATAATCCAAGTTAATCGCCAAAGATGCAAAAAAACCGAAATTAAACGCTTACATTAAAATTAAATCTTTGTTGATTGCCAAGAAAGGCCTAAAACATTGATAAAACGCAAGAAAGAATGAAATAAACGAGGTAATTTGCCAAAGAAGACAGAAAATCTGGAAAAACGCAAGAAAGGATGGAATAAAAGAGAATCAAAGCCAATAATGGCCAGAAAAGCTGAAGTAAATGCGAATCATGGAAGAATAATCAAGGTATTTGCAAAAAATGATCGAAAATACGATTTTAAACGCAAGAAAGTATAGAATAAAAGAAGTAATTCGCAATGGAAGACCAAAATCGTAAGAAAGTGCTGAAAAAGAAGGAATAAAAGAGGATTTTCTCCAAGCATAATATAAAAAAGCGGTAATAAACGGGAGAAAGAATGGAATAAACAATTATAATTGCCGCGGAACACTGAAAAAATGGGAGTAAACGCGAGAAAGAATGAAATAATCCATGTTTATCGCCAATGAAGCAAAAAAACAGAGATTAAACGAAAAAAACCAAAATAAAACTTTTTTGATTGCCAAGAAAGGCCTAAAACATTTAGAAAACGCAAGAAAGAATGAAATAAACGAGGTAATTTGCCAAAGAAGACAGAAAATCTGGAGAAAACTCAAGAAAGAATGGCATATAAGAGATTTAAAGCCAATATTGGCCGGAAAAGCTGGAGTAAACGCGAATCATGGAAGAATAATCAAGGTATTGCAAAAAATGATCGAAAATACGATTTTAAACGCAAGAAAAAATAGAATTAAAGAAGTAATTCGCAATGGAAGACCAAAATCGTAAGAAAGTTCTGAAAAAGAAGGAATAAAAGAGGATTTTCGCCAAGCATAATATAAAAAAGCGGTAATAAACGGGAGAAAGAATGGAATAAACAATTATAATTGCCAAGGAACACTACAAAAATGGGAGTAAACGCGAGAAAGAATGAAATAATCCATGTTTATCGCCAATGAAGCAAAAAAACCGAGATTAAACGCAAAAAACGAAAATAAAACTTTTTTGATTGCCAAGAAAGGCCGAAAACATTGATAAAACGCAAGAAAGAATGAAATAAACAAGGTAATTTGCCAAAGAAGACAGAAAATCTGGAAAAACGCAAGAAAGGATGGCATATTAGAGGTTCAAAGCCAATAATGGCCTTAAAAGCTGGAGTAAACGCGAATCATGGAAGAATAATCAAGGTATTGCAAAAAATGATCGAAAATACGATTTAAACGCAAGAAAGAATAGAATAAAAGAAGTAATTCGCAATGGAAGACCAAAATCGTAAGAAAGTGCTGAAAAAGAAGGAATAAAGGAGGATTTTCGCCAAGATTAATATAAAAAAGCGGTAATAAACGGGAGAAAGAATGGAATAAACAATAAAATTGCCAAGGAACACTACAAAAATGGGAGTAAACGCGAGAAAGAATGAAATAATCCATGTTTATCGCAAATGAAGCAAAAAAAACCGAGATTAAACGCAAAAAACGAAAATAAAACTTTGTTGATTACAAAGAAAGGCCGAAAAACATTGATAAAACGCAAGAAAGAACGAAATAAACGAGGTAATTTGCCAAAGAAGACAGAAAATATGGAAAAACGCAAGAAAGGATGGAATAAAAGAGAATCAAAGTAAATAATAGCAGGAAAAGCTGGAGTAAACGCGAATCATGGAAGAATAATCAAGGTATTTGCCAAAAATGATCGAAAAAAACGATTTTAAACGCAAGAAAGAATAGAATAAAAGTGGTAATTTGCAATGGAAGACTGAAAATCGTAAGAAAGTGCTGAATAAGAATGAATAGAAGAGGATTTTAGCCAAGCAAAAGCTAAAAAAGGGAAATAAACGGGAGAAGGAATGGAATAAACAATGATAATTGCCAAGGAATACAGAAAAAATGGGAGTAAACGCGAGAAAGAATGAAATAATCCAATTAATCGCCAATGAAGCAAAAAAAACCAGGATTAAACGCAAAAAACGAAGGTTGAACTTTGTTGATTGCCAAGAAAGGCCTAAAACATTGATAAAACGCATGAAAGAGTGAAATAAACGAGGTAATTTGCCAAAGAAGACAGAAAACACGATATTAAACGCAAGAAAGAATAAAAAATAAAAAGGTAATTCGCAATGGAAGACTGAGAATCGTAAGAAAGTGCTGAAAAAGTGGAAATAGAAGAGGATTTTCGCCAAGCATATGCGAAAAAAACGGTAATAAACGAAAGAAGAAAGAAAGAAGAAAGAAAGAAAGGAATAGAAGAGGATTTTATCCAAGCAAAAGCTAAAACAGGGTAATAAACGGTAGAAGAAATGGAATAAACAATGATAATTGCCAAGGAATACAGAAAAAATGGGAGTAAACGCGATAAAGAATGAAATAATCCAAGTTAATGGCCAGGAAGCAAAATAACCGGCGTTTAAACGAGAAAAATAACAGTAAAACTTTGTTGATTGCCAAGAAAGGCCGGAAAACATTAAGAAAACGCAAGAAAGTGTTAAATAAACGAGGTAATTTGCCACAGAAGACAGAAAATCTGGAGAAAACTCAAAAAAGGTTAGAATAAAAGAGAATCAAAGCCAATAAAAGCCGGAAAAGATAGAGTGAACGCGATTCAGGAAAGAATAAACAAGGTATTTGGCAAAAATGATCGAAAATACGATTTTAAACGCAAGAAAGAATATAATAAAAGAGGTAATTCGCAATGGAAGACTGAAAATCGTAAGAAAGTGCTAAAAAAGAAGGAATAGAAGAAGATTTTAGCCAAGCAAAAGCTAAAAAAGTGTAATAAACGGGAGAAGAAATGGAATAAACAATTATAATTGCCGCGGAACACTGAAATAATGGGAGTAAACGCGAGAAAGAATGAAATATTCCATGTTTATCGCCAATGAAGCAAAAAAACCGAGATTAAACTCAAAAAACGAAAATAAAACTTTGTTGATTGCCAAGGAAAGCCAAAAAACATTGAGAAAACGCAAGAAAGAATGAAAAAAACGAGGTATTTTGCCAAAGAAGACAAAAAATCTGGAAAAAACGCAAGAAAGGATGGAATAAAAGAGAATCAAATCCAATAATGGCCGGAAAACCTGGAGTAAACGCGAATCATGGAAGAATAATCAAGGTATTTGCCAAAAATGATCGAAAACACGATATTAAACGCAAGAAAGAATAGAATAAAAAGGTAATTCGCAATGGAAAATGAAAATCGTAAGAAAGTGCTGAAAAAGTGGAAATAGAAGAGGATTTTCGCAGAGCATAACCGAAAAAGCGGTAATAAACGGATGAAGGAATGGAATAAACAATGATAATTGTCAAGGAAGACAGAAAAAATGGGAGTAAACGCGAGAAAGAATGAAAAGAATCCAAGTTAATCGCCAATGAAGCAAAAAAACCAGGATTAAACGCAAAAAACAAAGGTTGAACTTTATTGATTGCCAAGAAATGCCTAAAACATTGATAAAACGCAAGAAAGAATGAAATAAACGAGGTAAGTTGCCAAAGAAGACAGTAAATCTGGAAAAACGCAAGAAAGGATGGAATAAAAGAGAATCAAAGCGAATAATTGCCGGAAAAGCTGGAGTAAACGCGAATCATTAAAAAGAATAATCAAGCGTTTTTCCAGATTTTCTGTCTTCTTTGGCAAATTACCTCGTTTATTTCATTCTTTCTTGCGTTTTATCAATGTTTTAGGCCTTTCTTGGCAATCAACAAAGTTTAACCTTCGTTAAGATTTTCTGTCTTCCATCGCGAATTACCTCTTTTATTCTAATCTTTCTTGCTTTTAAAATCGTATTTTTGATCATTTTTGGCAAATACCTTGATTATTCTTCCATGATTCGCGTTTACTCTAGCTTTTCCGGCCATTATTGGCTTTGATTCTCTTTTATTCCATCCTTACTATCGTTTTTTCCAGATTTTCTATCTTCTTTGGCAAATTACCTTCGTTTATTTCATTCTTTCCTGCGTTTTATCAATGTTTTAGGCCTTTCTTGGCAATCAACAAAGTTTAACCTTCTTTTTTTGCGTTTAATCCTGGTTTGCGATTACCTTGGATTATTTCATTCTTTCTCGCGTTTACTCCCATTTTTTCTGTCTTCCTTGACAATTATCATTGTTTATTCCATTCCTTCATCCGTTTATTACCGCTTTTTCGGTTATGCTCTGCGAAAATCCTCTTCTATTCCATCTTTTTCAGCACTTTCTTACGATGTCGGTCTTCCATTGCGAATTACTTCTTTTATTCTATTCTTTCTTGCGTTTAATATCGTGTTTTTGGTCATTTTTGGCAAATACCTTGTTTATTCTTTCCGGATTCGCGTTAACTCTATCTTTTCCGTCCATTATTGGCTCTGATTCTCTTTTATTCCAACCTTTTTTGCGTTTTCCTCCAGATTTTCTGTCTTCTGTGGCAAATTACCTCGTTTATTTAACTCATTCTTGCGTTTTATCAATGTTTTTCGGCCTTTCTTGGCAATCAACAAAGTTTAACCTTCTTTTTTTGCGTTTAATCCTGTTTTTTTTTTGCTTCCTTGGCTATTAACTTGGATTATTTCATTCTTTCTCGCGTTTACTCACATTTTTTATGTATTCCTTGGCAATTATCATTGTTTATTCCATTCCTAAACGCGAATCAGGGAAAATAAACAAGGTATTTGCCAAAAATGATAGAATAAAATAGAATAGAATAAAAGAGGTAATTCGCAATGGAAGACTGAAAATCGTAAGAAAGTGCTGAAAAAGAAGGAATAGAAGAGGATTTTAGCCAAGCAAAAGCTAAAAAAGATTAATAAACGGTAGTAGAAATGGAATAAACAATGATAATTGCAAAGGAATACAGAAAAAATGGGAGTAACCGCGAGAAAGAATGAAATAATCCAAGTTAATATCCAAGGAAGCAAAAAAAAACAGGATTAAACGCAAAAGAAGAAGGTTAAACTTTGTTAATTGCCAAGAAAGGCCGAAAAACATTGATTAAACGCAAGAAAGAATGAAATAAACGAGGTAATTTGCCAAAGAAGACAGAAAATTTGGAAAAACGCAAGAAAGGATGGAATAAAAGGGAATCAAAGCCAATAATGGCCGGGAAAAGCTGGAGTAAACGCGATTCATGGAAGAATAATTAAGGTATTTGCCAAAAATAATCGAAAATAAGAATTTAAACGCAAGAAAGAATAGAATAAAAGAGGTAATTCCCAATGGAAGACTGAAAATCGTAAGAAAGTGCTGAAAAATAAGGAATGAAAGAGGATTTTCGCCAAGCATAATATAAAAAAGCGGTAATAAACGGGAGAAAGAATGGAATAAACAATTATAATTGCCAAGGAACACTGAAAAAATCGGAGTAAACGCGAGAAAGAATGAAATAATCCATGTTTATCGCCAATGAAGCAAAAAAACCGAGATTAAACGCAAAAAACGAAAATAAAACTTTGTTGATTGCCAAGGAAAGCCAAAAAAACATTGAGAAAACGCAAGAAAGAATGAAAAAAAACGAGGTATTTTGCCAAAGAAGACAGAAAATCTGGAAAAAACGCAAGAAAGGATGGAATAAAAGAGAATCAAATCCAATAATGGCCGGAAAACCTGGAGTAAACGCGAATCATGGAAGAATAATCAAGGTATTTGCCAAAAATGATCGAAAACACGATATTAAACGCAAGAAAGAATAAAAAATAAAAAGGTAATTCGCAATGGAAGACTGAGAATCGTAAGAAAGTGCTGAAAAAGTGGAAATAGAAGAGGATTTTCGCCAAGCATATGCGAAAAAACGGTAATAAACGAAAGAAGAAAGAAAGAAGAAAGAAAGAAAGGAATAGAAGAGGATTTTATCCAAGCAAAAGCTAAAAAAGGGTAATAAACGGTAGAAGAAATGGAATAAACAATGATAATTGCCAAGGAATACAGAAAAAATGGGAGGTAAACGCGATAAAGAATGAAATAATCCAAGTTAATGGCCAGGAAGCAAAATAACCGGCGTTAAACGAGAAAAATAACGGTAAAAACTTTGTTGATTGCCAAGAAAGGCCGGAAAACATTAAGAAAACGCAAGAAAGTGTTAAATAAACGAGGTAATTTGCCACAGAAGACAGAAAATCTGGAGGAAAACTCAAAAAAGGTTAGAATAAAAGAGAATCAAAGCCAATAAAAGCCGGAAAAGATAGAGTGAACGCGATTCAGGAAAGAATAAACAAGGTATTTGGCAAAAATGATCGAAAATACGATTTTAAACGCAAGAAAGAATATAATAAAAGAGGTAATTCGCAATGGAAGACTGAAAATCGTAAGAAAGTGCTAAAAAAGAAGGAATAGAAGAAGATTTTAGCCAAGCAAAAGCTAAAAAAGTGTAATAAACGGGAGAAGAAATGGAATAAAACAATTATAATTGCCGCGGAACACTGAAATAATGGGAGGTAAACGCGAGAAAGAATGAAATATTCCATGTTTATCGCCAATGAAGCAAAAAAAACCGAGATTAAACTCAAAAAACGAAAATAAAACTTTGTTGATTGCCAAGGAAAGCCAAAAAACATTGAGAAAACGCAAGAAAGAATGAAAAAAAACGAGGTATTTTGCCAAAGAAGACAAAAAATCTGGAAAAAACGCAAGAAAGGATGGAATAAAAGAGAATCAAATCCAATAATGGCCGGAAAACCTGGAGTAAACGCGAATCATGGAAGAATAATCAAGGTATTTGCCAAAAATGATCGAAAACACGATATTAAACGCAAGAAAGAATAGAATAAAAAGGTAATTCGCAATGGAAAATGAAAATCGTAAGAAAGTGCTGAAAAAGTGGAAATAGAAGAGGATTTTCGCCAAGCATATGCGAAAAAAACGGTAATAAACGGGAGAAGAAATGGAATAAACAATGATAATTGTCAAGGAAGACAGAAAAAATGGGAGTAAACGCGAGAAAGAATGAAAAGAATCCAAGTTAATCGCCAATGAAGCAAAAAAACCAGGATTAAACGCAAAAAACAAAGGTTGAACTTTATTGATTGCCAAGAAATGCCTAATACATTGATAAAACGCAAGAAAGAATGAAATAAACGAGGTAAGTTGCCAAAGAAGACAGTAAATCTGGAAAAACGCAAGAAAGGATGGAATAAAAGAGAATCAAAGCGAATAATTGCCGGAAAAGCTGGAGTAAACGCGAATCATTAAAAAGAATAATCAAGCGTTTTTCCAGATTTTCTGTCTTCTTTGGCAAATTACCTCGTTTATTTCATTCTTTCTTGCGTTTTATCAATGTTTTAGGCCTTTCTTGGCAATCAACAAAGTTTAACCTTCGTTAAGATTTTCTGTCTTCCATCGCGAATTACCTCTTTTATTCTAATCTTTCTTGCTTTTAAAATCGTATTTTTGATCATTTTTGGCAAATACCTTGATTATTCTTCCATGATTCGCGTTTACTCTAGCTTTTCCGGCCATTATTGGCTTTGATTCTCTTTTATTCCATCCTTACTATCGTTTTTTCCAGATTTTCTATCTTCTTTGGCAAATTACCTCGTTTATTTCATTCTTTCCTGCGTTTTATCAATGTTTTAGGCCTTTCTTGGCAATCAACAAAGTTTAACCTTCTTTTTTTGCGTTTAATCCTGGTTTGCGATTACCTTGGATTATTTCATTCTTTCTCGCGTTTACTCCCATTTTTTCTGTCTTCCTTGACAATTATCATTGTTTATTCCATTCCTTCATCCGTTTATTACCGCTTTTTTCGGTTATGCTCTGCGAAAATCCTCTTCTATTCCATCTTTTTCAGCACTTTCTTACGATGTCGGTCTTCCATTGCGAATTACTTCTTTTATTCTATTCTTTCTTGCGTTTAATATCGTGTTTTTGGTCATTTTTGGCAAATACCTTGTTTATTCTTTCCGGATTCGCATTAACTCTATCTTTTCCGTCCATTATTGGCTCTGATTCTCTTTTATTCCAAGCTTTTTTTGCGTTTTCTCCAGATTTTCTGTCTTCTGTGGCAAATTACCTCGTTTATTTAACTCATTCTTGCGTTTTATCAATGTTTTTCGGCCTTTCTTGGCAATCAACAAAGTTTAACCTTCTTTTTTTGCGTTTAATCCTGTTTTTTTTTTTGCTTCCTTGGCTATTAACTTGGATTATTTCATTCTTTCTCGCGTTTACTCACATTTTTTTATGTATTCATTGGCAATTATCATTGTTTATTCCATTCCTAAACGCGAATCAGGGAAAATAAACAAGGTATTTGCCAAAAATGATAGAATAAAATAGAATAGAATAAAAGAGGTAATTCGCAATGGAAGACTGAAAATCGTAAGAAAGTGCTGAAAAAGAAGGAATAGAAGAGGATTTTAGCCAAGCAAAAGCTAAAAAAGATTAATAAACGGTAGTAGAAATGGAATAAACAATGATAATTGCCAAGGAATACAGAAAAAATGGGAGTAACCGCGAGAAAGAATGAAATAATCCAAGTTAATATCCAAGGAAGCAAAAAAAAAACAGGATTAAACGCAAAAGAAGAAGGTTAAACTTTGTTAATTGCCAAGAAAGGCCGAAAAACATTGATTAAACGCAAGAAAGAATGAAATAAACGAGGTAATTTGCCAAAGAAGACAGAAAATTTGGAAAAACGCAAGAAAGGATGGAATAAAAGGGAATCAAAGCCAATAATGGCCGGAAAAGCTGGAGTAAACGCGATTCATGGAAGAATAATTAAGGTATTTGCCAAAAATAATCGAAAATAAGAATTTAAACGCAAGAAAGAATAGAATAAAAGAGGTAATTCCCAATGGAAGACTGAAAATCGTAAGAAAGGGCTGAAAAAGAAGGAAAAGAAGAGGATTTTAGCCAAGCAAAAACTAAAAAAGGGTAATAAACGGGAGAAGAAATGGAATAAACAATGATAATTGCCAAGGAATACAGAAAAAATGGGAGTAAACGAGAGAAAGAATGAAATAATTCAAGTAAATAGCCAAGGAATAAAAATAACCGGCATTAATCTAGAAAAACGATAGTAAAAACTTTGTTGATTGCCAAGAAAGGCCAAAAAACATTGAGAAAACGCAAGAAAGAGTTAAATATACGAGGTAATTTGCCATAGAAGACAGAAAATCTGGAGAAAACGCATAAAAGGATAAAATAATAGAGAATCAATGCCAAAAATGGCCCGAAAAGCTGGAGTAAACGCGAATCATGGAAGAATAATCAAGGTATTTGCCAAAAATGATCGAAAATACGATATTAAACGCCAGATAGAATAGAATAATAGAGGTTTTCAAAATTGAAGACCGAAAATCGTAGGAAAGTGCTAAATAAGAAGGAATAAAAGAGGATTTTCGCCAAGCATATGCGAAAAAACGGTAATAAACGGGAGAAGAAATGGAATAAACAATGATAATTGTCAAGGAAGACAGAAAAAATGGGAGTAAACGCGAGAAAGAATGAAATAATCCAATTAATCGCCAATGAAGCAAAAAAAACCAGGATTAAACGCAAAAAACGAAGGTTGAACTTTGTTGATTGCCAAGAAAGGCCTAAAACATTGATAAAACGCAAGAAAGAAAGAAATAAACGAGGTAATTTGCCAAAGAAGACAGAAAATCTGGAAAAACGCAAGAAAGGATGGAATAAAAGAGAATCAAAGCTAATAATGGCCGGAAAAGCTAAAGTAAACGCGAATCATGGAAGAATAATCAAGCGTTTTTCCAGATTTTCTGTCTTCTTTGGCAAATTACCTCGTTTATTTCATTCTTTCTTGCGTTTTATCAATGTTTTAGGCCTTTCTTGGCAATCAACAAAGTTTAACCTTCTTTTTTTGCGTTTAATCCTGGTTTGCGATTACCTTGGATTATTTCATTCTTTCTCGCGTTTACTCCCATTTTTTCTGTCTTCCTTGACAATTATCATTGTTTATTCCATTCCTTCATCCGTTTATTACCGCTTTTTCGGTTATGCTCTGCGAAAATCCTCTTCTATTCCATCTTTTTCAGCACTTTCTTACGATGTCGGTCTTCCATTGCGAATTACTTCTTTTATTCTATTCTTTCTTGCGTTTAATATCGTGTTTTTGGTCATTTTTGGCAAATACCTTGTTTATTCTTTCCTGATTCGCGTTAACTCTATCTTTTCCGTCCATTATTGGCTCTGATTCTCTTTTATTCCAACCTTTTTTGCGTTTTCTCCAGATTTTCTGTCTTCTGTGGCAAATTACCCTCGTTTATTTAACTCATTCTTGCGTTTTATCAATGTTTTTCGGCCTTTCTTGGCAATCAACAAAGTTTAACCTTCTTTTTTTTGCGTTTAATCCTGTTTTTTTTTTTGCTTCCTTGGCT
>JAJPWW010000243.1:0-35509 GCA_028673005.1 Tanypteryx hageni
CGGTAAAGCTGGAGTAAAGGCGAATCAGAAAAGAATAAACAAGGTATTTGCCAAAAATGATCAAAAAACGATTTTAAACGCAAGAAAGAATAGAATAAATGAGGTAATTCGCAATGGAAGACTGAAATCGTAAGAAAGTGCTGAAAAAGAAGGAATAGAAGAGGATTTTAGCCAAACAAAAGCTAAAAAAGGAAATAAACGGGAGAAGGAATGGAATAAACAATGATAATTGCCAAGGAATACAGAAAAAATGGGAGTAAACGCGAGAAAGAATGAAATAATCCAAGTTAATCGCCAAAGATGCAAAAAAACCGAAATTAGACGCTTACATTGAATTTAAATCTTTGTTGATTGCCAAGAAAGGCCTAAAACATTGATAAAACGCAATAAAGAACGAAATAAACGAGGTAATTTGCCAAAGAAGACAGAAAATATGGATAACGCAAGAAAGGATGCAATAAAAGAGAATCAAAGCCAATAATGGCCGGAAAAGCTGGAGTAAACGCGAATTATTGAAGAATAATCAAGGTATTTGCCAAAAATGATCGAAAAAACGATATTAAACGCAAGAAAGAGTAGAATAAAAAGGTAATTCGCAATGGAAGAATGAAAATCGTAAGAAAATGCTGAAAAAGTGGAAATAGAAGAGGATTTTCGCCAAGCATAATATAAAAAAGCGGTAGTAAACGCGAGAAAGAATGAAATAATCCATGTTTATCGCCAATGAAGCAAAAAAACCGAGATTAAACGCAAAAAACGAAAATAAAACTTGTTGATTGCCAAGAAAGGCCGAAAACATTGATAAAACGCAAGAAAGAATGAGATAAACGAGGTAATTTGCCAAAGAAGACAGAAAATTTGGAAAACGCAAAAAAGGATGGAATAAAAGAGAATCAAAGCCAATAATGGCCAGAAAAGCTAAAGTAAACGCGAATCATGGAAGAATAATCAAGGTATTTTCAAAAAATGATCGAAAACACGATATTAAACGCAAGAAAGAGTAGAATAAAAAGGTAATTCGCAATGGAAGAATGAAAATCGTAAGAAAGTGCTGAAAAAGTGGAAATAGAAGAGGATTTTTGCCAAGCATAAGCGAAAAAAACGGTAATAAACGGGAGAAGAAATGGAATAAACAATGATAATTGCCAAGGAACACTACAAAAATTGGAGTAAACGCGAGAAAGAATGAAATAATCCATGTTTATCGCCAATGAAGCAAAAAAAACCGGCGTTAAACGAGAAAAACGAAGGTACAACTTTGTTGATTGCCCAGAAAGGCCTAAACATTGATAAAACGCAAGAAAGAATGAAACAAACGAGGTAATTTGCAAAGAAGTCAGAAAATCTGTAAAAAAGCAAGAAAGGATGGAATAAAAGAGAATCAAAGCCAATAATGGCCGGTAAAGCTGGAGTAAACGCGATTCAGAAAAGAATAAACAAGGTATTTGCCAAAAATGATCGAAAAAACGATTTTAAACGCAGAAAGAATAGAATAAAAGAGGTAATTCGCAATGGAAGGACTGAAACTCGTAAGAAAGTGCTGAAAAAGAAGGAATAAAAGAGGACATTCGCCAAGCATAATATAAAAAAGCGGTAATAAACGGGAGAAAGAATGGAATAAACAATTATAATTGCCGCGGAACACTGAAAAAATGGGAGTAAACGCGAGAAAGAATGAAATAATCCATGTTTATCGCCAATGAAGCAAAACAAAACCGAGATTAAACGCAAAAAAACGAAAATAAAACTTTGTTGATAGCCAAGAAAGGCCGAAAAACATTGATAAAACGAAGAAAGAATGAAATAAACGAGGTAATTTGCCAAAGAAGTCAGAAAATCTGTAAAAACGCAAGAAAGGATGGAATAAAAGAGAATCAAAGCCAATAATGGCAGGAAAAGCTGGAGTAAACGCGAATCATGGAAGAATAATCAAGGTATTTGCAAAAAATGATCGAAAATACGGTTTTAAAACAAAAAGAATAGAATAAATGAAGTAATTTGCAATGGAAGACCAAAATCGTAAGAAAGTGCTAAAAAAAGAAGGAATAAAAGAGGATTTTCGCCTAGCATAATATAAAAAAGCGGTAATAAACGGGAGAAAAAATGGAATAAACAATTATAATTGCCGCGGGACACTGAAAAAATGGGAGTAAACGCGAGAAAGAATGAAATAATCCATGTTTATCGCCAATGAAGCAAAAAAAAACCGAGATTAAACGCAAAAAACGAAAATAAATCTTTGTTGATTGCCAAGAAAGGCCGAAAAACATTGATAAAACGCAAGAAAGAATGAAATAAACAAGGTAATTTGCCAAAGAAGACAGAAAATCTGGAAAAACGCAAGAAAGGATGGAATAAAAGAGAATCAAAGCCAATAATGGCAGGAAAAGCTGAAGTAAACGCGAATCATGGAAGAATAATCAAGGAATTTGCAAAAAAATGATCGAAAATACGATTTTTAACGCAAGAAAGTATAGAATAAAAGAAGTAATTCGCAATGGAAGACCAAATTCGTAAGAAAGTAATGAAAAATAAGGAATGAAAGAGGATTTTCGCCAAGCATAATATAAAAAAGCGGTAATAAACGAGAGAAGGAATGGAATAAACAATTATAATCGCCGCGGAACACTGAAAAAATGGGAGTAAAACGCGAGAAAGAATGAAATAATCCAAGTTTATCGCCAATGAAGCAAAAAAACCGAGATTAAACGCAAAATACGAAAATAAAACTTTGTGGATTGCCAAGGAAAGCCAAAAAACATTGAGAAAACCCAAGAAAGAATGAAAAAAACGAGGTAATATGCCAAAGAAGACAGAAAATCTGGAAAAAACGCAAGAAAGGATGGAATAAAAGAGAATTAAAGCCAATAATGGCCAGAAAAGCTGAAGTAAACGCGAATCATGGAAGAATAATCAAGGTATTTTCAAAAAATGATCGAAAATACGATTTAAAACACAAGAAAGTATAGAATAAAAGAAGTAATTCGCAATGGAAGACCAAAATCGTAAGAAAGTGCTGAAATAGAAGGAATAAAGAGGATTTTCGCCAAGCATAATATAAAAAAGCGGTAATAAACGGTAGAAAGAATGGAATAAACAATTATAATTGCAAGAAAGACTGAAAAAATGGAGTAAACGCAAGAAAGAATGAAATAATCAATGTTTATCGCCATGAAGCAAAAAAACCGAGATTAAACGCAAAAAACGAAAATAAAACTTTGTTGATTGCCAAGAAAGGCCGAAAAACATTGATAAACGCAAGAAAGAATAAAATAAACGAGGTAATTGCCAAAGAAGTCAGAAAATCTGTAAAAACGCAAGAAAAGATGGAATAAAAGAGAATCAAAGCCAATAATGGCCGGTAAAGCTGGAGTAAACGCGAATCAGAAAAGAATAAACAAGGTATTTGCCAAAAATGATCAAAAAAACGATTTTAAACGCAAGAAAGAATAGAATAAAAGAGGTAATTCGCAATGGAAGACTGAAAATCGAAAGAAAGTGCTGAATAAGAAGGAATAGAAGAGGATTTTAGCCAAGCAAAAGCTAAAAAAGGGAAATAAACAGGAGAAGGAATGGAATAAACAATGATAATTGCCAAGGAATACAGAAAAAATGGGAGTAAAAGCGAGAAAGAATGAAATAATCCAAGTTAATCGCCAAAGATGCAAAAAAACCGAAATTAAACGCTTACATTGAATTTAAATCTTTGTTGATTGCCAAGAAAGGCCTAAAACATTGATAAAACGCAAGAAAGAATGAAATAAACTAGGTAATTTGCCAAAGAAGACAGAAATTCTGGAAAAATGCAAGAAAGGATGGAATAAAAGAGAGTCAAATACAATAATGGCCAGAAAAGCTGAAGTAAACGCGAATCATGGAAGAATAATCAAGGTATTTGCAAAAAATGATCGAAAATACGATTTTAAACACAAGAAAGTATAGAATAAAAGAAGTAATTCGCAATGGAGGACCAAAATCGTAAGAAAGTGCTGAAAAAGAAGGAATAAAAGAGGATTTTTGCCAAGCATAATATAAAAAAGCTGTAATAAACGGGAGAAAGAATGGAATAAACAATTATAATTGCCGCGGAACACTGAAAAAATAAGAGTAAACGCGAGAAAGGATAAAATAATCCATGTTTATCGCCAATGAAGCAAAGAAACCGAGATTAAACGCAAAAAACGAAAATAAAACTTTTTTTATTGCCAAGAAAGGCCGAAAAACATTGATAAAACGCAAGAAAGAATGAAATAAACAAGGTAATTTGCCAAAGAGGACAGAAAATCTGGAAAAACTCAAGAAAGGATGTAATAAAAGAGAATCAAATCCAATAATGGCCGGAAAAGCTGGAGTAAACGCGAATTATTGAAGAATAATCAAGGTATTTGCCAAAAATGATCGAAAATACGATATTAACGCAAGAAAGAGTAGAATAAAAAGGTAATTCGCAATGGAAGAATGAAAATCGTAAGAAAAGTGCTGAAAAAGTGGAAATAGAAGAGGATTTATTCCAAGCATAAGCAAAAAAACGGTAATAAACGGGAGAAGAAATGGAATAAACAATGATAATTACCAAGGAACACTACAAAAATCGGAGTAAACGCGAGATAGAATGAAATAATCCATGTTTATCGCCAATGAAGCAAAAAAAACCGGCGTTAAACGAGAAAAACGAAGGTACAACTTTGTTGATTGCCCAGAAAGGCCTAAAACATTGATAAAACGCAAGAAAGAATGAAACAAACGAGGTAATTTGCCAAAGAAGTCAGAAAATCTGTAAAAAAGCAAGAAAGGATGGAATAAAAGAGAATCAAAGCCAATAACGGCCGGTAAAGCTGGAGTAAAGGCGAATCAGAAAAGAATAAACAAGGTATTTGCCAAAAATGATCGAAAAAAACGATTTTAAACGCAAGAAAGAATAGAATAAAAAAAGTAATTCGCAATGGAAGACCAAAATCGTAAGAAAGTGCTGAAAAAGAAGGAATAAAAGAGGATTTTCGCCAAGCATAATATAAAAAAGCGGTAATAAACGGTAGAAAGAATGGAATAAACAATTATAATTGCCAAGAAAGACTGAAAAAATGGGAGTAAACGCGAGAAAGAATGAAATAATCCAAGTTAATAGCCAAGGAAGCAAAATAACCGGCGTTAAACGAGAAAAACGAAGGTACAACTTTGTTGATTGCCAAGAAAGGCCTAAAACATTGATAAAACGCAAGAAAGAATGAAACAAACGAGGTAATTGCCAAAGAAGTCAGAAAATCTGTAAAAAAGCAAGAAAGGATGGAATTAAAGAGAATCAAAGCCAATAATGGCCGGTAAGCTGGAATAACGCGAATCAGAAAAGAATAAACAAGGTATTTGCCAAAAATGATCAAAAAACGATTTTAAACGCAAGAAAGAATAGAATAAAAGAGGTAATTCGCAATGGAGACTGAAAATCGTAAGAAAGTGCTGAAAAAGAAGGAATAGAAGAGGATTTTAGCCAAACAAAAGCTAAAAAAGGGAAATAAACGGGAGAAGGAATGGAATAAACAATGATAATTGCCAAGGAATACAGAAAAAATGGAAGTAAACGCGAGAAAGAATGAAATAATCCAAGTTAATCGCCAAAGATGCAAAAAAAACCGAAATTAAACGCTTACATTGAATTTAAATCTTTGTTGATTGCCAAGAAAAGCCTAAAACATTGATAAAACGCAAGAAAGATGAAATAAACGAGGTAATATGCCAAAGAAGACAGAAAATCTGGAAAAACGCAAGAAAGGATGGAATAAAAGAGAATCAAAGCCAATAATGGCCAGAAAAGCTGAAGTAAACGCGAATCATGGAAGAATAATCAAGGTATTTTCAAAAAATGATCGAAAATACGATTTTAAACGCAAGAAAGTATAGAATGAAAGAAGTAATTCGCAATGGAAGACCAAAATCGTAAGAAAGTGCTGAAATAGAAGGAATAAAAGAGGATTTTCGCCAAGCATAATATAAAAAAGCGGTAATAAACGGTAGAAAGAATGGAATAAACAATGATAATTGCCAAGAAATACAGAAAAAATGGGAGTAAACGCTAGAAAGAATGAATTAATCCAAGTTAATCGCCAAAGATGCAAAAAAACCGAAATTAGACGCTTACATTGAATTTAAATCTTTGTTGATTGCCAAGAAAGGCCTAAAACATTAATAAAACGCAATAAAGAACGAAATAAACGAGGTAATTTGCCAAAGAAGACAGAAAATATGGATAAACGCAAGAAAGGATGCAATAAAAGAGAATCAAAGCCAATAATGGCCGGAAAAGCTGGAGTAAACGCGAATTATTGAAGAATAATCAAGGTATTTGCCAAAATGATCGAAAAAACGATATTAAACGCAAGAAAGTGTAGAATAAAAAGGTAATTCGCAATGGAAGAATGAAAATCGTAAGAAAATGCTGAAAAAGTGGAAATAGAAGAGGATTTTCGCCAAACATAATATAAAAAAGCGGTAGTAAACGCGAGAAAGAATGAAATAATCCATGTTTATCGCCAATGAAGCAAAAAAAACCGAGATTAAACGCAAAAAACGAAATAAAACTTTGTTGATTGCCAAGAAAGGCCGAAAAACATTGATAAAACGCAAGAAAGAATGAGATAAACGAGGTAATTTGCCAAAGAAGACAGAAAATTTGGAAAAACGCAAAAAAGGATGGAATAAAAGAGAATCAAAGCCAATAATGGCCAGAAAAGCTAAAGTAAACGCGAATCATGGAAGAATAATCAAGGTATTTGCCAAAAATGATCGAAAACACGATATTAAACGCAAGAAAGAGTAGAATAAAAAGGTAATTCGCAATGGAAGAATGAAAATCGTAAGAAAGTGCTGAAAAAGTGGAAATAGAAGAGGATTTTTGCCAAGCATAAGCGAAAAAACGGTAATAAACGGGAGAAGAAATGGAATAAACAATGATAATTGCCAAGGAACACTACAAAAATTGGAGTAAACGCGAGAAAGATGAAATAATCCATGTTTATCGCCAATGAAGCAAAAAAACCGGCGTTAAACGAGAAAAACGAAGGTACAACTTTGTTGATTGCCCAGAAAGGCCTAAAACATTGATAAAACGCAAGAAAGAATGAAACAAACGAGGTAATTTGCCAAAGAAGTCAGAAAATCTGTAAAAAAGCAAGAAAGGATGGAATAAAGAGAATCAAAGCCAATAATGGCCGGTAAAGCTGGAGTAAACGCGATTCAGAAAAGAATAAACAAGGTATTTGCCAAAAATGATCGAAAAAACGATTTTAAACGCAAGAAAGAATAGAATAAAAGAGGTAATTCGCAATGGAAGACTGAAACTCGTAAGAAAGTGCTGAAAAAGAAGGAATAGAAGAGGATTTTAGCCAAGCAAAAGCTAAAAAAGGGAAATAAACGGGAGAAGGAATGGAATAAACAATGATAATTGCCAAGGAATACAGAAAAAATGGGAGTAAACGCGAGAAAGAATGAAATAATCCATGTTTATCGCCAATGAAGCAAAAAAAAACCGAGATTAAACGCAAAAAACGAAAAATAAAACTTTGTTGATAGCCAAGAAAGGCCGAAAAACATTGATAAAACGAAAGAAAGAATGAAATAAACGAGGTAATTTGCCAAAGAAGTCAGAAAATCTGTAAAAACGCAAGAAAGGATGGAATAAAAGAGAATCAAAGCCAATAATGGCAGGAAAAGCTGGAGTAAACGCGAATCATGGAAGAATAATCAAGGTATTTGCAAAAAATGATCGAAAATACGGTTTTAAAAACAAAAAAGAATAGAATAAATGAAGTAATTTGCAATGGAAGACCAAAATCGTAAGAAAGTGCTAAAAAAGAAGGAATAAAAGAGGATTTTTGCCAAGCATAATATAAAAAAGCGGTAATAAACGGGAGAAAAAATGGAATAAACAATTATAATTGCCGCGGGACACTGAAAAAATGGGAGTAAACGCGAGAAAGAATGAAATAATCCATGTTTATCGCCAATGAAGCAAAAAAACCGAGATTAAACGCAAAAAACGAAAATAAATCTTTGTTGATTGCCATGAAAGGCCGAAAAACATTGATAAAACGCAAGAAAGAATGAAATAAACAAGGTAATTTGCCAAAGAAGACAGAAAATCTGGAAAAACGCAAGAAAGGATGGAATAAAAGAGAATCAAAGCCAATAATGGCAGGAAAAGCTGGAGTAAACGCAAATCATGGAAGAATAATCAAGGAATTTGCAAAAAATGATCGAAAATACGATTTAAACGCAAGAAAGTATAGAATAAAAGAAGTAATTCGCAATGGAAGACCAAATTCGTAAGAAAGTAATGAAAAATAAGGAATGAAAGAGGATTTTCGCCAAGCATAATATAAAAAAGCGGTAATAAACGAGAGAAGGAATGGAATAAACAATTATAATCGCCGCGGAACACTGAAAAAATGGGATTAAACGCGAGAAAGAATGAAATAATCCATGTTTATCGCCAATAAAGCAAAAAAACCGAGATTAAACGCAAAAAAACGAAAATAAAACTTTGTGGATTGCCAAGGAAAGCCAAAAAACATTGAGAAAACCCAAGAAAGAATGAAAAAAACGAGGTAATATGCCAAAGAAGACAGAAAATCTGGAAAAACGCAAGAAAGGATGGAATAAAAGAGAATTAAAGCCAATAATGGCCAGAAAAGCTGAAGTAAACGCGAATCATGGAAGAATAATCAAGGTATTTCAAAAATTGATCGAAAATACGATTTTAAACACAAGAAAGTATAGAATAAAAGAAGTAATTCGCAATGGAAGACCAAAATCGTAAGAAAGTGCTGAAATAGAAAGAATAAAAGAGGATTTTCGCCAAGCATAATATAAAAAAGGGAAATAAACGGGAGAAAGAATGGAATAAACAATTATAATTGCAAGAAAGACTGAAAAAATGGGAGTAAACGCGAGAAAGAATGAAATAATCAATGTTTATCGCCAATGAAGCAAAAAACCGAGATTAAACGCAAAAAACGAAAATAAAACTTTGTTGATTGCCAAGAAAGGCCGAAAAACATTGATAAACGCAAGAAAGAATAAAATAAACGAGGTAATTTGCCAAAGAAGTCAGAAAATCTGTAAAAACGCAAGAAAAGATGGAATAAAAGAGAATCAAAGCCAATAATGGCCGGTAAAGCTGGAGTAAACGCGAATCAGAAAAGAATAAACAAGGTATTTGCCAAAAATGATCAAAAAAACGATTTTAAAACGCAAGAAAGAATAGAATAAAAGAGGTAATTCGCAATGGAAGACTGAAAATCGAAAGAAAGTGCTGAATAAGAAGGAATAGAAGAGGATTTTAGCCAAGCAAAAGCTAAAAAAGGGAAATAAACGGGAGAAGGAATGGAATAAACAATGATAATTGCCAAGGAATACAGATAAAATGGGAGTACACGCGAGAAAGAATGAAATAATACAAGTTAATCGCCAAAGATGCAAAAAAACCGAAATTAAACGCTTACATTGAATTTTAATCATTGTTGATTGCCAAGAAAGGCCAAAACATTGATAAAACGCAATAAAGAACGAAATAAACGAGGTAATTTGCCAAAGAAGACAGAAAATATGGAAAAACGCAAGAAAGGAGGTAATAAAAGAGAATCAAAGCCAATAATGGCCGGAAAAGCTGGAGTAAACGCGAATTATTGAAGAATAATCAAGGTATTTGCCAAAAATGATCGAAAATACGATATTAAACGCAAGAAAGAGTAGAATAAAAAGGTAATTCGCAATGGAAGAATAAAAATCGTAAGAAAGTGCTGAAAGAGTGGAAATAGAAGAGGATTTTTTCCAAGCATAAGCAAAAAAACGGTAATAAACGGGAAAAGAACTGGAATAAACAATGATAATTGTCAAGGAAGACAGAAAAAATGGGAGTAAACGCGAGAAAGAATGAAATAATCCAAGTTAATCGCCAATGAAGCAAAAAAACCAGGATTAAACGCAAAAAACGAAGGTTGAACTTTGTTGATTGCCAAGAAAGGCCTAAAACATTTAGAAAACGCAAGAAAGAATAAAATAAACGAGGTAATTTGCCAAAGAAGACAGAAAATCTGGAGAAAACTCCAGAAAGGATGGCATATAAGAGATTCAAAGCCAATAATGGCCGGAAAAGCTGGAGTAAACGCGAATCATTGAAGAATAATCAAGGTATTGCAAAAAATGATCGAAAATACGATTTTAAACGCAAGAAAGAATAGAATAAAAGAAGTAATTCGCAATGGAAGACCAAAATCTTAAGAAAGTGCTGAAAAAGAAGGAATAAAAGAGGATTTTCGCCAAGCATAATCTAAAAAAGCGGTAATAAACGGGAGAAAGAATGGAATAAACAATAATAATTGCCAAGGAACACTACAAAAATGGGAGTAAACGCGAGAAAGAATGAAATAATCCATGTTTATCGCCAATGAGGCGAAAAAACCAGGATTAAACGCAAAAAACGAAAATAAATCTTTGTTGATTACCAAGAAAGGCCGAAAAACATTGATCAAACGCAAGAAAGAATAAAATAAACGAGGTAATTTGCCAAAGAAGTCAGAAAATCTGTAAAAACGCAAGAAAGGATGGAATAAAAGAGAATCAAAGCCAATAATGGCAGGAAAATCTGGAGTAAACGCGAATCATGGAAGAATATTCAACGTATTAACCAAAAATGATCGAAAACACGATATTAAACGCAAGAAAGAATAGAATAAAAAGGTAATTCGCAATGGAAGAATGAAAATCGTAAGAAAGTGCTGAAAAAGTGGAAATAGAAGTAGTAGGGAAAAGCGGGTTCTGGCACAGTCCGCCATCTTGGATTGCAGCCGCCATCTTGGATTTATGACGTCACATCCGGTCACGTGACCAACCTGTGGCGCCACCACTCGGAGAAAGTTGGAACTAAGAACAAGTGCCGTTCGAAAAGCAATGTTGTCAAGTGAGTTTCGATATATCGAACAGATCGGTGTTGTCAAAAACAAATGAATCGCACATGCGCCCTCGAGCCGAAAATTTGAAAAGTGTAAATTTAAACGGATGCGTACAATTGAATTGGGTGGGAGCATTGTGGTTGAAAATATTTAACGAATGAAATAAGAAATGAGCAACTTTTTTTATATCGAGGCTGCAGGCCCAAGGTTTGAATCACTGTTCGGACACTTTGAGATAAATTAACACGAAAAGGTGTGACAGAAATAGGAGTGAAATAAAAACATTGGTATAGGTTAACTCAAGTATTTATTGACATTTGTTTACAATTTTCAATCACATTCTGTTCTTTTAAATAATGGACACCCTCTCGTAAATTTGTCGTGCTCTTCTTTAGGATCGTCACCTTTTTCCCATGAATATATGCTCACACCACATTTACAGCATACGGTGACGTCCTCATAACCAGTAAAAATAAATCCTATATTAGCCATTTTGGTAATATTTAAAAACGTCCTTTTTTTGGGAAAATCGTTAAACGTTATAAATCTATCATGTTCCCTATCTAAATTAACATTGCTCTGAAACCATTTCGTTAGTGATTCTAACAAATATTTATTTATATTTTTTTTATTACTCAATATTTATTATTAAACATCTTTCTTAACAAACTGAATTTCTCCTTTCCAGAATATATTCTTATATCTCTTCGTCGCATATATCGTTATATCTTTTCGATGGGAATTTTCTTTATTCGTTGAGTTTCCGAGGTGGTGGTATTTAATCGAGTTAAAATTTTTCCGATTGGTAACAGGTATGGGGTGATTTGAAATTAATGAAAATGAAACAACATTGAAAGGGTTGAGTAATTTTATTGAGACATGTTAATAACGAGTTCATTTTTAATTACTTTTAGAATTAAATTTCTTTTAACATTAGAATTGTTATAAAATTGTATTTCATCATGAGTTAAAATGTTGTATTTGTTAGGTAGGAAAATCTTTTTTTTAAAATCCCAGTCTTTATCTGATGTTATTACTGCCACCAACGCCTCCCCATATTTAGTTTTTATTTTCTGAAATTCTTCTGTTATATACGATATCCTCTTCTAATGTTTCTTTTTTTATAAATGTGATTGTTTCATTTTTCATTAGAAGTTTCGTTGCAATTGCTTCCATCTAAAAAGGAAAAAGTTTGATGAGTCAATGAGTTTTTTAATATCAACAGAGCCTAATGAACTTTAAGCACTTACGTAAACTCTGAAGACATTTATCTTTACAGCGAAATACATATAATTCTTTTTCCATTCAAGCTAGACATAATTTAGACAAATATAACGACTCACTGTAATATTCGGAGAGTGGCGGCGGCAGTAGCAGAGACGGTGAAGGTTATGAGGATTAGTCTAAAAAAGAGACCATTCATGAGCATAATGTCAAAGCTTTCTCAGAGTGAGAAGTGATTAAAAAGTTATAAATAAATGAATACTATGCTTACTGAATATCTGTTGTAGCCTAGGCAGCGGAGACGGTGGCGTAGACGGTGGCGGAGACGGTGACGGTAATGGTGGTGGTTGCGGAGTTGAAAGTGTTCTAAAGAAAATAGACCATCCGCGAGAATAAAGTCAAAGCTTTCTCAGAGGGAGAAGTGATTAAAAAAATATAAAAGAAATGAATGTTATGCTTACCGAATATCTGCAGCTGTTGGTGCTCTTACTCGTAGTCGAAGAGGAGTAATTTTCTACGATTATCGCGCTGCTTATATACTGAAATTGTTAGTGTATACGATACAGGAAGAGGCGAATAACCTACATACCTTGGTAAAGTCGCTTGACCTGCTTCAAGCGACTAGGAGTGGAGGGACAGAAAGCAGGTTAAGAATAATTTATCTACCATAGCCCGCATGACACAATTAAAGCGCGTAAGTGTGAGGGGAGGAAGTACGTGAATAATATATTTATCGTACCACGTACGACCTGCCTCAATCGCTTGGGTGTTGTGTAGGGAAAGTAGGTTAAAAAAAATCTACATGCCATAGCACGTATGACACACCTAAAGAGATTATGAGTGGCGGATGACCCGCCTAAAGCGCATGTGTATGTGGGTAGCATTTCACCACGTATGACCTACCTTAAATGCTGAGGTGTTGGGGTAGGAAGGCGACGTCTTATTGCGATGTATAGACCTTACACCACTATAAATACGGTGCAGAGAATACGAGAAGTCATCGGTTATTGTTCAACATTCCACGACCAACGTCAGCACGCTGATTTCAAGAGCCGTTTCCCCGAGAGGTCAACGTTAAAGAATACGGCAGCTTTTTCGATTCTGGTAAGTTGAAATAATTATAATGTTAACGATAAATCGAAGAATACTAGTCG
Source organism: Tanypteryx hageni (assembly GCA_028673005.1). Classification (NCBI taxonomy): domain Eukaryota; kingdom Metazoa; phylum Arthropoda; class Insecta; order Odonata; family Petaluridae; genus Tanypteryx; species Tanypteryx hageni. The sequence goes on from JAJPWW010000243.1 coordinate 13,322, forward strand.
CACAGATTGTCTCTGCGACACTTACCAAAATATTCTAATGGGATGTTTCATATGGAAACCCCATTAAAAATTAACGGATTCGGTTTAAATTCATATTATTTGAAAAACCTTAATTAATGGTACATATAACCGAATCTCATCAAAATCCGCCGGAAAAATACCCCAAAAGAGGTCCTGTAATATTTCAATATTACACGGCGGTCATAAGCTTTAAAGAGGTACTCCTCTGACTTCTTAGCTCCACCCATCCCCCGCCCTATCATAACCTAGTAAATCCGCCCCACCATTTTGTAGGAGGAGCATGTTAACCCCGCCCGCTATGCAGGATCGCCATTTTGTACGTGCATGTTAACTCCGTCTAATACTTGAGAAACGAGGTCACAGACGCGGAAGACAAGACGCGTAAAAAAAACATCGCGATTGTATTGCAGGTAAGTAAACCTTCAGGGGCAAATTTTGGTTTTTTTTTTCCTAATTAGGACCATTATACCTTTAGAACGGTTCTTTGGGCGCCCTCCTACTCCGTAGGAGGGCGTTTTTTTCGGGTTATTTTCATCGTAGGACCCACCGTTTTCGAGATTTTTGGCAAAATCCGAAATTTTCGAACAATTTTGTTAATATCTCCGTTATTTGAAGAGATATTGGAATGGTGTAAATGCAAAGTTTGTTCATATTACAATTGCGCTTCCAATAAAAGAAATAGCTTATTTAAAAAGTTGAAAGATTTCGAGATATTTTAGAAAAACTCCTTAATATTTAGTCAAGTCGCCAATTATTGGTGACTTATCAATCAACGTGAAGACGTTTCTTTCAAGAAACGCTTCACCGAGACTATAGTGTAGCATTTTCTGGAAAATACTATATTGAAAAATAGAGGATAAATATTTCAATGTCTATATGTAATTTGTACTATATCGACTTGAATACAGAACGTAGGAAAATAGCCACGAATGAATTTGAAAAGGATTTTTATAAACTAATGAATAACGCGGTCTTTGGCAAAACTATGGAGAACGTTCGCAAGAGAATAAATTTGGAATTGGTTTCCAACGAAAAGAGGTTGAGTAAATTAATTTCCAAATCCACTTTCCTCGATCGAACGGTCTTTAATGAAAATTTAGTCGCAGTCCATATGAGAAAATCCATAATTAAAATGGATAAACCTATTTATATAGGTTTATGTGTTCTAGATTTAAGCAAAACTTTAATGTATGACTTCCATTACAGGAGAATGAAACCTAAATATGGTGACCGCTTGAAGCTATGCTACATGGACACTGACAGTTTCATATATGAAATAAAGACCGATGACTTTTACGAAGACATATCGACCGAATTAGACTTTTACGATACCTCCAACTTTTCAAAGGATCATCGATGCTATTCAAACAAAAACAAAAAAGTTATCGGAAAAATGAAGGACGAATGTAATGGGCGTATTGTTACACACTTTGTAGGATTGAGAAGCAAACTTTATTCCTATAGGATAAAAGGGGAGAAAGATAAAAAGAAGGCAAAAGGGATCACTAAAGCCGTAATTAATAAAAGCTTAAGTTTCGATGATTATGTAAATTGTTTAAGAGAAAACTCGACAGGATTTAGGAAGATGATGGTCATAAGAAGTACGAAACATGAATTATTCACCGTAGAGATGAATAAAGTAGCGTTGAATGCTATGGACGATAAGCGTTACATATGCGACGATGGTATAAACACGTTTGCCTGGGGACATCTCAAAATTCCAAATTTAAAGAGGACGTGGGATAAAGCCTTTGAATCTGAAGGCGACACTTGAATAAAAGTTACAATTTCGGGAAATTTGCTCAGTTAGGGTTATGTCGTTGAGGTGGAAACATCCATTTACCTGTATTTGTGCCGGTCCTAGTTGTTGTGGAAAAACAACTTTTGTGTTGAGGTTTTTAGAAAATTTACAACATTTGGTAGAAGGTGATATAGATCGTATAATTTGGTGCTGCAGCCCCGGTAGTGAGCCTGATATTGAGGGAATAGAGTTTGAAAATCAAATTCCTTCTTTCGATAACCCGAAAAGAATACCGACTCTATATGTCATCGATGATTTGATGCATGAAGCATATACTAAGCAAGTTTGCGAATTATTCACGAGAGGTTCACACCATAGTAGTATCTCTGTAATACTCATAACTCAAAACGTGTTCTATCAGAGTCCTCAATCGAGAAACATATCTCTAAATTCCAAGTACATCGTCGCTTTTCGCAACCCTCGCGATAGACTTCAGTTTGGTCATTTAGCGAGGCAGGTGTATCCGGAGCAATCGTCCGAGTTGGTGAGGATATATAAGGAGGTGACATCAGAACCGTACAGTTATTTGGTCCTAGATCTTTCACAAGAGACGGACGATCGTTTGAGATTCAGTACATGTATATTTCCAGATGAGATTACCACCGTATATGCGCCATCACATCTGATCGATGATGAAAAGGTTGAGATCTAACAAGCATTTGCTACACGTCTTGAAAAACGCCAAACCTAAATTGCGTAACGCGATTTTGAAAAACGTAGACGAAGAGGTAATCAAAGTCTTGTGCGAGTGCTGCTTGAACACTTTGAACGGGAATCATAAAATAAGCCCTGCCTTAAAGAAAAATCTAAGGAAGCATTGTAAAACGCTAAGAGCGCTCGGCGATAAGAAAGGGTCCTTGAAACAGAAGCGGGCATTATTGATTCAGAAAGGTGGTTTCCTTCCAATGCTCATCGGTTCCATTCTCAGCGGAATTATAGGCAGTCTGATAAACAAATGAGTCTCAAAAAGATGTTACTCATCGACCCAGAAGTTCTCGACAGAGAACGATCAAAAGCACGAATATCTAAATTAGACGAAGAAATGCAAAAGGTCTTAAACAGGAAAGATCTGAGCGATGTAGATAAATGGCACCTATACAAACGTGCGTTGGATACTTATTTAAGCGTTGCGGCAGAGGAGAGAAAGCCCATTAGTATTCCGATCGTGAAAGAAAAAAGAGTTAGGAGGCAGGCGGTGAAGAGACCCCCCGGTAAGACCTTGGAATCTCTAACTAAGCGCATAAAATTAGATAGTGTTGCGTTAGATAAATCATGGGAAGGTATGATGGAGAGATTAAACCGCGCAGAGGCGTTAAGCGAAAAAATAACATCAAAGCGGGGAAGAAGCTTACCGCGTCGGGGATCTCGGGTTCGAAAACCAAAGACGCCGTGGACCCCGATAAAGTAATCGAAAGTATTTACGGTGATCCTGCAAATCCTGCGGGTTTTTCCACTGCGGATAAATTGTGGAAAGCTTTGAATAAAAAGATATCGAAAAGTAAAGTTCAAAATTGGCTGGATTCGCAGGATGCGTATACGTTGCATAGACCGTTACGAAAACGTTTTCAAAGAAACTTTTACGACGTTTCGTACATTGACGAAACGTGGCAATGCGATTTGAACGATATGCGAAATTTGAAAAAATACAATAAGGGATATGTATATATTTTGACCGTAATCGATTTGTTCTCTAAATATGCGTGGGCACTTCCGCTAAAAAGTAAAACTGGGGAAGACATCGTGGAGGCATTCAGGTTAATATTTAAGCAGAGCGGTAGAAAACCGTTAAAATTGCAAAGCGATAAGGGTACCGAATTCAAGAATAGAAAATTTCAAGAATTTCTAACAAGGGAAAATATAAAGTTTTATTACACACACAATCCGGATGTTAAAGCTTCGGTTGTGGAAAGATTTAATAGAACCCTCAAGACTAAAATGTACAAATATTTCACCAAATATTCCACTTACGATTTTGTGAGCGTCTTACCGAAACTTATGAAGGGATATAACGATGGCGTTCATTCTACCATCGGAATAGCTCCTTCCCGAGTAAACGACTCAAATGCATTCGAGGTGGGGAAAAGACTGGTCGAGACACGTCTCGGAGAGGGGAAAAAAAAGAGAAAGCCGAGATTTACCGCGGGAGATTACGTAAGAATCAGCAAAGAGAGAATGCCGTTCGCTAAAGGATATACGCCAAACTATACGACCGAAGTTTTTAAAATTAAATCTATCGTTACGGGGAACATTGTTCCTACGTACGAGTTGGAAGATATGAACGGAGAGAGTATCGAAGGATACTTTTACGAACCAGAACTAAAGAGAACAATCGTATCCGACGCCACCGAGTTTAAAATAGATAAAATATTGAGGCGTAGAGGAAAAGGTCGCAGTCTCGAATATTTCGTCAAGTGGAAAGGATATTCGGATTCCTTTAATACTTGGATTAAGGCTTCGACGGTAAAACGTTTAAAACGAACGAGTTCTATCTCACCCTCCTTAGCGATAGCTCTCGCGAGTATTTCGAAGATAATACAATTCCTCATTTTTGGACGAAATTATCTCAACGAGTGGATTTAGGAAACGGAGAATGGAGAGTGGGTTTGGCCGAATTTTCGCATCCAAGGATTCGTGATAACAGGATCCACAGGGAGGAAATGAATAGGGATAGACGACAGGTCAATATCGAAATGGATGATAGTACACCGATCACGATAGCTCCAGGAACTTATAAATCTATGAAACATATGCTAGACTCGTTACCTACTGAGAAAAGAAAACGCGCTTTGGATGTATTGAAGGAACATATGACTTGTCCTAAAGATAAAGTTCATATTGAGATTCCCGGTGATTTACCAGTTACGATCCATCCCGGAACTTACAACTCGTTAGAGGATATGTTACGATCGCTATCGGCTGATGAGAAAAGAAATTTGCTGAAATGTGATGAAAATGACTCGGATAAGTTATTGGATTTAGTCTTAGAATCGAAATCAATGATGAATGTTGAATTAAATGCAAGGTGGTCTTTAGGAACGAAGGTGATTAAGGAGATGGATAAATTAATAGGCGTCTATGTTGAAATTCCACCAGATTCATTGCTTATTGCACCTCCTGCGGGAAAATACGAATCTTTGTTGCAATATATCATCAGTATGAATTCCCAAGATTTGAATGCTCGTTTTGACGATATTTTTTTGCAACTCGTATATTTTCTCTACAAATGCGTCGACATACCTGAAGATGTGAAAAATTTAGAAAAATTTGCTAATGTACGCATCGAAATACCAGAGAATTCACCGATTAGATCATCTCCTGGCACTTACGGTTCTGCTGTTGAATTAATATCTTCGGTTTTAGAACCGAAGAAATCGGGTGAAATCGATTTCGGTGAAAGGATGATAAAAGCTATGGATAAACTCGTAAGTTTCCACGTCGAAATATTACCGAATGGCTTGGGTGTGGATTTTCCCCCAGGATCTTACGGGTCTCTGGAGGAATTTTTGCGAGTATTATATGAGGTCCGTGAAAAAAAGGATTTTTTGGGTAGCGAAGCGAAAGTCGGTGTAAGAGAAATGATGGAGAAAATAAACTATGTCATATTTGAAAATCCAAATTATTCGATAGATGTCACCAAAGGAGGAGAATATAGGAAAAAGCGGGACATCGCACGCAGTATTGACACGCGATATATTTTCGTTTATACGGATTTAATGAAGCCGCAATTGGTTGGTGATTCTCTCAGCAGATGTTTGCGAATTGTCAGCGTAAACGAAGAAAGACACCATTTTTTCAATCCAGTTTACTACTTTCCCGTAGAGAAAAAAGAAATCGAGAACGTCGAAATACTACTCACAGGAAAAGATGGCAAACCATATCCTTTCTTCGGTGGAGCTACACCTTCTCTTTTAGTTTTACACTTTATAAAAGTGTTGCAATAACAAAAAAAGCAATCATTATCGTTCGAGATGTTAAAGGACGTGGATCGATATACGACGTATTACGTCAATCAATGCGGAGGAGAAATAGGTCCCGTCTACCGCGCCAGTTATCGTGTGCAGAGAGGTAGAGGATTAGGAAGCTTTCTCGCGGGTCTTTTTCGTTTCGCTAAACCACTTATACAAAGCGGTCTTAAAGCGGTAGGTAAGGAGGCGGCCAGTACGGGGGTCGGAATTCTCTCGGATTTGGGAACGAGACCAATTAAGGAAATATTGCGTAATCGATTGGGTGAGGCTGGAGCGAATTTGAAGAGAAAGGCGGAAGAAAAAATTAAAAAGATGAGTGGATCGGGTTTACGCATAAGTAAAAGACCAAAGTTAATAAAAAGGAACATCAAACGCAAAAAACTTCATTCGAGGAGAAAGAGACGTCGCGTCAATACGGACATATTTTCTTCATAACCGAGATGGAACACATGCTATCCTCGCTCGACATATTTAGTCGGCCAGCTTTGCAAACGAATATTTTAGGCAAGCGCCTCATTCCGTACAAACCGATCTCTTCCTTAGACAATCAATCGACCATCGAATTCGTAGTGAAAGATTTGGGAGAATCGTACAAAAATTTGAACAGTTTTTATTTACAAATAAGGGTGAAATTTGTCAAAGCTGATGGATCAGACTATGGGCCAGAGGACAAAATACAACCCGGGGTAGTGAATAATGTCTTGCATTCGATGATCGAGCAATGCAGCGTCTATTTAAACGGAAAGCAAGCTGCATCCTCGGAAGGTAATTATCACTATCGTAGCACTTTAGAAAATCTCCTTAGTTATGGCGCAGATGCGGCGAAGACTCATTTGGCTTGCGATGGGTGGTTGCTCGATAGCGGTGAGGATATCAATAAACAAGATGACGCAAATGTAGGATTTGTTACGAGAAAAGCTAAATTTGCTAACAGTAGGGTCGTGGAGCTCTATGGTAAATTGCATGTCGACGTATTTAACCAAGAGCGTCTCTTAATTAATGGAGTCGACGTAGGTGTTAAATTAACGCTCGCAAAACCGAGTTTCTACATCAAGGAGAATGCTGCGGGTACTTCCGTGCTGAAAATTCTCGATGCTACTTTATACGTCGAGCATAACGATATAAACCCCTCAATTTTGTTGGCTCATTCCAGAGCGTTGGAGCAAAGCAACGCGATATATCCTTTCAAGCGAGTGGAAGTTAAGACGTTCACCGTCCCTCGAGGAAATCAAACGATTTCTGTAGATAACGTCATAACAGGACAGCTTCCAAACAAAATAGTTTTCAGCATGGTCGATAACGATGCGTACGTTGGAAGGAGGGACAAAAATCCGTTCGCGTTCTCTCATTATTCTTTGTCTAGTTTCTTTCTCATCGTCAACGGTGAGCGAATGCCACCGCAAGGCATTTCCACAAATTTCACCAATCAAAAATGCTGGACGCAAGCATACCGTTCTATGTTTTCGGGAATCGGCGTACATCACGGTGATAAAGGTAATCAAATAACCTTGGACATGTTCGCACATGGATATTTCATTTTAGCTTTCGATCTAACACCTGACGGTTCGGGTAACGAAGAATATGTCGGTTTGATGGATAAGGGTACCGTGAGAATCGAAGCTGGCTTCGAAAACCCGCTCGAAAAAACCATAACGTGCATCGTTTACGCGGAATACGACGCCTCTTTGGAAATAGATAAAAGTCGAAACATCATCACGAATTTTGCATAAGCGATGAACACGTTAGATATATACAACTTACTTAATCGCGATCTACGCACGAGAAAAGTTTTTCGTGGGGTGTTTCCTTCAGATAGTTTACCCTCACCCTCGCCTGGAATCTACGTGATAAATTTAGACGCTTCTACTCGACCGGGAAGCCATTGGATCGCGGTGCACATTTTAAATAAGCAAAAGGCAGAATATTTCGATTCGTATGGTTATCCACCACTCGTCCATTCGATATCAAAATTTCTAGAACCGTTCTCTCTCGCTCGAAATTCAGTTCAACTTCAGAGCTTTCGTTCGGACGTTTGCGGGGAATTCTGTTGTCTCTATGCACTCTACAAATCCACTGGTAAAACCCTCACCCAATACCTCAACCTATTTTCCCTCCCACAATTCAACGACTGCCGAGTCGCTCAACTCTTTTACCTAGAGTTTGGTAGCACCAGGAAAGGAAGACGTTGCCATCCTCGGTCGCAGAGTTGCTGTTCGAGAATAAATAGCACCGCTACCCGCGATAGTCATCATTCGAGATTCTGACTCGAAACTGTCAATATGCGGCTCATCATCGACTTCGAGTGGGGCTCGGACCGAAGAGTGAAAGAATTGGCTGCGGTGGAAGTGGATTCCGAGAGAGTCTTTTGGTGCAGCTTCCAAAGTCCGAACAAATGGATCGGTGGAGGCAGAAAGGTGAAATCGAGCAACGTTCTCCTGTGTAACGAGACATCGTTCGCAAACGGATTCATTCCCTACACCGAGCTGCTCTCCTGCCTGGAAACTATCATCAAGGACGCCACCGCCCTCTACGTCTTCGACGAGGAAAAATGTAGCTTCCTCTCTGACCTCACCGGACGCACTTTCATAAGCATGAAGAAAGATTTAGATTGCCCTTCACCTGATGACCTTTCCTTCCCCTCCATTTCCTGCTTGAATCCGTGCCACCGCTTACGCAAAAGTGACTGCGCATTAAGAAATGCGTACTGCTTATCTCATTGGCTGAAATTCCTAACCTTGAAGGTCGACGTAGATCCTTGTTCGACCAATGTCGAATGTTCCACCTCCTCACTCCCTTCCGCCTCCTCCTAAAGCATATATCCTGGCATTCAACCTAGTTATCATCAGTTGTCATGCAGAAACCAGCAAGTGCAGAGTCTCCCACCCTTCCTAAACGCAGACGTGTATCTTCACGGCCACCTCCATCCGGTCTGGAAACCCCCAAGAAGCGACCCTCACCTCCATCAAGTCTGCAAACATCACCCACTCCAAAATCTAACAGACAGCCGAAAACTGTGCAGAAGAAGAAGAAAGTGTGTGATGCCACCCAGTTGCTACTAGAAACTGTGTTTTTCTTGAACTCTGCTAAAACAAGAATTGTCAGCATCGGTTTCGATCCCGAGAGATTCTGTGAAGTGATCGTACAGTTAACTCAAGTGAACAAGGGATCGGTTGAACTAAACTATACCGATTGGTGTGAATTTGTTACTCAAGAGAAATTAATATCTGATTATTTTAATTTGGGACAAAAAAATATTCCGCTCAAATCTCCCGCGAGTTTAGTGAATTATTTTGGGAAAAAACATGTGCTCATTAAAGGTGATCAATGCTCGGTGACCTTGAATGCTGAGGAATGGAATAATTTGTTACTATGTGTGAAATGTATAGCACTGGCTTTTGACAATCTAGACAACGAACGGATAAACGTAGACTATTTTTACGAACAGTTTATTGAAGTGGCAGGTGTAATCGGTATCAAAAACGTCGATAACTTGGAAAAGCCTGAGGAGAGCAAACTCGACTTCGAACGTTTGAGACTTGAAATTCCCTTACATTGCTCGCTATCTGATAAAATTATCGGATGAATGTGAAAGTGGTGACAGTCACTGGTATCGGGTTAAAACCGTGTAAACTGCTCATCTCTGTGTGTATGTGGTCGATTCGGTCCCTGGCGTTGGGTTTAATTACCTCGCAAACCGTGAGTGTGAATGATGGAGTCGGTCCCTGGCGATGGAAGTAAAACTCCCGTAAACCGTATTCCATTAAAAGTCCTCCGATTGAGTAAATGTATAGTGGATTTTCAAGCGTATCTCAATAACGGTAATCAATTCGTAGTCAGAGAACTCGCAATTTGTGATACCGATCGCAATTGCTCTCAATCGTGGGTTTTTGACTGCCCAAAGGATTTGTCGTTTAAACGAGAAAACACTTGGTTAGCTCATAATCATCACAGAATTGCATTAGATGATGGGGAAGTTCATCATGAGGATTTCCAACGAGTTTTAAACAAATACATTTCAAACTATAATTTAATCTTTGTAAAGGGATTACAAAAAGTTAAATTCCTTTCCTCACTTTTGGGAGACCGAGTCATCGATCTACAAGTTTTCGGATGCCCCTCGATTAAACAACTACCTTCAATGGGTAGATATTGCATGTTACCTCAACATAAAAATGGTGAAGTCATTTGTGCAACGAACAATTGTGAATCACTAAGGAAATGGTTTCAGAGCAATGTTAATTTAGATAGGGAACATGATAGATTTATAACGTTTAACGATTTTCCCAAAAAAAGGACGTTTTTAAATATTACCAAAATGGCTAATATAGGATTTATTTTTACTGGTTATGAGGACGTCACCGTATGCTGTAAATGTGGTGTGAGCATATATTCATGGGAAAAAGGTGACGATCCTAAAGAAGAGCACGACAAATTTACGAGAGGGTGTCCATTATTTAAAAGAACAGAATGTGATTGAAAATTGTAAACAAATGTCAATAAATACTTGAGTTAACCTATACCAATGTTTTTATTTCACTCCTATTTCTGTCACACCTTTTCGTGTTAATTTATCTCAAAGTGTCCGAACAGTGATTCAAACCTTGGGCCTGCAGCCTCGATATAAAAAAAGTTGCTCATTTCTTATTTCATTCGTTAAATATTTTCAACCACAATGCTCCCACCCAATTCAATTGTACGCATCCGTTTAAATTTACACTTTTCGAATTTTCGGCTCGAGGGCGCATGTGCGATTCATTTGTTTTTGGCAACACCGATCTGTTCGATATATCGAAACTCACTTGACAACATTGCTTTTCGAACGGCACTTGTTCTTAGTTCCAACTTTCTCCGAGTGGTGGCGCCACAGGTTGGTCACGTGACCGGATGTGACGTCATAAATCCAAGATGGCGGCTGCAATCCAAGATGGCGGACTGTGCCAGAACCCGCTTTTCCCTACTACTAATAGAAGAGGATTTTCGCCAAGCATAATATAAAAAGCGGTAGTAAACGGTTGAAAGAATGAAATACTCCATGTTTATCGCCAATGAAGCAAAAAAACCGAGATTAAACGCAAAAAACGAAAATAAAACTTTGTTGATTGCCAAGAAAGGCCGAAAAACATTGATAAACGCAAGAAAGAATGAAATAAACGAGGTAATTTGCCAAAGAAGTCAGAAAATCTGTAAAAACGCAAGAAAGGATGGAATAAAAGAGAATCAAAGCCAATAATGGCCGGTAATGCTGGAGTAAACGCGAATCAGAAAAGAATAAACAAGGTATTTGCCAAAAATGATCAAAAAACGATTTTAAACGCAAGAAAGAATAGAATAAAAGAGGTAATTCGCAATGGAAGACTGAAAATCGAAAGAAAGTGCTGAAAAAGAAGGAATAGAAGAGGATTTTAGCCAAGCAAAAGCTAAAAAAGGGAAATAAACGGGAGAAGGAATGGAATAAACAATGATAATTGCCAAGGAATACAGAAAAAATGGGAGTAAACGCGAGAAAGAATGAAATAATCCAAGTTAATCGCCAAAGATGCAAAAAAACCGAAATTAAACGCTTACATTGAATTTAAATCTTTGTTGATTGCCAAGAAAGGCCTAAAACATTCATAAAACGCAATAAAGAACGAAATAAACGAGGTAATTTGCCAAAGAAGACAGAAAATATGGAAAAACGCAAGATAGGATGTAATAAAAGAGAATCAAATCCAATAATGGCCGGAAAAGCTGGAGTAAACGCGAATTATTGAAGAATAATCAAGGTATTTGCCAAAAATGATCGAAAATACGATATTAAACGCAAAAAAGAGTAGAATAAAAAGGTAATTCGCAATGGAAGAATGAAAATCGTAAGAAAGTGCTGAAAAAGTGGAAATAGAAGAGGATTTTCGCCAAGCATAATATAAAAAAGCGGTAGTAAACGCGAGAAAGAATGAAATAATCCATGTTTATCGCCAATGAAGCAAAAAAACCGAGATTAAACGCAAAAAACGAAAATAAAACTTTCTTGATTGCCAAGAAAGGCCGAAAAACATTGATAAAACGAAAGAAAGAATGAGATAAACGAGGTAATTTGCCAAAGAAGACAGAAAATTTGGAAAAAACGCAAAAAAGGATGGAATTAAAGAGAATCAAAGCCAATAATGGCCAGAAAAGCTGAAGTAAACGCGAATCAAGGAAGAATAATCAAGGTATTTTCAAAAAATGATCGAAAATACGATTTTAAACTCAAGAAAGTATAGAATAAAAGAAGTAATTCGCAATGGAAGACTAAAATCGTAAGAAAGTGCTGAAAAAAGAAGGAATAAAAGAGGATTTTCGCCAAGCATAATATAAAAAAGCGGTAATAAACGGTAGAAAGAATGGAATAAACAATTATAATTGCCAAGGGAGACTGAAAAAATGGGAGTAAACGCGAGAAAGAATGAAATAATGCATGTTTATCGCCAATGAAGCAAAAAAACCGAGATTAAACGCAAAAAACGAAAATAAAACTTTGTTGATTGCCAAGAAAGGCCAAAAAACATTGATAAACGCAAGAAAGAATGAAATAAACGAGGTAATTTGCCAAAGAAGTCAGAAAATCTGTAAAAACGCAAGAAAGGATGGAATAAAAGAGAATCAAAGCCAATAATGGCCGGTAAAGTTGGAGTAAACGCGAATCAGAAAAGAATAAACAAGGTATTTGCCAAAAATGATCAAAAAACGATTTTAAACGCAAGAAAGAATAGAATAAAAAAGGTAATTCGCAATGGAATACTGAAAATCGTAAGAAAGTGCTGAAAAAGAAGGAATAGAAGAGGATTTTAGCCAAGCAAAAGCTAAAAAAGGGAAATAAACAGGAGAAGGAATGGAATAAACAATGATAATTGCCAAGGAATACAGAAAAAAATGGGAGGTAAACGCGAGAAAGAATGAAATAATCCAAGTTAATCGCCAATGAAGAAAAAAAACCAGGATTAAACGCAAAAAACGAAGGTTGAACTTTGTTGATTGCCAAGAAAGGCCTAAAACATTGATAAAACGCAATAAAGAACGAAATAAACGAGGTAATTTGCCAAAGAAGACAGAAATTATGGAAAAACGCAAGAAAGGAGGTAATAAAAGAGAATCAAAGCCAATAATGGCCGGAAAAGCTGGAGTAAACGCGAATTATTGAAGAATAATCAAGGTATTTGCCAAAAATGATCGAAAATACGATATTAAACGCAAGAAAGAGTAGAATAAAAAGGTAATTGGCAATGGAAGAATAAAAATCGTAAGAAAGTGCTGAAAAAGTGGAAATAGAAGAGGATTTTTTCCAAGCATAAGCAAAAAAACGGTAATAAACGGGAGAAGAACTGGAATAAACAATGATAATTGTCAAGGAAGACAGAAAAAATGGGAGTAAACGCGAGAAAGAATGAAATAATCCAAGTTAATCGCCAATGAAGCAAAAAAACCAGGATTAAACGCAAAAAACGAAGGTTGAAATTTGTTGATTGCCAAGAAAGGCCTAAAACATTTAGAAAACGCAAGAAAGAATAAAATAAACGAGGTAATTTGCCAAAGAACACAGAAAATATGGAAAAACGCAAGAAAGGATGGAATAAAAGAGAATCAAATACAATAATGGCAGGAACATCTGGAGTAAACGCGAATCATGGAAGAATAATCAACGTATTAGCCAAAAATGATCGAAAACACGATATTAAACGCAAGATAGAGTAGAATAAAAAGGTAATTCGCAATGGAAGAATGAAAATCGTAAGAAAGTGCTGAAAAAGTGGAAATAGAAGAGGATTTTTGCCAAGCATAAGCGAAAAAAACGGTAATAAACGGGAGAAGAAATGGAATAAACAATGATAATTGCCAAGGAACACTACAAAAATTGGAGTAAACGCGAGAAAGAATGAAGTAATCCATGTTTATCGCCAATGAAGCAAAAAAACCGGCGTTTAAACGAGAAAAACGAAGGTACAACTTTGTTGATTGCCCAGAAAGGCCTAAAACATTGATAAAACGCAAGAAAGAATGAAACAAACGAGGTAATTTGCCAAAGAAGTCAGAAAATCTGTAAAAACGCAAGAAAGGATGGAATAAAAGAGAATCAAAGCCAATAATGGACGGAAAAGCTGAAGTAAACGCGAATCATGGAAGAATAATCAAGGTATTTTCAAAAAATGATCGAAAATACGATTTTAAACGCAAGAAAGTATAGAATAAAAGAAGTAATTCGCAATGGAAGACCAAAATCGTAAGAAAGTGCTGTTATAGAAGGAATAAAATAGGATTTTCGCCAAGCATAATATAAAAAAGCGGTAATAAACGGTAGAAGGAATGGAATAAACAATGATAATTGCCAAGGAATACAGAAAAAATGGGAGTAAACGCGAGAAAGAATGAAATAATCCAAGTTAATAGCCAAGGAAGCAAAATAACCGGCGTTAAACGAGAAAAACGAAGGTACAACTTTGTTGATTGCCAAAAAAGGCCTAAAACATTGATAAAACGCAAGAAAGAATGAAACAAACGAGGTAATTTGCCAAAGAAGTCAGAAAATCTGTAAAAAAGCAAGAAAGGATGGAATAAAAGAGAATCAAAGCCAATAATGGCCGGTAAAGCTGGAATAAACGCGAATCAAAAAAGAATAAACAAGGTATTTGCCAAAAATGATCAAAAAACGATTTTAAACGCAAGAAAGAATAGAATAAAAGAGGTAATTCGCAATGGAAGACTGAAAATCGTAAGAAAGTGCTGAAAAAGAAGGAATAGAAGAGGATTTTAGCCAAACAAAAGTTAAAAAGGGAAATAAACGGGAGAAGGAATGGAATAAACAATGATAATTGTCAAGGAATACAGAAAAAATGGAAGTAAACGCGAGAAAGAATAAAATAATCCAAGTTAATCGCAAAAGATGCAAAAAAACCGAAATTAAACGCTTACATTGAATTTAAATCTTTGTTGATTGCCAAGAAAAGCCTAAAACATTGATAGAACGCAAGAAAGAATGAAATAAACGAGGTAATATGCCAAAGAAGACAGAAAATCTGGAAAAAACGCAAGAAAGGATGGAATAAAAGAGAATCAAAGCCAATAATGGCCAGAAAAGCTGAAGTAAACGCGAATCATGGAAGAATAATCAAGGTATTTTCAAAAAATGATCGAAAATACGATTTTAAACGCAAGAAAGTATAGAATAAAAGAAGTAATTCGCAATGGAAGACCAAAATCGTAAGAAAGTGCTGTTATAGAAGGAATAAAATAGGATTTTCGCCAAGCATAATATAAAAAAGCGGTAATAAACGGTAGAAGGAATGGAATAAACAATGATAATTGCCAAGGAATACAGAAAAAATGGGAGTAAACGCGAGAAAGAATGAAATAATCCAAGTTAATCGCCAAAGATGCAAAAAAAAACGAAATTAAACGCTTACATTGAATTTAAATCTTTGTTGATTGCCAAGAAAGGCCTAAAACTTCGATAAAACGCAATAAAGAACGAAATAAACGAGGTAATTTGCCATAGAAGACAGAAACTATGGATAAACGCAAGAAAGGATGTAATAAAAGAGAATCAAAGCCAATAATGGCTGGAAAAGCTGGAGTAAACGCGAATTATTGAAGAATAATCAAGGTATTTGCCAAAAATGATCGAAAATACGATATTAAACGCAAGAAAGAGTAGAATAAAAAGGTAATTCGCAATGGAAGAATGAAAATCGTAAGAAAGTGCTGAAAAAGTGGAAATAGAAGAGGATTTTCGCCAAGCATAATATAAAAAAGCGGTAGTAAACGCGAGAAAGAATGAAATAATCCATGTTTATCGCCAATGAAGCAAAAAAACCGAGATTAAACGCAAAAAAACGAAAATAAAACTTTGTTGATTGCCAAGAAAGGCCGAAAAACATTGATAAAACGCAAGAAAGAATGAGATAAACGAGGGTAATTTGCAAAAGAAGACAGAAAATTTGGAAAAAACGCAAAAAAGGTTGGAATAAATGAGAATCAAAGCCAATAATGGCCAGAAAAGCTAAAGTAAACGCGAATCATGGAAGAATAATCAAGGTATTTTCAAAAAATGATCTAAAATACGATTTTAAACGCAAGAAAGTATAGAATAAAAGAAGTAATTCGCAATGGAAGACCAAAATCGTAAGAAAGTGCTGAAAAAGAAGGAATAAAAGAGGATTTTCGCCAAGCATAATATAAAAAAGCGGTAATAAACGGTAGAAAGAATGGAATAAACAATTATAATTGCCAAGAAAGACTGAAGAAATGAGAGTAAACGCGAGAAAGAATGAAATAATCAATGTTTATCGCCAATGAAGCAAAAAAACCGAGATTAAACGCAAAAAAACGAAAATAAAACTTTGTTGATTGCCAAGAAAGGCCGAAAAACATTGATTAACGCAAGAAAGAATGAAATAAACGAGGTAATTTGCCAAAGAAGTCAGAAAATCTGTAAAAACGCAAGAAAGGATGGAATAAAAGAGAATCAAAGCCAATAATGGCCGGTAAAGCTGGAGGTAAACGCGAATCAGAAAAGAATAAACAAGGTATTTGCCAAAAATGATCAAAAAAACGATTTTAAACGCAAGAAAGAATAGAATAAAAGAGGTAATTCGCAATGGAAGACTGAAAATCGTAAGAAAGTGCTGAAAAAGAAGGAATAGAAGAGGATTTTAGCCAAGCAAAAGCTAAAAAAGGGAAATAAACGGGAGAAGGAATGGAATAAACAATGATAATTGCCAAGGAATACAGAAAAAATGGGAGTACACGCGAGAAAGAATGAAATAATCCAAGTTAATAGCCAAAGATGCAAAAAAACCGAAATTAAACGCTTACATTGAATTTAAATCTTTGTTGATTGCCAAGAAAGGCCGAAAAACATTGATAAACGCAAGAAAGAATGAAATAAACGAGGTAATTTGCCAAAGAAGACAGAAAATATGGAAAAACGCAAGAAAGGAGGTAATAAAAGAGAATCAAAGCCAATAATGGCCGGAAAAGCTGGAGTAAACGCGAATTATTGAAGAATAAACAAGGTATTTGCCAAAAATGATCGAAAATACGATATTTAACGCAAGAAAGAGTAGAATAAAAAGGTAATTCGCAATGGAAGACCAAAATCGTAAGAAAGTGCTGAAAAAGAAGGAATAAAAAGAGGATTTTCGCCAAGCATAATATAAAAAAGCGGTAATAAACGGGAGAAAGAATGGAATAAACAATTATATTTGCCGCGGAACACTGAAAAAAATGGGAGTAAACGCGAGAAAGAATGAAATAATCCAGGTTTATCGCCAATGAAGCAAAGAAACCGAGATTAAACGCAAAAAAACGAAAATAAAACTTTTTTTATTGCACAGAAAGGCCGAAAAACATTGATAAAACGCAAGAAAGAATGAAATAAACAAGGTAATTTGCCAAAGAAGACAGAAAATCTGGAAAAACTCAAGAAAGGATGTAATAAAAGAGAATCAAATCCAATAATGGCCGGAAAAGCTGGAGTAAACGCGAATTATTGAAGAATAATCAAGGTATTTGCCAAAAATGATCGAAAATACGATATTAAACGCAAGAAAGAGTAGAATAAAAAGGTAATTCGCAATGGAAGAATGAAAATCGTAAGAAAGTGCTGAAAAAGTGGAAATAGAAGAGGATTTTTTCCAAGCATAATCAAAAAAAACGGTAATAAACGGGAGAAGAACTGGAATAAACAATGATAATTGTCAAGGAAGACAAAAAAAAAAGGGAGTAAACGCGAGAAAGAATGAAATAATCCATGTTTATCGCCAATGAAGCAAAAAAAACCGAGATTAAACGCAAAAAAACGAAAATAAATCTTTGTTGATTGCCAAGAAAGGCCGAAAAACATTGATAAAACGCAAGAAAGAATGAAATAAACAAGGTAATTTGCCAAAGAAGACAGAAAATCTGGAAAAACGCAAGAAAGGATGGAATAAAAGAGAATCAAAACCAATAATGGCAGGAAAAGCTGGAGTAAACGCAAATCATGGAAGAATAATCAAGGAATTTGCAAAAAATGATCGAAAATACGATTTTAAACGCAAGAAAGTATAGAATAAAAGAAGTAATTCGCAATGGAAGACCAAATTCGTAAGAAAGTAATGAAAAATAAGGAATGAAAGAGGATTTTTCGCCAAGCATAATATAAAAAAGCGGTAATAAACGAGAGAAGGAATGGAATAAACAATTATAATCGCCGCGGAACGACTGAAAAAATGGGAGTAAACGCGAGAAAGAATGAAATAATCAATGTTTATCGCCAATGAAGCAAAAAAAACCGAGATTAAACGCAAAAAACCAAAATAAAACTTTGTTGATTGCCAAGAAAGGCCGAAAAACATTGATAAACGCAAGAAAGAATGAAATAAACGAGGTAATTTGCCAAAGAAGTCAGAAAATCTGTAAAAACGCAAGAAAAGATGGAATAAAAGAGAATCAAAGCCAATAATGGCCGGTAAAGCTGGAGTAAACGCGAATCAGAAAAGAATAAACAAGGTATTTGCCAAAAATGATCAAAAAAACGATTTTAAACGCAAGAAAGAATAGAATAAAAGAGGTAATTCGCAATGGAAGACTGAAAATCGAAAGAAAGTGCTGATAAAGAAGGAATAGAAGAGGATTTTAGCCAAGCAAAAGCTAAAAAAGGGAAATAAACAGGAGAAGGAATGGAATAAACAATGATAATTGCCAAGGAATACAGAAAAAATGGGAGTAAAAGCGAGAAAGAATGAAATAATCCAAGTTAATCGCCAAAGATGCAAAAAAAAACCGAAATTAAACGCTTACATTGAATTTAAATCTTTGTTGATTGCCAAGAAAGGCCTAAAACATTGATAAAACGCAATAAAGAACGAAATAAACGAGGTAATTTGCCAAAGAAGACAGAAAATATGGAAAAACGCAAGAAAGGATGTAATAAAAGAGAATCAAAGCCAATAATGGCCGGAAAAGCTGGAGTAAACGCGAATTATTGAAGAATAATCAAGGTATTTGCCAAAAATGATCGAAAATACGATATTAAACGCAAGAAAGAGTAGAATAAAAATTTAATTCGCAATGGAAGAATGAAAATCGTAAGAAGGTGCTGAAAAAGTGGAAATAGAAGAGGATTTTCGCCAAGCATAATATAAAAAAAGCGGTTGTAAACGCGAGAAAGAATGAAATACTCCATGTTTATCGCCAATGAAGCAAAAAAAACCGAGATTAAACGCAAAAAAACGAAAATAAAACTTTGTTGATTGCCAAGAAAGGCCGAAAAACATTGATAAACGCAAGAAAGAATGAAATAATCGAGGTAATTTGCCAAAGAAGTCAGAAAATCTGTAAAAACGCAAAAAGGATGGAATAAAAGAGAATCAAAGCCAATAATGGCCGGTAAAGTTGGAATAAACGCGAATCCGAAAAGACTAAACAAGGTATTTGCCAAAAATGATCAAAAAACGATTTTAAACGCAAGAAAGAATAGAATAAAAGAGGTAATTCGCAATGGAAGACTGAAAATCGTAAGAAAGTGCTGAGAAAGAAGGAATAGAAGAGGATTTTAGCCAAGCATAAGCGAAAAAAACGGTAATAAACGGGAGAAGAAATGGAATAAACAATGATAATTGCCAAGGAACACTACAAAAATTGGAGTAAACGCGAGATAGAATGAAATAATCCATGTTTATCGCCAATGAAGCAAAAAAAACCGGCGTTAAACGAGAAAAACGAAGGTACAACTTTGTTGATTGCCCAGAAAGGCCTAAAACATTGATAAAACGCAAGAAAGAATGAAACAAACGAGGTAATTTGCCAAAGAAGTCAGAAAATCTGTAAAAAAGCAAGAAAGGATGGAATAAAAGAGAATCAAAGCCAATAATGGCCGGTAAAGCTGAAGTAAACGCGAATCAGAAAAGAATAAACAAGGTATTTGCCAAAAATGATCGAAAAAAACGATTTTAAACGCAAGAAAGAATAGAATAAAAGAGGTAATTCGCAATGGAAGACTGAAACTCGTAAGAAAGTGCTGAAAAAGAAAGAATAAAAGAGGATATTCGCCAAGCATAATATAAAAAAGCGGTAATAAACGGGAGAAAGAATGGAATAAACAATTGTAATTGCCGCGGAACACTGAAAAAATGTGAGTAAACGCGAGAAAGAATGAAATAATCCAAGTTAATCGCCAAAGATGCAAAAAAACCGAAATTAGACGCTTACATTGAATTTAAATCTTTGTTGATTGCCAAGAAAGGCCTAAAACATTCATAAAACGCAATAAAGAACGAAATAAACGAGGTAATTTGCCAAAGAAGACAGAAAATATGGAAAAACGCAAGATAGGATGTAATAAAAGAGAATCAAATCCAATAATGGCCGGAAAAGCTGGAGTAAACGCGAATTATTGAAGAATAATCAAGGTATTTGCCAAAAATGATCGAAAATACGATATTAAACGCAAAAAAGAGTAGAATAAAAAGGTAATTCGCAATGGAAGAATGAAAATCGTAAGAAAGTGCTGAAAAAGTGGAAATAGAAGAGGATTTTCGCCAAGCATAATATAAAAAAGCGGTAGTAAACGCGAGAATGAATGAAATAATTCATGTTTATCGCCAATGAAGCAAAAAAACCGAGATTAAACGCAAAAAAACGAAAATAAAACTTTGTTGATTGCCAAGAAAGGCCGAAAAACATTGATAAAACGCAAGAAAGAATGAGATAAACGAGGTAATTTGCCAAAGAAGACAGAAAATTTGGAAAAACGCAAAAAAGGATGGAATTAAAGAGAATCAAAGCCAATAATGGCCAGAAAAGCTGAAGTAAACGCGAATCAAGGAAGAATAATCAAGGTATTTTCAAAAAATGATCGAAAATACGATTTTAAACTCAAGAAAGTATTGAATAAAAGAAGTAATTCGCAATGGAAGACTAAAATCGTAAGAAAGTGCTGAAAAAGAAGGAATAAAAGAGGATTTTCGCCAAGCATAATATAAAAAAGCGGTAATAAACGGTAGAAAGAATGGAATAAACAATTATAATTGCCAAGGGAGAGTGAAAAAATGGGAGTAAACGCGAGAAAGAATGAAATAATGCATGTTTATCGCCAATGAAGCAAAAAAACCGAGATTAAACGCAAAAAACGAAAATAAAACTTTGTTGATTGCCAAGAAAGGCCAAAAAACATTGATAAACGCAAGAAAGAATGAAATAAACGAGGTAATTTGCCAAAGAAGTCAGAAAATCTGTAAAAACGCAAGAAAGGATGGAATAAAAGAGAATCAAAGCCAATAATGGCCGGTAAAGTTGGAGTAAACGCGAATCAGAAAAGAATAAACAAGGTATTTGCCAAAAATGATCAAAAAACGATTTTAAACGCAAGAAAGAATAGAATAAAAGAGGTAATTCGCAATGGAATACTGAAAATCGTAAGAAAGTGCTGAAAAAGAAGGAATAGAAGAGGATTTTAGCCAAGCAAAAGCTAAAAAAGGGAAATAAACGGGAGAAGGAATGGAATAAACAATGATAATTGCCAAGGAATCTAGAAAAAATGGGAGTAAACGCGAGAAAGAATGAAATAATCCAAGTTAATCGCCAATGAAGAAAAAAAAACCAGGATTAAACGCAAAAAAACGAAGGTTGAACTTTGTTGATTGCCAAGAAAGGCCTAAAACATTGATAAAACGCAATAAAGAACGAAATAAACGAGGTAATTTGCCAAAGAAGACAGAAATTATGGAAAAACGCAAGAAAGGAGGTAATAAAAGAGAATCAAAGCCAATAATGGCCGGAAAAGCTGGAGTAAACGCGAATTATTGAAGAATAATCAAGGTATTTGCCAAAAATGATCGAAAATACGATATTAAACGCAAGAAAGAGTAGAATAAAAAGGTAATTGGCAATGGAAGAATAAAAATCGTAAGAAAGTGCTGAAAAAGTGGAAATAGAAGAGGATTTTTTCCAAGCATAAGCAAAAAAAACGGTAATAAACGGGAGAAGAACTGGAATAAACAATGATAATTGTCAAGGAAGACAGAAAAAATGGGAGTAAACGCGAGAAAGAATGAAATAATCCAAGTTAATCGCCAATGAAGCAAAAAAACCAGGATTAAACGCAAAAAACGAAGGTTGAACTTTGTTGATTGCCAAGAAAGGCCTAAAACATTTAGAAAACGCAAGAAAGAATAAAATAAACGAGGTAATTTGCCAAAGAACACAGAAAATATGGAAAAACGCAAGAAAGGATGGAATAAAAGAGAATCAAATACAATAATGGCAGGAACATCTGGAGTAAACGCGAATCATGGAATAATAATCAACGTATTAGCCAAAAATGATCGAAAACACGATATTAAACGCAAGATAGAGTAGAATAAAAAGGTAATTCGCAATGGAAGAATGAAAATCGTAAGAAAG
>JAJPWW010000244.1:0-37427 GCA_028673005.1 Tanypteryx hageni
GAATAAACAATTATAATTGCCGCGGAACACTGAAAAAATGGGAGTAAACGCGAGAAAGAATGAAATAATCCATGTTTATCGCAATTGAAGCAAAAAAAAACCGAGAATAAACGCAAAAAACGAAAATAAAACTTTGTTGATTACCAAGAAAGGCCGAAAAACATTGATAAAACGCAAGAAAGAACGAAATAAACGAGGTAATTTGCCAAAGAAGACAGAAAATATGGAAAAAACGCAAGAAAGGATGGAATAAAAGAGAATCAAAGCCAATAATGGCCGGGAAAAGCTGAAGTAAACGCGAAATCATGGAAGAATAATCAAGGTATTTGCAAAAAATGATCGAAAATACGATTTTAAAAACAAAAAAGAATAGAATAAATGAAGTAATTCGCAATGGAAGTCCAAAATCGTAAGAAACTGCTGCAAAATAAGGAATAAAAGAGGATATTCGCCAAGCATAATATAAAAAAGCGGTAATAAAACGGGAGAAAGAATGGAATAAACAATTATAATTGCCGCGGAACACTGAAAAAATGGGAGTAAACGCGATAAAGAATGAAATAATCCATGTTTATCGCAATTGAAGCAAAAAAAAACCGAGAATAACGCAAAAAACGAAAATAAAACTTTGTTGATTGCCAAGAAAGGCCCAAAAACATTGATAAAACGCAAGAAAGAATGAAATAAACAAGGTAATTTGCCAAAGAAGTCAGAAAATCTGTAAAAACGCAAGAAAGGATGGAATAAATGAGAATCAAATCCAATAATGGCCGGAAAAAGCTGGAGTAAACGCGAATCAGAAAAGAATAAACAAGGTATTTGCCAAAAATGATCGAAAATACGATATTACACGCAAGAAAGAGTAGAATAAAAAGGTAATTCGCAATGGAAGAATGAAAATCGTAAGAAAGTGCTGAAAAAAGTGGAAATAGAAGAGAATTTTTGCCAAGCATAAGCGAAAAAACGGTAATAAACGGGAGAAGAAATGGAGATGAACAATGATAATTGTCAAGGAAGACAGAAAAAATGGGAGTAAACGCGAGAAAGAATGAAATAATCCAAGTTAATAGCCAAGGAAGCAAAATAACCGGCGTGTTAAACGAAAAAAAACGAAGGTACATCTTTGTTGATTGCCAAGAAAGGCCTAAAACATTGATAAAACGCAAGAAAGAATGAAACAAACGAGGTAATTTGCCAAAGAAGTCAGAAAATCTGTAAAAAAGCAAGAAAGGATGGAATAAAAGAGAATCAAAGCCAATAATGGCCGGTAAAGCTGGAGTAAACGCGAATCAGAAAAGAATAAACAAGGTATTTGCCAAAAATGATCGAAAACCGATTTTAAACGCAAGAAAGAATAGAATAAAAGAGATAATTCGCAATGGAAGACTAAAAATCGTAAGAAAGTGCTGAAAAAGAAGGAATAGAAGAGGATTTTAGCCAAGCAAAAGCTAAAAAAGGGAAATAAACGGGAGGAAGGAATTGAATAAACAATGAAAATTGCCAATGAATACAGAAAAAATAGGAGTAAACGCGAGAAAGAATGAAATAATCCAAGTTAATCGCCAAAGATGCAAAAAAACCGAAAATAAACGTTTAAATTGAATTTAAATCTTTGTTGATTGCCAAGAAAGGCCTAAAACATTGATAAAACGCAAGAAAGAATGAAATAAACGAGGTAATTTGCCAAAGAAGACAGAAAATCTGGAAAAACGCAAGAAAGGATGGAATAAAAGAGAATCAAAGCCAATAATGGCAGGAAAAGCTGGGAGTAAACGCGAATCATGGAAGAATAATCAAGGTATTTGCAAAAAATGATCGAAAATACGATTTTAAAATCAAAAAAGAATAGAATAAATGAAGTAATTTGCAATGGAAGACCAAAATCGTAAGAAACTGCTGAAAAATAAGGAATAAAAGAGGATTTTCGCCAAGCATAATATAAAAATGCAGTAATAAACGGGAGGAAGAATGGAATAAACAATTATAATTGCCAAGGAACACTACAAAAATGGGAGGTAAACGCGAGAAAGAATGAAATAATCAATGTTTATCGCCAATGAAGCAAAAAAACTGAGATTAAACGCAAAAAAACGAAAATAAAACTTTGTTGATTGCCAAGAAAGGCCGAAAAACATTGATAAAACGCAAGAAAGGAATGAAATAAACGAGGTAATTTGCCAAAGAAGACAGAAAATCTGGAAAAATGCAAGAAAGGATGGAATAAAAGAGAGTCAAAGACAATAATGGCCAGAAAAGCTGAAGTAAACGCGAATCATGGAAGAATAATCAAGGTATTTGCAAAAAATGATCGAAAATACGATTTTAAACGCAAGAAAGTATAGAATAAAAGAAGTAATTCGCAATGGAAGACCAAAATCGTAAGAAAGTGCTGAAAAAGAAGGAATAAAAGAGGATTTTCGCCAAGCATAATATAAAAAAGCGGTAATAAACGGGAGAAAGAATGGAATAAACAATTATAATTGCCGCGGAACACTGAAAAAATGGGAGGTAAACGCGAGAAATAATGAAATAATCCATGTTTATCGCCAATGAAGCAAAAAAAAACCGAGATTAAACGCAAAAAACGAAAATAAAACTTTGTTGATTGCCAAGAAAGGCCGAAAAAACATTGATAAAACGCAAGAAAGAATGAAATAAACGAGGTAATTTGCCAAAGAAGTCAGAAAATCTGTAAAAACGCAAGAAAGGATGGAATAAAAGAGAATCAAAGCCAATAATGGCCGGAAAAGCTGAAGTAAACGCGAATCATGGAAGAATAATCAAGGAATTTCAAAAAATGATCGAAAATACGATTTTTAAACGCAAGAACGTATAGAATAAAAGAAGTAATTCGCAATGGAAGACCAAAATCGTAAGAAAGTGCTGAAAAAGAAGGAATAAAAGAGGATATTCGCCAAGCATAATATAAAAAAGCGGTAATAAACGGGAGAAAGAATGGAATAAACAATTATAATTGCCGCGGAACACTAAAAAAATGGGGAGTAAACGCGAGAAAGAATGAAATAATCCATGTTTTATCGCCAAGGAAGCAAAATAAAACCGAGATTAAACGCAAAAAAACGAAAATAAAACTTTGTTGATTGCCAAGAAATGCCGAAAAACATTGATAAAACGCAAGAAAGAATGAAATAAACAAGGTAATTTGCAGAAGAAGACAGAAAATCTGGAAAAACGCAAGAAAGGATGGAATAAAAGAGAATCAAAGCCAATAATGGCAGGAAAAGCTGGAGTAAACGCGAATCATGGAAGAATAATCAAGGTATTTGCAAAAAATGATCGAAAATACGATTTTAAAAACAAAAAAGAATAGAATAAATGAAGTAATTCGCAATGGAAGTCCAAAATCGTAAGAAACTGCTGAAAAATAAGGAATAAAAGAGGATTTTTGCCAAGCATAATATAAAAAAGCAGTAATAAACGGGAGAAAGAATGGAATAAACAATTATAATTGCCAAGGAACACTACAAAAATGGGAGGTAAACGCAAGAAAGAATGAAATAATCAATGTTTATCGCAATTGAAGCAAAAAAAAACCGAGAATAAACGCAAAAAAAACGAAAATAAAACTTTGTTGATTGCCAAGAAAGGCCCAAAAAACATTGATAAAACGCAAGAAGAATGAAATAAACAAGGTAATTTGCCAAAGAAGTCAGAAAATCTGTAAAAACGCAAGAAAGGATGGAATAAATGAGAATCAAATCCAATAATGGCCGGAAAAGCTGGAGTAAACGCGAATCAGAAAAGAATAAACAAGGTATTTGCCAAAAATGATCGAAAATACGATATTAAACGCAAGAAAGAGTAGAATAAAAATGTAATTCGCAATGGAAGAATGAAAATCGTAAGAAAGTGCTGAAAAAGAAGGAATAAATGAGGATTTTTGCCAAGCATAAGCGAAAAAAAACGGTAATAAACGGGAAAAGAAATGGAATAAACAATGATAATTGTCAAGGAAGACAGAAAAAATGGGAGAAAACGCGAGAAAGGATGAAATAATCCAAGTTAATAGCCAAGGAAGCAAAATAACCGGCGTTAAAACGAAAAAAACGAAGGTACAACTTTGTTGATTGCCAAGAAAGGCCTAAAACATTGATAAAACGCAAGAAAGAATGAAACAAACGAGGTAATTTGCCAAAGAAGTCAGAAAATCTGTAAAAAAGCAAGAAAGGATGGAATAAAAGAGAATCAAAGCCAATAATGGCCGGTAAAGCTGGAGTAAACGCGAATCAGAAAAGAATAAACGAGGTATTTGCCAAAAATGATCGAAAACCGATTTTAAACGCAAGAAAGAATAGAATAAAAGAGATAATTCGCAATGGAAGACTAAAAATCGTAAGAAAGTGCTGAAAAAGAAGGAATAGAAGAGGATTTTAGCCAAGCAAAAGCTAAAAAAAGGGAAATAAACGGGAGAAGGAATTGAATAAACAATGATAATTGCCAATGAATACAGAAAAAATAGGAGTAAACGCGAGAAAGAATGAAATAATCCAAGTTAATCGCCAAAGATGCAAAAAAAACCGAAAATAAACGTTTAAATTGAATTTAAATCTTTGTTGATTGCCAAGAAAGGCCTAAAACATTGATAAAACGCAAGAAAGAATGAAATAAACGAGGGTAATTTGCCAAAGAAGACAGAAAATCTGGAAAAACGCAAGAAAGGATGGAATAAAAGAGAATCAAAGCCAATAATGGCAGGAAAAGCTGGAGTAAACGCGAATCATGGAAGAATAATCAAGGTATTTGCAAAAAATGATCGAAAATACGATTTTAAAATCAAAAAAAGAATAGAATAAATGAAGTAATTCGCAATGGAAGACCAAAATCGTAAGAAACTGCTGAAAAATAAGGAATAAAAGAGGATTTTCGCCAAGCATAATATAAAAATGCAGTAATAAAACGGGAGAAAGAATGGAATAAACAATTATAATTGCCAAGGAACACTACAAAAATGGGAGTAAACGCGAGAAAGAATGAAATAATCAATGTTTATCGCCAATGAAGCAAAAAAACCGAGATTAAACGCAAAAAAACGAAAATAAAACTTTGTTGATTGCCAAGAAAGGCCGAAAAACATTGATAAAACGCAAGAAAGAATGAAATAAACGAGGTAATTTGCCAAAGAAGACAGAAAATCTGGAAAAATGCAAGAAAGGATGGAATAAAAGAGAGTCAAAGACAATAATGGCCAGAAAAGCTGAAGGTAAACGCGAATCATGGAAGAATAATCAAGGTATTTGCAAAAAATGATCGAAAATACGATTTTAAACGCAAGAAAGTATAGAATAAAAGAAGTAATTCGCAATGGAAGACCAAAATCGTAAGAAAGTGCTGAAAAAGATGGAATAAAAGAGGATTTTCGCCAAGCATAATATAAAAAAGCGGTAATAAACGGGAGAAAGAATGGAATAAACAATTATAATTGCCGCGGAACACTGAAAAAATGGGAGTAAACGCGAGAAATAATGAAATAATCCATGTTTATCGCCAATGAAGCAAAAAAAACCGAGATTAAACGCAAAAAACGAAAATAAAACTTTGTTGATTGCCAAGAAAGGCCGAAAAAACATTGATAAAACGCAAGAAAGAATGAAATAAACGAGGTAATTTTGCCAAAGAAGTCAGAAAATCTGTAAAAACGCAAGAAAGGATGGAATAAAAGAGAATCAAAGCCAATAATGGCCGGAAAAGCTGAAGTAAACGCGAATCATGGAAGAATAATCAAGGAATTTGCAAAAAATGATCGAAAATACGATTTTTAAACGCAAGAACGTATAGAATAAAAGAAGTAATTCGCAATGGAAGACCAAAATCGTAAGAAAGTGCTGAAAAAGAAGGAATAAAAAGAGGATATTCGCCAAGCATAATATAAAAAAAGCGGTAATAAACGGGAGAAAGAATGGAATAAACAATTATAATTGCCGCGGGAACACTAAAAAAATGGGAGTAAACGCGAGAAAGATTGAAATAATCCATGTTTATCGCCAAGGAAGCAAAATAAAACCGAGATTAAACGCAAAAAAACGAAAATAAAACTTTGTTGATTGCCAAGAAATGCCGAAAAAACATTGATAAAACGCAAGAAAGAATGAAATAAACAAGGTAATTTGCAGAAGAAGACAGAAAATCTGGAAAAACGCAAGAAAGGATGGAATAAAAGAGAATCAAAACCAATAATGGCCAGAAAAGCTGAAGTAAACGCGAATCATGGAAGAATAATCAAGGTATTGCAAAAAATGATCGAAAATACGATTTTAAACGCAAGAAAGTATAGAATAAAAGAAGTAATTCGCAATAAAAGATCAAAATCGTAAGAAAGTGCTGAAAAAGAAGGAATAAAAGAGGATTTTCGCCAAGCATAATATAAAAAAGCGGTAATAAACGGGAGAAAAGAATGGAATAAACAATTATAATTGCCAAGGAACACTACAAAAATGGGAGTAAACGCAAGAAAGAATGAAATAATCAATGTTTATCGCCAATGAAGCAAAAAAAACCGAGATTAAACGCAAAAAACCAAAATAAAACTTTGTTGATTGCCAAGAAAGGCCTTAAAACATTGATAAAACGCAAGAAAGAATGAAATAAACGAGGTAATTTGCCAAAGAAGACAGAAAATCTGGAAAAAACGCAAGAAAGGATGGAATAAAAGAGAATCAAAGCCAATAATGGCCAGAAAAGCTGAAGTAAACGCGAATCATGGAAGAATAATCAAGGTATTGCAAAAAAATGATCGAAAATACGATTTTAAACGCAAGAAAGTATAGAATAAAAGAAGTAATTCGCAATAAAAGATCAAAATCGTAAGAAAGTGCTGAAAAAGAAGGAATAAAAGAGGATTTTCGCCAAGCATAATATAAAAAAGCGGTAATAAACGGGAGAAAGAATGGAATAAACAATTATAATTGCCAAGGAACACTACAAAAATGGGAGTAAACGCGAGAAAGAATGAAAATAATCCAAGTTAATCGCCAGGATGCAAAAAAAACCGAGATTAAACGCAAAAAACGAAAATAAAACTATGTTGATTGCCAAGAAAGGCCGAAAATCATTGATAAAACGCAAGAAAGAATGAAATAAACGATATAATTTGCCAAAGAAGTCAGAAAATCT
Organism: Tanypteryx hageni; assembly: GCA_028673005.1. Classification (NCBI taxonomy): domain Eukaryota; kingdom Metazoa; phylum Arthropoda; class Insecta; order Odonata; family Petaluridae; genus Tanypteryx; species Tanypteryx hageni. The sequence goes on from JAJPWW010000244.1 coordinate 7,132, forward strand.
GTAAAAACGCAAGAAAGGATGGAATAAAAGAGAATCAAAGCCAATAATGGCCGGTAAAGCTGGAGTAAACGGGAATCAGAAAAAAATAAACAAGGTATTTGCCAAAAATGATCAAAAAACGATTTTAAACGCAAGAAAGAATAGAATAAAAGAGGTAATTCGCAATGGAAGACTGAAAATCGTAAGAAAGTGCTGAAAAAGAAGGAATAGAAGAGGATTTTAGCCAAGCAAAAGCTAAAAAAGGGAAATAAACGGGAGAAGGAATGGAATACACAATGATATTTGCCAAGGAATACAGATAAAATGGGAGTAAACGCGAGAAAGAATGAAATAATCCAAGTTAATCGCCAAAGATGCAAAAAAACCGAAATTAAACGCTTACATTGAATTTAAATCTTTGTTGATTGCCAAGAAAGGCCTAAATCATTGATAAAACGCAAGAAAGAATGAAATAAACGAGGGGTAATTTTCCAAAGAAGACAGAAAATCTGGAAAAACGCAAGAAAGGATGGAATAAAAGAGAATCAAAGCCAATAATGGCCAGAAAAGCTGAAGTAAATGCGAATCATGGAAGAATAATCAAGGTATTTGCAAAAAATGATCGAAAATACGATTTAAACGCAAGAAAGTATAGAATAAAAGAAGTAATTCGCAATGGAAGACCAAAATCGTAAGAAAGTGCTGAAAAAGAAGGAATAAAAGAGGATTTTCGCCAAGCATAATATAAAAAAGCGGTAATAAACGGGAGAAAGAATGGAATAAACAATTATAATTGCCGCGGAACACTAAAAAAATGGGGAGTAAACGCGAGAAAGAATGAAATAATCCATGTTTATCGCCAATTAAGCAAAAAAACCGAGATTAAACGCAAAAAACGAAAATAAAACTTTTTTGATTGCCAAGAAAGGCCGAAAAAACATTGATAAAAACGCAAGAAAAAATGAAATAAACGAGGGTAATTTGCCAAAGAAGACAGAAAATCTGGAAAAACGCAAGAAAGGATGGAATAAAAGAGAATCAAAGCCAATAATGGCCGGAAAAGCTGGAGTAAAAGCGAATTATTGAAGAATAATCAAGGTATTTGCCATAAAATGATCGAAAATACGATATTAAACGCAAGAAAGAGTAGAATAAATAGGTAATTCGCAATGGAAGAATGAAAATCGTAAGAAAGTGCAGAAAAAGTGGAAATAGAAGAGGATTTTTTCCAAGCATAAGCAAAAAAACGGTAATAAACGGGAGAAGAACTGGAATAAACAATGATAATTGTCAAGGAAGACAAAAAAAATGGGAGGTAAACGCGAGAAAGAATAAAATAATCCAAGTTAATCGCCAATGAAGCAAAAAAAACCAGGATTAAACGCAAAAAACGAAGGTTGAACTTTGTTGATTGCCAAGAAAGGCCTAAAACATTTAGAAAACGCAAGAAAGAATGAAATAAACGAGGTAATTTGCCAAAGAAGACAGAAAATCTGGAGAAAACTCAAGAAAGGATGGCATATAAGAGATTCAAAGCCAATAATGGCCTGAAAAGCTGGAGTAAACGCGAATCACGGAAGAATAATCAAGGTATTTGCCAAAAATGATCGAAAACACGATATTAAACGCAAGAAAGAGTAGAATAAAAAGGTAATTCGCAATGGATGAATGAAAATCGTAAGAAAGTGCTGAATAAGTGGAAATAGAAGAGGATTTTTGCCAAGCATAAACGAAAAAACGGTAAAAAACGGGAGAAGAAATGGAATCAACAATGATAATTGTCAAGGAAGACAAAAAAAATGGGAGTAAACGCGAGAAAGAATGAAATAATCCAAGTTAATAGCCAAGGAAGCAAAATAACCGGCGTTTAAACGAGGAAAAACGAAGGTACAACTTTGTTGATTGCCAAGAAAGGCCTAAAACATTGATAAAACGCAAGAAAGAATGAAATAAACGTGGTAATTTGCCAAAGAAGACAGATAATATGGAAAAACGCAAAAAAGGATGGAATAAAAGAGAATCAAAGCCAATAATGGCCGGTAAAGCTGGAGTAAACGCGAATCAGAAAAGAATAAACAAGGTATTTGCCAAAAATGATCGAAAAAAACGATTTTAAACGCAAGAAAGAATAGAATAAAAGAGGTAATTCGCAATGGAAAACTGAAAATCGTAAGAAAGTGCTGAAAAAGAAGGAATAGAAAGGATTTTAGCCAAGCAAAAGCTAAAAAAAGGGAAATAAACGGGAGAAGGAATGGAATAAACAATGATAATTGCCAAGGAATACAGAAAAAATGGGAGTAAACGCGATAAAGAATGAAATAATCCAAGTTAATAGCCAAGGAAGCAAAATAACCGGCGTTAAACGAAAAAAACGAAGGTACAACTTTGTTGATTGCCAAGAAAGGCCTAAAACATTGATAAAACGCAATAAAGAATGAAATAAACAAGGTAATTTGCCAAAGAAGACAGAAAATCTGGAAAAACGCAAGAAAGGATGGAATAAAAGAGAATCAAAGCCAATAATGGCAGGAAAAGCTGGAGGTGAAACGCGAATTATTGAAGAATAATCAAGGTATTTGCCAAAAATGATCGAAAATACGATATTAAACGCAAGAAAGAGTAGAATAAAAAAGGTAATTTGCAATGGAAGAATGAAAATCGTAAGAAAGTGCTGAAAAAGTGGAAATAGAAGAGGATTTTTTCCAAGCATAAGCAAAAAAACGGTAATAAACGGGAGAAGAACTGGAATAAACAACGATAATTGTCAAGGAAGACAAAAAAAAAGGGAGGTAAACGCGAGAAAGAATGAAATAATCCAAGTTAATCGCCAATGAAGCAAAAAAACCAGGATTAAACGCAAAAAAACGAAGGTTGAACTTTGTTGATTGCCATGAAAGGCCTAAAACATTTAGAAAACGCAAGAAATAATGAAATAAACGAGGTAATTTGCCAAAGAAGACAGAAAATCTGGAGAAAACTCAAGAAAGGATGGCATATAAGAGATTCAAAGCCAATAATGGCAGGAAAATCTGGAGGGTAAACGCGAAATCACGGAAGAATAATCAAGGTATTTGCCAAAAATGATCGAAAACACGATATTAAACGCAAGGAAGAGTAGAATAAAAAGGTAATTCGCAATGGATGAATGAAAATCGTAAGAAAGTGCAGAAAAAGTGGAAATAGAAGAGGATTTTTGCCAAGCATAATATAAAAAAGCGGTAATAAACGGGAGAAAGAATGGAATAAACAATTAAAATTGCCGCGGAACACTGAAAAAATGGGGAGTAAGCGCGAGAAAGAATGAAATAATCCCTGTTTATCGCCAATGAAGCAAAAAAACCGAGATTAAAAGCAAAAACCGAAAATAAAACTTTGTTGATTGCCAAGAAAGGCCGAAAAACATTGATAAAACGCAAGAAAGAATGAAATAAACAAGGTTATTTGCCAAAGAAGACAGAAAATCTTGAAAAACGCAAGAAAGGATGGAAAAAAAGAGAATCAAAGCCAATAATGGCAGGAAAAGCTGGAGTAGAACGCGAATCATGGAAGAATAATCAAGGTATTTGCAAAAAATGATCGAAAAATACGATTTTAAACGCAAGAAAGAATAGAATAAAAGAAGTAATTCGCAATGGAAAACCAAAATCGTAAGAAAGTGCTGAAAAAGAAGGAATAAAAGAGGATTTTCGCCAAGCATAATATAAAAAAGCGGTAATAAACGGGAGAAAGAATGGAATAAACAATTATAATTGCAAGGAACACTACAAAAATGGGAGGTAAACGCGAGAAAGAATGAAATAATCCATGATTATCGCCAATGAAGCAAAAAAACCGAGATTAAACGCAAAAAAACAAAAATAAAACTTTGTTGATTACCAAGAAAGGCCGAAAAACATTAATAAAACGCAAGAAAGAACGAAATAAACGAGGAAATTTGCCAAAGAAGACAGAAAATATGGAAAAAAAGCAAGAAAGGATGGAATAAAAGAGAATCAAAGCCAACAATGGCCGGTAAAGCTGGAGGTAAACGCGAATCAGAAAAGAATAAACAAGGTATTTGCCAAAAATGATCAAAACACGATTTTAAACGAAAGAAAGAATAGAATAAAAGAGGTAATTCGCAATGGAAGACTGAAAATCGTAAGAAAAGTGCTGAAAAAGAAGGAATAGAAGAGGATTTTAGCCAAACAAAAGCTAAAAAAGGGAAATAAACGGGAGAAGGAATGGAATAAACAATGATAATTGCCAAGGAATACAGAAAAAATGGAAGTAAACGCGAGAAAGAATGAAATAATCCAAGTTAATCGCCAAAGATGCAAAAAAAACCGAAATTAAACGCTTACATTGAATTTAAATCTTTGTTGATTGCCAAGAAAGGCCTAAAACATTGATAAAACGCAAGAAAGAATGAAATAAACGAGGTAATATGCCAAAGAAGACAGAAAATCTGGAAAAACGCAAGAAAGGATGGAATAAAAGAGAATCAAAGACAATAATGGCAGGAACAGCTGGAGTAAACGGGAATCAGAAAAGAATAAACAAGGTATTTGCCAAAAATGATCGAAAATACGATTTTAAACGCAAGAAAGAGTTGAATAAAAAGGTAATTCACAAAGGATGAATGAAAATCGTAAGAAAGTGCTGAAAAAGAAGAATTAGATGAGGATTTTTGCCAAGCATAATATAAAAAAGCGGTAATAAACGGGAGAAAGAATGGAATAAACAATTATAATTGCCGCGGGAACACTGAAAAAATTGGGGAGTAAACGCGAGAAAGAATGAAATAATCCATGTTTATCGCCAATGAAGCAAAAATACCGAGATTTAAAAGCAAAAACCGAAAATAAAACTTTGTTGATTGCCAAGAAAGGCCGAAAAACATTGATAAAACGCAAGAAAGAATGAAATAAACAAGGGTTATTTGCCAAAGAAGACAGAAAATCTTGAAAAACGCAAGAAAGGATGGAAAAAAAGAGAATCAAAGCCAATAATGGCAGGAAAAGCTGGAGGTAAAACGCGAATCATGGAAGAATAATCAAGGTATTTGCAAAAAATGATCGAAAATACGATTTTAAACGCAAGAAAGAATAGAATAAAAGAAGTAATTCGCAATGGAAAACCAAAATCGTAAGAAAGTTGCTGAAAAAGAAGGAATAAAAGAGGATTTTCGCCAAGCATAATATAAAAAAGCGGTAATAAACGGGAGAAAGAATGGAATAAACAATTATAATTGCAAGGAACACTACAAAAATGGGGAGGTAAACGCGAGAAAGAATGAAATAATCCATGATTATCGCCAATGAAGCAAAAAAACCGAGATTAAACGCAAAAAACAAAAATAAAACTTTGTTGATTACCAAGAAAGGCCGAAAAAACATTGATTAAAACGCAAGAAAGAACGAAATAAACGAGGAAATTTGCCAAAGAAGACAGAAAATATGGAAAAACGCAAGAAAGGATGGAATAAAAGAGAATCAAAGCCAATAATGGCCGGTAAAGCTGGAGTAAACGCGAATCAGAAAAGAATAAACAAGGTATTTGCCAAAAATGATCAAAACACGATTTTAAACGAAAGAAAGAATAGAATAAAAGAGGTAATTCGCAATGGAAGACTGAAAATCGTAAGAAAGTGCTGAAAAAGAAGGAATAGAAGAGGATTTTAGCCAAACAAAAGCTAAAAAAGGGAAATAAACGGGAGAAGGAAGGAATGGAATAAACAATGATAATTGCCAAGGAATACAGAAAAAATGGAAGTAAACGCGAGAAAGAATGAAATAATCCAAGTTAATCGCCAAAGATGCAAAAAAACCGAAATTAAACGCTTACATTGAATTTAAATCTTTGTTGATTGCCAAGAAAGGCCTAAAATATTGATAAAACGCAAGAAAGAATGAAATAAACGAGGGTAATATACCAAAGAAGACAGGAAAATCTGGAAAAAAACGCAAGAAAGGATGGAATAAAAGAGAATCAAAGCCAATAATGGCAGGAACAGCTGGAGTAAACGCGAATCATGGAAGAATAATCAAGGAATTTGCAAAAAATGATCGAAAATACGATTTTAAACGCAAGAAAGTATAGAATAAAAGAAGTAATTCGCAATGGAAGACCAAAATCGTAAGAAAGTGCTGAAAAAGAAGGAATAAAAGAGGATTTTCGCCAAGCATAATATAAAAAAGCGGTAATAAACGGTAGAAAGAATGGAATAAACAATTATAATTGCCAAGGAACACTACAAAAATGGGAGTAAACGCGAGAAAGAATGAAATAATCCATGTTTATCGCCAATGAAGCAAAAAAAACCGAGATTAAACGCAAAAAAACGAAAATAAAACTTTGTTGATTACCAAGAAAGGCCGAAAAAACATTGATAAAACGCAAGAAAGAACGAAATAAACGAGGTAATTTGCCAAAGACTACAGAAAATATGGAAAAACGCAAGAAAGCATGGAATAAAAGAGAATCAAAGCCAATAATGGCAGGAAAAGCTGGAGTAAACGCGAATCATGGAAGAATAATCAAGGTATTTGCAAAAAATGATCGAAAATACGATTTTAAACGCAAGAAAGAATAGAATAAAAGAAGTAATTCGCAATGGAAAACCAAAATCGTAAGAAAGTGCTGAAAAAGAAGGAATAAAAGAGGATTTTCGCCAAGCATAATATAAAAAAGCAGTAATAAACGGGAGAAAGAATGGAATAAACAATTATAATTGCAAGGAACACAACAAAAATGGGGAGTAGAACGCGAGAAAGAATGAAATTATCAATGTTTATCGCCAATGAAGCAAAAAAACCGAGATTAAACGCAAAAAACGAAAATAAAACTTTGTTGATTGCCAAGAAAGGCCGAAAAACATTGATAAAACGCAAGAAAGAATGAAATAAACGAGGTAATTTGCCAAAGAAGTCAGAAAATCTGTAAAAACGCAAGAAAGGATGGAATAAAAGAGAATCAAAGCCAATAATGGCCGGTAAAGCTGGAGTAAACGGGAATCAGAAAAGAATAAACAAGGTATTTGCCAAAAATGATCAAAAATACGATTTTAAACGCAAGAAAGAGTAGAATAAAAAGGTAATTCGCAATGGATGAATGAAAATCGTAAGAAAGTGCTGAAAAAGAAGGAATAGAAGAGGATTTTTGCCAAGCATAATATAAAAAAGCGGTAATAAACGGGAGAAAGAATGGAATAAACAATTATAATTGCCGCGGAACACTGAAAAAATGGGAGTAAACGCAAGAAAGAATGAAATAATCCATGTTTATCGCCAATGAAGCAAAAAAACCGAGATTAAAAGCAAAAACCGAAAATAAAACTTTGTTGATTGCCAAGAAAGGCCGAAAAACATTGATAAAACGCAAGAAAGAATGAAATAAACAAGGTTATTTGCCAAAGAAGACAGAAAATCTTGAAAAACGCAAGAAAGGATGGAAAAAAAAGAGAATCAAAGCCAATAATGGCAGGAAAAGCTGGAGTAAACGCGAATCATGGAAGAATAATCAAGGTATTTGCAAAAAATGATCGAAAATACGATTTTAAACGCAAGAAAGAATAGAATAAAAGAAGTAATTCGCAATGGAAAACCAAAATCGTAAGAAAGTGCTGAAAAAGAAGGAATAAAAGAGGATTTTCGCCAAGCATAATATAAAAAAGCGGTAATAAACGGGAGAAAGAATGGAATAAACAATTATAATTGCAAGGAACACTACAAAAATGGGAGTAAACGCGAGAAAGAATGAAATAATCCATGATTATCGCCAATGAAGCAAAAAAACCGAGATTAAACGCAAAAAACAAAAATAAAACTTTGTTGATTACCAAGAAAGGCCGAAAAACATTGATAAAACGCAAGAAAGAACGAAATAAACGAGGAAATTTGCCAAAGAAGACAGAAAATATGGAAAAACGCAAGAAAGGATGGAATAAAAGAGAATCAAAGCCAATAATGGCAGGAAAATCTGGAGTAAACGCGAATCATGGAAGAATAATCAAGGTATTTGCAAAAAATGATCAAGAATACGATCTTAAACGCAAGAAAGAGTAGAATAAAAAGGTAATTCGCAATGGAAGAATGAAAATCGTAAGAAAGTGCTGAAAAAGTGGAAATAGAAGAGGATTTTTGCCAAGCATAAGCGAAAAAAACGGTAATAAACGGGAGAAAAAATAGAATAAACAATGATAATTGTCAAGGAAGACAGAAAAAATGGGAGTAAACGCGAGAAAGAATGAAATAATCCAAGTTAATAGCCAAGGAAGCAAAATAACCGGCGTTAAACGAGAAAAACGAAGGTACAACTTTGTTGATTGCCAAGAAAGGCCTAAAACATTGATAAAACGCAAGAAAGAATAAAACAAACGAGGTAATTTGCCAAAGAAGTCAGAAAATCTGTAAAAAAGCAAGAAAGGATGGAATAAAAGAGAATCAAAGCCAATAATGGCCGGTAAAGCTGGAGTAAACGCGAATCATGGAAGAATAATCAAGGAATTTGCAAAAAATGATCGAAAATACGATTTTAAACGCAAGAAAGTATAGAATAAAGAAGTAATTCGCAATTGAAGACCAAAATCTTAAGAAAGTGCTGAAAAAGAAGGAATAAAAGAGGATTTTCGCCAAGCACAATATAAAAAAGCGGTAATAAACGGTAGAAAGAATGGAATAAACAATTATAATTGCCAAGGAACACTACAAAAATGGGAGTAAACGCGAGAAAGAATGAAATAATCCATGTTTATCGCCAATGAAGCAAAAAAACCGAGATTAAACGCAAAAAACGAAAATAAAACTTTGTTGATTACCAAGAAAGGCCGAAAAAGATTGATAAAACGCAAGAAAGAACGAAATAAACGAGGTAATTTGCCAAAGACGACAGAAAATATGGAAAAAACGCAAGAAAGCATGGAATAAAAGAGAATCAAAGCCAATAATGGCAGGAAAAGCTGGAGTAAACGCGAATCATGGAAGAATAATCAAGGTATTTGCAAAAAATGATCGAAAATACGATTTTAAACGCAAGAAAGAATAGAATAAAAGAAGTAATTCGCAATGGAAAACCAAAATCGTAAGAAAGTGCTGAAAAAGAAGGAATAAAAGAGGATTTTCGCCAAGCATAATATAAAAAAGCAGTAATAAACGGGAGAAAGAATGGAATAAACAATTATAATTGCAAGGAACACTACAAAAATGGGAAGTAAACGCGAGAAAGAAATGAAATAATCAATGTTTATCGCCAATGAAGCAAAAAAACCGAGATTAAACGCAAAAAACGAAAATAAAACTTTGTTGATTGCCAAGAAAGGCCGAAAAAACATTGATAAAACGCAAGAAAGAATGAAATAAACGAGGGTAGGAATTTGCCAAAGAAGTCAGAAAATCTGTAAAAACGCAAGAAAGGATGGAATAAAAAAGAATCAAAGCCAATAATGGCCGGTAAAGCTGGAGGGTAAACGGGAATCAGAAAAGAATAAACAAGGTATTTGCCAAAAATGATCAAAAATACGATTTTAAACGCAAGAAAGAGTAGAATAAAAAGGTAATTCGCAATGGATGAATGAAAATCGTAAGAAAGTGCTGAAAAAGAAGGAATAGAAGAGGATTTTTGCCAAGCATAATATAAAAAAGCGGTAATAAACGGGAGAAAGAATGGAATAAACAATTATAATTGCCGCGGAACACTGAAAAAATGGGAGTAAACGCGAGAAAGAATGAAATAATCCATGTTTATCGCCAATGAAGCAAAAAAACCGAGATTAAAAGCAAAAACCGAAAATAAAACTTTGTTGATTGCCAAGAAAGGCCGAAAAACATTGATAAAACGCAAGAAAGAATGAAATAAACAAGGTTATTTGCCAAAGAAGACAGAAAATCTTGAAAAAACGCAAGAAAGGATGGAAAAAAAGAGAATCAAAGCCAATAATGGCAGGAAAAGCTGGAGTAAACGCGAATCATGGAAGAATAATCAAGGTATTTGCAAAAAATGATCGAAAATACGATTTTAAACGCAAGAAAGAATAGAATAAAAGAAGTAATTCGCAATGGAAAACCAAAATCGTAAGAAAGTGCTGAAAAAGAAGGAATAAAAGAGGATTTTCGCCAAGCATAATATAAAAAAGCGGTAATAAACGGGAGAAGAAAGAATGGAATAAACAATTATAATTGCAAGGAACACTACAAAAATGGGAGGTAAACGCGAGAAAGAATGAAATAATCCATGATTATCGCCAATGAAGCAAAAAAAACCGAGATTAAACGCAAAAAACAAAAATAAAACTTTGTTGATTACCAAGAAAGGCCGAAAAAACATTGATAAAACGCAAGAAAGAACGAAATAAACGAGGAAATTTGCCAAAGAAGACAGAAAATATGGAAAAAACGCAAGAAAGGATGAATAAAAGAGAATCAAAGCCAATAATGGCAGGAAAATCTGGAGTAAACGCGAATCATGGAAGAATAATCAAGGTATTTGCAAAAAATGATCAAGAATACGATCTTAAACGCAAGAAAGAGTAGAATAAAAAGGTAATTCGCAATGGAAGAATGAAAATCGTAAGAAAGTGCTGAAAAAGTGGAAATAGAAGAGGATTTTTGCCAAGCATAAGCGAAAAAACGGTAATAAACGGGAGAGGAAATAGAATAAACAATGATAATTGTCAAGGAAGACAGAAAAAATGGGAGGTAAACGCGAGAAAGAGTGAAATAATCCAAGTTAATAGCCAAGGAAGCAAAATAACCGGCGTTAAACGAGAAAAACGAAGGTACAACTTTGTTGATTGACAAGAAAGTCCTAAAACATTGATAAAACGCAAGAAAGAATGAAACAAACGAGGGTAATTTGCCAAAGAAGTCAGAAAATATCTAAAAAAAGCAAGAAAGGATGGAATAAAAGAGAATCAAAGCCAATAATGGCCGGTAAAGCTGGAGTAAACGCGAATCAGAAAATAATAAACAAGGTATTTGCCAAAAATGATCAAAACACGATTTTAAACGAAAGAAAGAATAGAATAAAAGAGGTAATTCGCAATGGAAGACTGAAAATCGTAAGAAAGTGCGGAAAAGAAGGAATAGAAGAGGATTTTAGCCAAACAAAAGCTAAAAAAGGGAAATAAACGGGAGAAGGAATGGAATAAACAATGATAATTGCCAAGGAATACAGAAAAAATGGAAGTAAACGCGAGAAAGAATGAAATAATCCAAGTTAATCGCTAAAGATGCAAAAAAACCGAAATTAAACGCTTACATTGAATTTAAATCTTTGTTGATTGCCAAGAAAGGCCTAAAACATTGATAAAACGCAAGAAAGAATGAAAATAAACGAGGTAATATGCCAAAGAAGACAGAAAATCTGGAAAAACGCAAGAAAGGATGGAATAAAAAGAGAATCAAAGCCAATAATGGCAGGAACAGCTGGGGAGTAAACGCGAATCATGGAAGTATAATCAAGGAATTTGCAAAAAATGATCGAAAAATACGATTTTAAACGCAAGAAAGTATAGAATAAAAGAAGTAATTCGCAATGGAAACCAAAATCGTAAGAAAGTGCTGAAAAAGAAGGAATAAATAGGATTTTCGCCAAGCATAATATAAAAAAGCGGTAATAAACGGGAGAAAGAATGGAATAAACAATTATAATTGCAAGGAACACTACAAAAATGGGAGGTAGAACGCGAGAATGAATGAAATAATCCATGCTTATCGCCAATGAAGCAAAAAAAACCGAGATTAAACGCAAAAAACAAAAATAAAACTTTGTTGATTACCAAGAAAGGTCGAAATCATTGATAAAACGCAAGAAAGAACGAAATAAACGAGGAAATTTGCCAAAGAAGACAGAAAATATGGAAAAAACGCAAGAAAGGATGGAATAAAAGAGAATCAAAGCCAATAATGGCAGGAAAATCTGGAGTAAACGCGAATCATGGAAGAATAATCAAGGTATTTGCAAAAAATGATCAAGAATACGATCTTAAACGCAAGAAAGAGTAGAATAAAAAGGTAATTCGCAATGGAAGAATGAAAATCGTAAGAAAGTGCTGAAAAAGTGGAAATAGAAGAGGAATTTTTGCCAAGCATAAGCGAAAAAAACGGTAATAAACGGGAGAAGAAATAGAATAAACAATGATAATTGTCAAGGAAGACAGAAAAAATGGGAGTAAGAATGGAATAAACAATTATAATTGCCAAGGAACACTGCCAAAATGGGAGTAAACGCGAGAAAGAATAAATAATACATGTTTATCGCCAATGAAGCAAAAAAAACCGAGATTAAACGCAAAAAAAGAAAATAAAACTTTGTTGATTACCAAGAAAGCCGAAAAAAATTGATAAAAACGCAAGAAAGAACGAAATAAACTAGGTAATTTGCCAAAGACGACAGAAAATATGGAAAAAACGCAAGAAAGCATGGAATAAAAGAGAATCAAAGCCAATAATGGCAGGAAAAGCTGGAGTAAACGCGAATCATGGAAGAATAATCAAGGTATTTGCCAAAAATGATCGAAAATACGATTTTTAAACGCAAGAAAGAATAGAATAAAAGAAGTAATTCGCAATGGAAGACCAAAATCGTAAGAAAGTGCTGAAAAAGAAGGAATAAAAGAGGATTTTCGCCAAGCATAATATAAAAAAGCGGTAATAAACGGGAGAAAGAATGGAAATAAACAATTAAAATTGCCAAGGAACACTACAAAAATGGGGTAGAGTAAACGCGAGAAAGAATGAAATAATCAATGTTTATCGCCAATGAAGCAAAAAAACCGAGATTAAACGCAAAAAACGAAAATAAAACCTTTGTTGATTGCCAAGAAAGGCCGAAAAACATTGATAAAACGCAACAAAGAATGAAATAAACAAGGTAATTTGCCAAAGAAGACAGAAAATCTGGAAAAAACGCAAGAAAGGATGTAATAAAAGAGAATCAAATCCAATAATGGCCGGAAAAGCTGGAGGTAAACGCGAATTATTGAAGAATAATCAAGGTATTTGCCAAAAATGATCGAAAATACCATATTAAACGCAAGAAAGAGTAGAATAAAAAGGTAATTCGCAATGGAAGAATGAAAATCGTAAGAAAGTGCTGAAAAAGTGGAAATAGAAGAGAACTTATTCCAAGCATAAGCAAAAAAAACGGTAATAAACGGGAGAAGAGAACTGGAATAAACAATGATAATTGTCAAGGAAGACAAAAAAAATGGGGAGTAAACGCGAGAAAGAATGAAATAATCCAAGTTACTCGCCAATGAAGCAAAAAAACCAGGATTAAACGCAAAAAACGAAGGTTGAACTTTGTTGATTGCCAAGAAAAGGCCTAAAACATTTAGAAAACGCAAGAAAGAATGAAATAAACGAGGTAATTTGCCAAAGAAGACAGAAAATCTGGAGAAAACTCAAGAAAGGATGGCATACTAGAGATTCAAAGCCAATAATGGCCGGAAAAGCTGGAGTAAACGCGAATCATGGAAGAATAATCAAGGTATTGCAAAAAATGATCGAAAATACGATTTTAAACGCAAGAAAGAATAGAATAAAAAAAGTAATTCGCAATGGAAGACCAAAATCGTAAGAAAGTGCTGAAAAAGAAGGAATAAAAGAGGATTTTCGCCAAGCATAATATAAAAAAAGCGGTAATAAACGGGAGAAGAAAGAATGGAATAAAACAATTATAATTGCCGCGGAACACTGAAAAAATGGGAGAGTAAACGCGAGAAAGAATGAAATAATCCATGTTTATCGCCAATGAAGCAAAAAAAACCGAGATTTAAACGCAAAAAACGAAAATAAAACTTTGTTGATTGCCAAGAAAGGCCGAAAAACATTGATAAAAACGCAAGAAGAGAATGAAATAAACAAGGTAATTTGCCAAGAAGACAGGAAATCTGGAAAAACGCAAGAAAGGATGGAATAAAAGAGAATCAAAGCCAATAATGGCAGGAAAAAGCTGGAGGTAAACGCGAATCATGGAAGAATAATCAAGGTATTTGCCAAAAATGATCGAAAACACGATATTAAACGCAAGAAAGAGTAGAATAAAAAGGTAATTCGCAATGGAAGAATGAAAATCGTAAGAAAGTGCTGAAAAAAGTGGAAATAGAAGAGGATTTTTGCCAAGCATAAGCGAAAAAAAACGGTAATAAACGGGAGAAAAAATGGAATAAACAATGATAATTGTCAAGGAAGAGATAAAAATGGGAGTAAATGCGAGAAAGAATGAAATAATCCAAGTTAATAGCCAAGGAAGCAAAATAACCGGCGGTTAAACGAGAAAAACGAAGGTACAACTTTGTTGATTGCCAAGAAAGGCCTAAAACATTGATAAAACGCAAGAAAGAATGAAACAAACGAGGTAATTTGCCAAAGAAGTCAGAAAATCTGTAAAAAAGCAAGAAAGGATGGAAATAAAAGAGAATCAAAGCCAATAATGGCCGGTAAAGCTGGAATAAACGCGAATCAGAAAAGAATAAAAAAGGTATTTGCCGAAAATGATGAAAAACGATTTTAAACGCAAGAAAGAATAGAATTAAATAGGTAATTCGCAATGGAAGACTGAAAATCGTAAGAAAGTGCTGAAAAAGAAGGAATAGAAGAGGATTTTAGCCAAACAAAAGCTAAAAAAGGGAAATAAACGGGAGAAGGAATGGAAATAAACAATGATAATTGCCAAGGAATACAGAAAAAATGGAAGTAAACGCGAGAGAAGAATGAAATAATCCAAGTTAATCGCCAAAGATGCAAAAAAAACGAAATTAAACGCTTACATTGAATTTAAATCTTTGTTGATTGCCAAGAAAAGCCTAAAACATTGATAAAACGCAAGAAAGAATGAAATAAAACGAGGTAATATGCCAAAGAAGACAGAAAATTTGGAAAAACGCAAGAAAGGATGGAATAAAAGAGAATCAAAGCCAATAATGGCCATAAAAGCTGAAGTAAACGCGAATCATGGAAGAATAATCAAGGTATTTTCAAAAAATGATCGAAAATACGATTTTAAACGCAAGAAAGTATAGAATAAAAGAAGTAATTCGCAATGGAAGACCAAAATCGTAAGAAAGTGCTGAAATAGAAGGAATAAAAGAGGATTTTTTGCAAAGCATAATATAAAAAAAGCGGTAATAAACGGGAGAAAGAATGGAATAAACAATTAAAATTGCCAAGGAACACTACAAAAATGGGAGTAAACGCGAGAAAGAATGAAATAATCCAAGTTAATAGCCAAGGAAGCAAAATAACCGGCGTTAAACGAGGAAAAAACGAAGGTACAACTTTGTTGATTGCCAAGAATGGCCTAAAACATTGATAAAACGCAAGAAAGAATGAAACAAACGAGGTAATTTGCCAAAGAAGTCAGAAAATCTGTAAAAAAAAGCAAGAAAGGATGGAATAAAAGAGAATTAAAGCCAATAATGGCCGGTATAAGCTGGAATAAACGCGAATCAGAAAAGAAAATTCGCAATGGAAGACTGAAAATCGTAAGAAAGTGCTGAAAAAGAAGGAATAGAAGAGGATTTTAGCCAATTAAAAGCTAAAAAAGGGAAATAAACGGGAGAAGGAATGGAATAAACAATGATAATTGCCAAGGAATACAGAAAAAATGGAAGTAAACGCGAGAAAGAATGAAATAATCCAAGTTAATCGCCAAAGATGCAAAAAAACCGAAATTAAACGCTTACATTGAATTTAAATCTTTGTTGATTGCCAAGAAAAGCCTATAACATTGATAAAACGCAAGAAAGAATGAAATAAACGAGGTAATATGCCAAAGAAGACAGAAAATCTGGAAAAACGCAAGAAAGGATGTAATAAAAGAGAATCAAAGCCAATAATGGCCAAAAAAGCTGGAGGTAAACGCGAATTATTGAAGAATAATCAAGGTATTTGCCAAAAATGATCGAAAAAAACGATATTAAACGCAAGAAAGAGTAGAATAAAAAGGTAATTCGCAATGGAAGAATGAAAATCGTAAGAAAGTGCTGAAAAAGTGGAAATAGAAGAGGATTTTCGCCAAGCATAATATAAAAAAGCGGTAGTAAACGCGAGAAAGAATGAAATAATCCATGTTTATCGCCAATGAAGCAAAAAAACCGAGATTAAACGCAAAAAACGAAAATAAAACTTTGTTGATTGCCAAGAAAGGCCGAAAAACATTGATAAAACTCAAGAAAGAATGAGATAAACGAGGTAATTTGCCAAAAAAGACAGAAAATTTGGAAAAACGCAAAAAAGGATGGAATAAAAGAGAATCAAAGGCAATAATGGCCAGAAAAGCTAAAGTAAACGCGAATCATATAAGAATAATCAAGGTATTTTCAAAAAATGATCGAAAAACACGATATTAAACGCAAGAAAGAGTAGAATAAAAAGGTAATTCACAATGGAAGAATGAAAATCGTATGAAAGTGCTGAAAAAGTGGAAATAGAAGAGGATTTTTGCCAAGCATAAGCGAAAAAACGGTAATAAACGGGAGAAGAAATGGAATAAACAATGATATTGCCAAGGAACACTACAAAAATTGGAGTAAACGCGAGAAAGAATGAAATAATCCATGTTTATCGCCAATGAAGCAAAAAAAACCGGCGTTAAACGAGAAAAACGAAGGTACAACTTTGTTGATTGCCCAGAAAGGCCTAAAACATTGATAAAACGCAAGAAAGAATGAAACATACGAGGTAATTTGCCAAAGAAGTCAGAAAATCTGTAAAAAAGCAAGAAAGGATGGAATAAAAGAGAATCAAAGCCAATAATGGCCGGTAAAGCTGGAGTAAACGCGATTCAGAAAAGAATAAACAAGGTATTTGCCAAAAATGACCGAAAAAAACGATTTTAAACGCAAGAAAGAATAGAATAAAAGAGGTAATTCGCAATGGAAGACTGAAACTCGTAAGAAAGTGCTGAAATAGAAGGAATAAAAGAGGATTTTCGCCAAGCATAATATAAAAAAGCGGTAATAAACGGTAGAAGGAATGGAATAAACAATGATAATTGCCAAGAAATACAGAAAAAATGGGAGTAAACGCGAGGAAAGAATGAAATAATCCAAGTTAATCGCCAAAGATGCAAAAAAACCGAAATTAGACGCTTACATTGAATTTAAATCTTTGTTGATTGCCAAGAAAGGCCTAAAACATTGATAAAACGCAATAAAGAACGAAATAAACGAGGTAATTTGCCAAAGAAGTCAGAAAATCTGTAAAAAAGCAAGAAAGGATGGAATAAAAGAGAATTAAAGCCAATAATGGCCGGTAAAGCTGGAATAAACGCGAATCAGAAAAGAATAAACAAGGTATTTGCCAAAAATGATCAAAAAACGATTTTAAACGCAAGAAAGAATAGAATAAAAGAGGTAATTCGCAATGGAAGACTGAAAATCGTAAGAAAGTGCTGAAAAAGAAGGAATAGAAGAGGATTTTAGACAATTAAAAGCTAAAAAAAGGGAAATAAACGGGAGAAGGAATGGAATAAACAATGATAATTGCCAAGGAATACAGAAAAAATGGAAGTAAACGCGAGAAAGAATGAAATAATCCAAGTTAATCGCCAAAGATGCAAAAAAACCGAAATTAAACGCTTACATTGAATTTAAATCTTTGTTGATTGCCAAGAAAAGCCTATAACATTGATAAAACGCAAGAAAGAATGAAATAAACGAGGTAATATGCCAAAGAAGACAGAAAATCTGGAAAAACGCAAGAAAGGATGTAATAAAAGAGAATCAAAGCCAATAATGGCCAAAAAAGCTGGAGTAAACGCGAATTATTGAAGAATAATCAAGGTATTTGCCAAAAATGATCGAAAAAAACGATATTAAACGCAAGAAAGAGTAGAATAAAAAGGTAATTCGCAATGGAAGAATGAAAATCGTAAGAAAGTGCTGAAAAAGTGGAAATAGAAGAGGATTTTCGCAAAGCATAATATAAAAAAGCGGTAGTAAACGCGAGAAAGAATGAAATAATCCATGTTTATCGCCAATGAAGCAAAAAAAACCGAGATTAAACGCAAAAAACGAAAATAAAACTTTGTTGATTGCCAAGAAAGGCCGAAAAACATTGATAAAACTCAAGAAAGAATGAGATAAACGAGGTAATTTGCCAAAAAAGACAGAAAATTTGGAAAAACGCAAAAAAGGATGGAATAAAAGAGAATCAAAGGCAATAATGGCCAGAAAAGCTAAAGTAAACGCGAATCATATAAGAATAATCAAGGTATTTTCAAAAAATGATCGAAAACACGATATTAAACGCAAGAAAGAGTAGAATAAAAAGGTAATTCACAATGGAAGAATGAAAATCGTATGAAAGTGCTGAAAAAGTGGAAATAGAAGAGGATTTTTGCCAAGCATAAGCGAAAAAACGGTAATAAACGGGAGAAGAAATGGAATAAACAATGATAATTGCCAAGGAACACTACAAAAATTGGAGTAAACGCGAGAAAGAATGAAATAATCCATGTTTATCGCCAATGAAGCAAAAAAACCGGCGTTTAAACGAGAAAAACGAAGGTACAACTTTGTTGATTGCCCAGAAAGGCCTAAAACATTGATAAAACGCAAGAAAGAATGAAACATACGAGGTAATTTGCCAAAGAAGTCAGAAAATCTGTAAAAAAGCAAGAAAGGATGGAATAAAAGAGAATCAAAGCCAATAATGGCCGGTAAAGCTGGAGTAAACGCGATTCAGAAAAGAATAAACAAGGTATTTGCCAAAAATGACCGAAAAAAACGATTTTAAACGCAAGAAAGAATAGAATAAAAGAGGTAATTCGCAATGGAAGACTGAAACTCGTAAGAAAGTGCTGAAATAGAAGGAATAAAAGAGGATTTTCGCCAAGCATAATATAAAAAAGCGGTAATAAACGGTAGAAGGAATGGAATAAACAATGATATTGCCAAGAAATACAGAAAAAATGGGAGTAAACGCGAGAAAGAATGAAATAATCCAAGTTAATCGCCAAAGATGCAAAAAAACCGAAATTAGACGCTTACATTGAATTTAAATCTTTGTTGATTGCCAAGAAAGGCCTAAAACATTGATAAAACGCAATAAAGAACGAAATAAACGAGGTAATTTGCCAAAGAAGACAGAAAATATGGATAAACGCAAGAAAGGATGTAATAAAAGAGAATCAAAGCCAATAATGGCCGGAAAAGCTGGAGTAAACGCGAATTATTGAAGAATAATCAAGGTATTTGCCAAAAATGATCGAAAAAACGATATTAAACGCAAGAAAGAGTAGAATAAAAAGGTAATTCGCAATGGAATAATGAAAATCGTAAGAAAGTGCTGAAAAAGAAGGAATAAAAGAGGACATTCGCCAAGCATAATATAAAAAAGCGGTAATAAACGGGAGAAAGAATGGAATAAACAATTATAATTGCCCCGGAACACTGAAAAAATGGGAGTAAACGCGAGAAAGAATGAAATAATCCATGTTTATCGCCAATGAAGCAAAAAAAACCGAGATTAAACGCAAAAAACGAAAATAAAACTTTGTTGATAGCCAAGAAAGGCCGAAAAACATTGATAAAACGCAAGAAAGAATGAAATAAACGAGGTAATTTGTCAAAGAAGTCAGAAAATCTGTAAAAACGCAAGAAAGGATGGAATAAAAGAGAATCAAAGCCAATAATGGCAGGAAAAGCTGGAGTAAACGCGAATCATGGAAGAATAATCAAGGTATTTGCAAAAAATGATCGAAAATACGATTTTAAAAACAAAAAAGAATAGAATAAATGAAGTAATTCGCAATGGAAGTCCAAAATCGTAAGAAACTGCTGAAAAATAAGGAATAAAAGAGGATTTTTGCCAAGCATAATATAAAAAAGCAGTAATAAACGGGAGAAAGAATGGAATAAACAATTATAATTGCCGCGGGACACTGAAAAAATGGGAGTAAACGCGAGAAAGAATGAAATAATCCATGTTTATCGCCAATGAAGCAAAAAAACCGAGATAAAACGCAAAAAAACGAAAATAATCTTTGTTGATTGCCAAGAAAGGCCGAAAAAACATTGATAAAACGCAAGAAAGAATGAAATAAACAAGGTAATTTGCCAAAGAAGACAGAAAATCTGGAAAAACGCAAGAAAGGATGGAATAAAAGAGAATCAAAGCCAATAATGGCAGGAAAAGCTGGAGTAAACGCGAATTATTGAAGAATAATCAAGGAATTTGCAAAAAATGATCGAAAATACGATTTTAAACGCAAGAAAGTATAGAATAAAAGAAGTAATTCGCAATGGAAGACCAAATTCGTAAGAAAGTAATGAAAAATAAGGAATGAAAGAGGATTTTCGCCAAGCATAATATAAAAAAGCGGTAATAAACGAGAGAAGGAATGGAATAAACAATTATAATCGCCGCGGAACACTGAAAAAAATGGGAGTAGAACGCGAGAAAGAATGAAATAATCCATGTTTATCGCCAATGAAGCAAAAAAACCGAGATTAAACGCAAAAAACGAAAATAAAACTTTGTAGATTGCCAAGGAAAGCCAAAAAACATTGAGAAAACGCAAGAAAGAATGAAAAAAACGAGGGGTAATATGCCAAAGAAGACAGAAAATCTGGAAAAAACGCAAGAAAGGATGGAATAAAGAGAATTAAAGCCAATAATTGCCAGAAAAGCTAAAGTAAACGCGAATCATGGAAGAATAATCAAGGTATTTTCAAAAAATGATCGAAAACACGATATTAAACGCAAGAAAGAGTAGAATAAAAAGGTAATTCACAATGGAAGAATGAAAGTCGTATGAAAGTGCTGAAAAAGTGGAAATAGAAGAGGATTTTTGCCAAGCATAAGCGAAAAAAACGGTAATAAACGGGAGAAGAAATGGAATAAACAATGATAATTGCCAAGGAACACTACAAAAATTGAGTAAACGCGAGAAAGAATGAAATAATCCATGTTTATCGCCAATGAAGCAAAAAACCGGCGTTTAAACGAGAAAAACGAAGGTACAACTTTGTTGATTGCCCAGAAAGGCCTAAAACATTGATTAAAACGCAAGAAAGAATGAAACAAACGAGGTAATTTGCCAAAGAAGTCAGAAAATCTGTAAAAAGCAAGAAAGGATGGAATAAAAGAGAATCAAAGCCAATAATGGCCGGTAAAGCTAGAGTAAACGCGATTCAGAAAAGAATAAACAAGGTATTTGCCAAAAATGACCGAAAAAACGATTTTAAACGCAAGAAAGAATAGAATAAAAGAGGTAATTCGCAATGAAAGACTGAAACTCGTAAGAAAGTGCTGAAATAGAAGGAATAAAAGAGGATTTTCGCCAAGCATAATATAAAAAAGCGGTAATAAACGGTAGAAGGAATGGAATAAACAATGATAATTGCCAAGAAATACAGAAAAAATGGGAGTAAACGCGAGAAAGAATGAAATAATCCAAGTTAATCGCCAAAGATGCAAAAAAACCGAAATTAGACGCTTACATTGAATTTAAATCTTTGTTGATTGCCAAGAAAGGCCTAAAACATTGATAAAACGCAATAAAGAACGAAATAAACGAGGTAATTTGCCAAAGAAGACAGAAAATATGGATAAACGCAAGAAAGGATGTACATAAAAGAGAATCAAAGCCAATAATGGCCGGAAAAGCTGGAGTAAACGCGAATTATTGAAGAATAATCAAGGTATTTGCCAAAAATGATCGAAAAAACGATATTAAACGCAAGAAAGAGTAGAATAAAAAGGTAATTCGCAATGGAATAATGAAAATCGTAAGAAAGTGCTGAAAAAGAAGGAATAAAAGAGGACATTCGCCAAGCATAATATAAAAAAGCGGTAATAAACGGGAGAAAGAATGGAATAAACAATTATAATTGCCCCGGAACACTGAAAAAATGGGAGTAAACGCGAGAAAGAATGAAATAATCCATGTTTATCGCCAATGAAGCAAAAAAAACCGAACCGAGATTAAACGCAAAAAACGAAAATAAAACTTTGTTGATAGCCAAGAAAGGCCGAAAAACATTGATAAAACGCAAGAAAGAATGAAATAAACGAGGTAATTTGTCAAAGAAGTCAGAAAATCTGTAAAAAACGCAAGAAAGGATGGAATAAAAGAGAATCAAAGCCAATAATGGCAGGAAAAGCTGGAGTAAAACGCGAATTATTGAAGAATAATCAAGGAATTTGCAAAAAATGATCGAAAATACGATTTTAAACGCAAGAAAGTATAGAATAAAAGAAGTAATTCGCAATGGAAGACCAAATTCGTAAGAAAGTAATGAAAAATAAGGAATGAAAGAGGATTTTCGCCAAGCATAATATAAAAAAGCGGTAATAAACGAGAGAAGGAATGGAATAAAACAATTATAATCGCCGCGGAACACTGAAAAAATGGGAGTAAACGCGAGAAAGAATGAAATAATCCATGTTTATCGCCAATGAAGCAAAAAAACCGAGATTAAACGCAAAAAAACGAAATAAAACTTTGTGGATTGCCAAGGAAAGCCAAAAAACATTGAGAAAACGCAAGAAAGAATGAAAAAAACGAGGTAATATGCCAAAGAAGACAGAAAATTTGGAAAAACGCAAAAAAGGATGGAATAAAAGAGAATCAAAGCCAATAATGGCCAGAAAAGCTGAAGTAAACGCGAATCATGGAAGAATAATCAAGGTATTTTCAAAAAATGATCGAAAATACGATTTTAAAACGCAAGAAAGTATAGAATAAAAGAAGTAATTCGCAATGGAAGACTAAAATCGTAAGAAAGTGCTGAAAAAGAAGGAATAAAAGAGGATTTTCGCCAAGCATAATATAAAAAAAGCGGTAATAAACGGTAGAAAGAATGGAATAAACAATTATAATTGCCAAGAAAGACTGAAAAAATGGGAGTAAACGCGAGAAAGAATGAAATAATCAATGTTTATCGCCAATGAAGCAAAAAAAAACCGAGATTAAACGCAAAAAAACGAAAATAAAACTTTGTTGATTGCCAAGAAAGGCCGAAAAACATTGATAAACGCAAGAAAGAATGAAATAAACGAGGTAATTTGCCAAAGAAGTCAGAAAATCAGTAAAAACGCAAGAAAAGATGCAATAAAAGAGAATCAAAGCCAATAATGGCCGGTAAAGCTGGAGTAAACGCGAATCAGAAAATAATAAACAAGGTATTTGCCAAAAATGATCAAAAAACGATTTTAAACGCAAGAAAGTATAGAATAAAAGAGGTAATTCGCAATGGAAGACTGAAAGTCGAAAGAAAGTGCTGAAAAAGAAGGAATAGAAGAGGATTTTAGCCAAGCAAAAGCTAAAAAAGGGAAATAAACAGGAGAAGGAATGGAATAAACAATGATAATTGCCAAGGAATACAGAAAAAATGGGAGTAAAAGCGAGAAAGAATGAAATAATCCAAGTTAATCGCCAAAGATGCAAAAAAAACCGAAATAAACGCTTACATTGAATTTAAATCTTTGTTGATTGCCAAGAAAGGCCTAAAACATTGATAAAACGCAATAAAGAACGAAATAAACGAGGTAATTTGCCAAAGAAGACACAGTAAAAACGCAAGAAAAGATGCAATAAAAGAGAATCAAAGCCAATAATGGCCGGTAAAGCTGGAGTAAACGCGAATCAGAAAATAATAAACAAGGTATTTGCCAAAAATGATCAAAAAACGATTTTAAACGCAAGAAAGTATAGAATAAAAGAGGTAATTCGCAATGGAAGACTGAAAGTCGAAAGAAAGTGCTGAAAAAGAAGGAATAGAAGAGGATTTTAGCCAAGCAAAAGCTAAAAAAGGGAAATAAACAGGAGAAGGAATGGAATAAACAATGATAATTGCCAAGGAATACAGAAAAAATGGGAGTAAAAGCGAGAAGAATGAAATAATCCAAGTTAATCGCCAAAGATGCAAAAAAACCGAAATAAACGCTTACATTGAATTTAATCTTTGTTGATTGCCAAGAAAGGCCTAAAACATTGATAAAACGCAATAAAGAACGAAATAAACGAGGTAATTTGCCAAAGAAGACAGAAATATGGAAAAACGCAAGAAAGGATGTAATAAAAGAGAATCAAAGCCAATAATGGCCGGAAAAGCTGGAGTAAACGCGAATTATTGAAGAATAATCAAGGTAATTGCCAAAAATGATCGAAAATACGATATTAAACGCAAGAAAGAGTAGAATAAAAATTTAATTCGCAATGGAAGAATAAAAATCGTAAGAAAGTGCTGAAAAAGTGGAAATAGAAGAGGATTTTTTCCAAGCATAAGCAAAAAAACGGTAATAAACGGGAGAAGGACTGGAATAAACAATGATAATTGTCAAGGAAGACAGAAAAAATGGGAGTAAACGCGAGAAAAGAATGAAATAATCCAAGTTAATCGCCAATGAAGCAAAAAAACCAGGAATTAACGCAAAAAACGAAGGTTGAACTTTGTTGATGCCAAGAAAGGCCTAAAACATTTAGAAAACGCAAGAAAGAATAAAATAAACGAGGTAATTTGCCAAAGAAGACAGAAAATCTGGAGAAAACTCCAGAAAGGATGGCATATAAGAGATTCAAAGCCAATATTGGCCGGAAAAGCTGGAGTAAACGCGAATCATTGAAGAATAATCAAGGTATTGCAAAAAATGATCGAAAATACGATTTTAAACGCAAGAAAGAATAGAATAAAAGAAGTAATTCGCAATGGAAGACCAAAATCGTAAGAAAGTGCTGAAAAAGAAGGAATAAAAGAGGATTTTCGCCAAGCATAATCTAAAAAAGCGGTAATAAACGGGAGAAAGAATGGAATAAACAATAATAATTGCCAAGGAACACTACAAAAATGGGAGTAAACGCGAGAAAGAATGAAATAATCCATGTTTATCGCCAATGAGGCGAAAAAACCAGGATTAAACGCAAAAAACGAAAATAAATCTTTGTTGATCACCAAGAAAGGCCGAAAAACATTGATCAAACGCAATAAAGAACGAAATAAACGAGGTAATTTGCCAAAGAAGACAGAAAATATGGAAAAACGCAAGAAAGGATGGAATAAAAGAGAATCAAAGCCAATAATGGCAGGAAAATCTGGAGTAAACGCGAATCATGGAAGAATAATCAACGTATTAGCCAAAAATGATCGAAAACACGATATTAAACGCAAGAAAGAGTAGAATAAAAAGGTAATTCGCAATGGAAGAATGAAAATCGTAAGAAAGTGCTGAAAAAGTGGAATAGAAGAGGATTTTTGCCAAGCATAAGCGAAAAAAACGGTAATAAACGGAGAAGAAATGGAATAAACAATGATAATTACCAAGGAACACTACAAAAATCGGAGTAAACGCGAGATAGAATGAAATAATCAATGTTTATCGCCAATGAAGCAAAAAAACCGGCGTTAAACGAGAAAAACGAAGGTACAACTTTGTTGATTGCCCAGAAAGGCCTAAAACATTGATAAAACGCAAGAAAGAATGAAACAAACGAGGTAATTTGCCAAAAAAGTCAGAAAATCTTTAAAAAAGCAAGAAAGGATGGAATAAAAGAGAATCAAAGCCAATAATGGCCGGTAAAGCTGGAATAAACGCGAATCAGAAAAGAATAAACAAGGTATTTGCCAAAAATGATCGAAAAAACGATTTTAAACGCAAGAAAGAATAGAATAAAAGAGGTAATTCGCAATGGAAGACTGAAACTCGTAAGAAAGTGCTGAAAAAGAAGGAATAAAAGAGGATATTCGCCAAGCATAATATAAAAAAGCGGTAATAAACGGGAGAAAGAATGGAATAAACAATTATAATTGCCGCGGAACACTGAAAAAATGAGAGTAAACGCGAGAAAGAATGAAATAATCCATGTTTATCGCCAATGAAGCAAAAAAAACCGAGATTAAACGCAAAAAAACGAAAATAAAACTTTGTTGATAGCCAAGAAAGCCGAAAAACATTGATAAAACGCAAGAAAGAATGAAATAAACGAGGTAATTTGCCAAAGAAGTCAGAAAATCTGTAAAAACGCAAGAAAGGATGGAATAAAAGAGAATCAAAGCCAATAATGGCAGGAAAAGCTGGAGTAAACGCGAATCATGAAAGAATAATCAAGGTATTTGCAAAAAATGATCGAAAATACGATTTTAAAAACAAAAAAGAATAGAATAAATGAAGTAATTTGTAATGGAAGACCAAAATCGTAAGAAAGTGATGAAAAATAAGGAATGAAAGAGGATTTTCGCCAAGCATAATATAAAAAAGCGGTAATAAAACGAGAGAAAGAATGGAATAAACAATTATAATTGCCAAGAAAAACTTAAAAAATTGGAGTAAACGCGGGAAAGAATGAAATAATCAATGTTTATCGCCAATGAAGCAAAAAAACCGAGATTAAACGCAAAAAACGAAAATAAAACTTTGTTGATTGCCAAGAAAGGCCGAAAAACATTGATAAACGTAAGAAAGAATGAAAAAAAACAAGGTAATTTGCCAAAGAAGTCAGAAAATCTGTAAAAACGCAAGAAAGGATGGAATAAAAGAGAATCAAAGCCAATAATGGCCGGTAATGCTGGAGTAAACGCGAATCAGAAAAGAATAAAACAAGGTATTTGCCAAAAATGATCAAAAAACGATTTTTAAACGCAAGAAAGAATAGAATAAAAGAGGTAATTCGCAATGGAAGACTGAAAATCGAAAGAAAGTGCTGAAAAAGAAGGAATAGAAGAGGATTTTAGCCAAGCAAAAGCTAAAAAAGGGAAATAAACGGGAGAAGGAATGGAATAACCAATGATAATTGCCAAGGAATACAGAAAAAATGGGAGGTAAACGCGAGAAAGAATGAAATAATCCAAGTTAATCGCCAAAGATGCAAAAAAACCGAAATTAAACGCTTACATTGAATTTAAATCTTTGTTGATTGCCAAGAAAGGCCTAAAACATTCATAAAACGCAAATAAAGAACGAAATAAACGAGGTAATTTGCCAAAGAGACAGAAAATATGGAAAAACGCAAGATAGGATGTAATAAAAGAGAATCAAATCCAATAATGGCCGGAAAGCTGGAGTAAACGCGAATTATTGAAGAATAATCAAGGTATTTGCCAAAAATGATCGAAAATACGATATTAAACGCAAAAAAGAGTAGAATAAAAAGGTAATTCGCAATGGAAGAATGGAAAATCGTAAGAAAGTGCTGAAAAAGTGGAAATAGAAGAGAATTTTCGCCAAGCATAATATAAAAAAGCGGTAGTAAACGCGAGAAAGAATGAATAATCCATTTTTATCGCCAATGAAGCAAAAAAAACGAGATTAAACGCAAAAAACGAAAATAAAACTTTGTTGATTGCAAGGAAAGGCCGAAAAAACATTGATAAAACGCAAGAAAGAATGAGATAATCGAGGTAATTTGCCAAAGAAGACAGAAAATTTGGAAAAAAACGCAAAAAAGGATGGAATAAAGAGAATCAAAGCCAATAATGGCCAGAAAAGCTGAAGTAAACGCGAATCATGGAAGAATAATCAAGGTATTTCAAAAATGATCGAAAATACGATTTTAAACGCAAGAAAGTATAGAATAAAAGAAGTAATTCGCAATGGAAGACTTAAATCGTAAGAAAGTGCTGAAAAAGTGGAAATAGAAGAGGATTTTTGCCAAGCATAAGCAGAAAAAACGTAATAAACGGGAGAAGAAAATGGAATAAACAATTATAATTACCAAGGAACACTACAAAAATCGGAGTGAAACGCGAGATAGAATGAAATAATCCATGTTTATCGCCAATGAAGCAAAAAAACCGCGTTTAAACGAGAAAAACGAAGGTACAACTTTGTTGATTGCCCAGAAAGGCCTAAAACATTGATAAAACGCAAGAAAGAATGAAACAAACGAGGTAATTTGCCAAAGAAGTCAGAAAATCTGTAAAAAAGCAAGAAAGGATGGAATAAAAGAGAATCAAGCCAATAATGGCCGGTTAAAGCTGGAGGTAAACGCGAATCAGAAAAGAAATAAACAAGGTATTTGCCAAAAATGATCGAAAAAACGATTTTTAAACGCAAGAAAGAATAGAATAAAAGAGGTAATTCGCAATGGAAGACTGAAACTCGTAAGAAAGTGCTGAAAAAGAAGGAATAAAAGAGGATACTTCGCAAGAATAATATAAAAAAGCGGTAATAAACGGGAGAAAGAATGGAATAAACAATTATAATTGCCGCGGAACACTGAAAAAATGGAGAGTAACGCGTAGAGAAAGAATGAAATAATCCATGTTTATCGCCAATGAAGCAAAAAAACCGAGATTAAACGCAAAAAAACGAAAATAAAACTTTGTTGATAGCCAAGAAAGGCCGAAAACATTGATAAACGTAAGAAAGAATGAAATAAACGAGGGTAATTTGCCAAAGAAGTCAGAAAATCTGTAAAAACGCAAGAAAGGATGGAAATAAAAGAGACATCAAAGCCAATAATGGCAGGAAAAGCTGGAGTAAACGCGAATCATGAAAGAATAATCAAGGTATTTGCAAAAAATGATCGAAAATACGATTTTAAAAACAAAAAAGAATAGAAATAAATGAAGTAATTTGTAATGGAAGACCAAAATCGTAGAAAGTGATGAAAAATAAGGAATGAAAGAGGATTTTCGCCAAGCATAATATAAAAAAGCGGTAATAAACGAGAGAAAGAATGGAATAAACAATTATAATTGCCAAGAAAAACTTAAAAATGGGAGTAAACGCGGGAAAGAATGAAATAATCAATGTTTATCGCCAAAGAAGCAAAAAAACCGAGATTAAACGCAAAAAACGAAAATAAAACTTTGTTTATTGCCAAGAAAGGCCGAAAAACATTGATAAAACGTAAGAAAGAATGAAATAAACGAGGTAATTGCCAAAGAAGTCAGAAAATCTGTAAAAACGCAAGAAAGGATGGAATAAAAGAGAATCAAAGCCAATAATGGCCGGTAATGCTGGAGTAAACGCGAATCAGAAAAGAATAAACAAGGTATTTGCCAAAATGATCAAAAAACGATTTTAAACGCAAGAAAGAATAGAATAAAAGAGGTAATTCGCAATGGAAGACTGAAAATCGAAAGAAAGTGCTGAAAAGAAGGAATAGAAGAGGATTTTAGCCAAGCAAAAGCTAAAAAAGGGAAATAAACGGGAGAAGGAATGGAATAAACAATGATAATTGCCAAGGAATACAGAAAAAATGGGAGTAACGCGAGAAAGAATGAAATAATCCAAGTTAATCGCCAAAGATGCAAAAAAACCGAAATTAAACGCTTACATTGAATTTAAATCTTTGTTGATTGCTAAGAAAGGCCTAAAACATTCATAAAACGCAATAAAGAACGAAATAAACGAGGTTAATTTGCCAAAGAAGACAGAAAATATGGAAAAACGCAAGATAGGATGTAATAAAAGAGAATCAAATCCAATAATGGCCGGAAAAGCTGGAGTAAACGCGAATTATTGAAGAATAATCAAGGTATTTGCCAAAAATGATCGAAAATACGATATTAAACGCAAAAAAAGAGTAGAATAAAAAGGTAATTCGCAATGGAAGATTGAAAATCGTAAGAAAGTGCTGAAAAAGTGGAATAGAAGAGGATTTTCGCCAAGCATAATATAAAAAAGCGGTAGTAAAACGCGAGAAAGAATGAATAATCCATGTTTATCGCCAATGAAGCAAAAAAACCGAGATTAAACGCAAAAAACGAAAATAAAACTTTGTTGATTGCCAAGAAAGGCCGAAAAACATTGATAAAACGCAAGAAAGAATTAGATAATCGAGGTAATTTGCCAAAGAAGACAGAAAATTTGGAAAAAACGCAAAAAGGATGGAATAAAAGAGAATCAAAGCCAATAATGGCCAGAAAGCTGAAGTAAACGCGAATCATGGAAGAATAATCAAGGTAATTTTCAAAAAATGATCGAAAATACGATTTTAACGCAAGAAAGTATAGAATAAAAGAAGTGTAATTCGCAATGGAAGACTAAAATCGTAAGAAAGTGCTGAAAAAGTGGAAATAGAAGAGGATTTTTGCCAAGCATAAGCGAAAAAACGTAATAAACGGGAGAAGAAAATGGAATAAACAATTATAATTACCAAGGAACACTACAAAAATCGGAGTAAACGCGAGATAGAATGAAATAATCCATGTTTATCGCCAATGAAGCAAAAAAACCGGCGTTAAACGAGAAAAACGAAGGTACAACTTTGTTGATTGCCCAGAAAGGCCTAAAACATTGATAAAACGCAAGAAAGAATGAAACAAACGAGGTAATTTGCCAAGGAAGTCAGAAAATCTGTAAAAAAGCAAGAAAGGATGGAATAAAAGAGAATCAAAGCCAATAATGGCCGGTAAAGCTGGAGTAAACGCGAATCAGAAAAGAATA
>JAJPWW010000245.1:0-24927 GCA_028673005.1 Tanypteryx hageni
TTATTCCATTCTTTCTCCCGTTTATTACCGCTTTTTTATATTATGCTTGGCGAAAATCCTCTTTTATTCCTTCTTTTTCAGCACTTTCTTACGATTTTGGTCTTCCATTGCGAATTACTTCATTTATTCTATTCTTTCTTGCGTTTAAAATCGTATTTTCGATCATTTTTTGCAAATACCTTGATTATTCTTCCATGATTTGCGTTTACTCCGGCTTTTCCCTCCATTATTGGCTTTGAATCTCTTATATGCCAACCTTTCTTGAGTTTTCTCCAGATTTTCTGTCTTCTTTGGCAAATTACCTCGTTTATTTCATTCTTTCTTGCGTTTTCTAAATGTTTTATGCCTTTCTTGTTAATCAACACAGTTCAACCTTCGTTTTTTGCGTTTAATCTTGGTTTTTTTTGCTTCATTGGCGATTGACTTGGATTATTTCATTCTTTCTCGCAATTACTCCCATTTTTTCTGTCTTCCTTGACAATTATCATTGTTTATTCCAGTTCTTCTCCCGTTTATTACCGTTTTTTTGCTTATGCTTAGCAAAAATCCTCTTCTATTTCCACTTTTCCGCACTTTCTTACGATTTTCATTGTTCCATTGCAAATTACCTTTTTATTCTACTCTTTCTTGCGTTTAATATCGTATTTTTGATCATTTTTGGCAAATACTTTGATTATTCTTCAATAATTCGCATTTACTCCAGCTTTTCCGGCCATTATTGGATTTGATTCTCTTTTATTCCATCCTTTCTTGCGTTTTTCCAGATTTTCTGTCTTCTTTGGCAAAATACCTCGTTTTTTTCATTCTTTCTTGCGTTTTCTCAATATTTTTTGGCTTTCCTTGGCAATCAACAAAGTTTTATTTTCGTTTTTTGCGTTTAATCTCGGTTTTTTTGATTCATTGGCGATAAGTATGGATTATTTCATTCTGTCTCGCATTTACTCCCATTTTTTCAGTGTTCCGCGGCAATTATAATTGTTTATTCCATTCTTTCTCTCGTTTATTACCGCTTTTTTAAAAATATGCTTGGCGAAAATCCTCTTTCATTCCTTATTTTTCATCACTTTCTTACGATTTTGGTCTTCCATTGCGAATTACATCATTTATTCTATTCTTTCTTGTTTTAAAAATCGTATTTTCGATCATTTTTTGCAAATACCTTGATTATTCTTCCATGATTCGCGTTTACTCCAGCTTTTCCTGCCATTATTGGCTTTGATTCTCTTTTATTCCATCCTTTCTTGCGTTTTTCCAGATTTTCTGTCTTCTTTGGCAAATAACCTTGTTTATTTCATTCTTTCTTGAGTTTTATCAATGTTTTTCGGCCTTTCTTGGCAATCAACAAAGTTTTATTTTCGTTTTTTGCGTTTAATCTCGGTTTTTTTGCTTCATTGGCGATAAACATGGATTATTTCATTCTTTCTCGCGTTTACTCCCATTTTTTCAGTGTTCCGCGGCAATTATAATTGTTTATTCCATTCTTTCTCCCGTTTATTACCGCTTTTTTATATTATGCTTGGCGAAAATCCTCTTTTATTCCTTCTTTTTCAGCACTTTCTTACGATTTTGGTCTTCCATTGCGAATAACTTCTTTTATTCTATACTTTCTTGCGTTTAAAATCGTATTTTCGATCATTTTTTGCAAATTCCTTGATTATTCTTCCATGATTCGCGTTTACTTCAGCTTTTCCGTCCATTATTGGCTTTGATTCCCTTTTATTCCATCCTTTCTTGCGTTTTTTCCAGATTTTCTGTCTTCTTTGGCAAATTACCTCGTGTATTTCATTATTTCTTGCGTTTTATCAATGTTTTTCGGCCTTTCTTGGCAATCAACAAAGTTTAATTTTCGTTTTTTGCGTTTAATCTCGGTTTTTTTGCTACATTGGCGATAAACATGGAGTATTTCATTCTTTCTCGCGTTTACTCCCATTTTTGTAGTGTTCCTTGGCAATTATAATTGTTTATTCCATTCTTTCTCCCGTTTATTACCGCTTTTTTATATTATGCTTGGCGAAAATCCTCTTTTATTCCTTCTTTTTCAGCACTTTCTTACGATTTTGGTCTTCCATTGCGAATTACTTCATTAATTCTATTCTTTCTTGCGTTTAAAATCGTATTTTCGATCATTTTTTGCAAATACCTTGATTATTCTTCCATGATTCGCGTTTACTCCGGCTTTTCTGGCCATTATTGTATTTGACTCTCTTTTATTCCATCCTTTCTTGCATTTTTCCAGAATTTCTGTCTTCTTTGGCAAATTACCTCGTTTATTTCATTCTTTCTTGCGTTTTATCAATGTTTTAGGCCTTTCTTGGCAATCAACAAAGATTTAAATTCAATGTAAGCGTTTAATTTCGGTTTTTTTTGCATCTTTGGCGAATAACTTGTATTATTTCATTCTTTCTCACGTTTACTCCCATTTTTTCTGTATTCCTTGGCAATTATCATTGTTTATTCCATTCCTTCTCCCGTTTATTTCCCTTTTTTAGCTTTTGCTTGGCTAAAATCCTCTTCTATTCCTTCTTTTCAGCACTTTCTTACGATTTTCAGTCTTCCATTTCGAAATACCTCTTTTATTCTATTCTTTCTTGCGTTTTAAATCGTTTTTTGATCATTTTTGGCAAATATTTTGTTTATTCTTTTCTGATTCGCGTTTACTCCAGCTTTACCGGCCATTATTGGCTTTGATTCTCTTTTATTCCATCCTTTCTTGCGTTTTTACAGATTTTCTGACTTCTTTGGCAAATTACCTCGTTTATTTCATTCTTTCTTGCGTTTTATCAATACTTTTCGGCCTTTCTTGGCAATCAATAAAGTTTTATTTTCGTTTTTTGCGTTTAATCTCGGTTTTTTTGCTTCATTGGCGATAAACATGGATTATTTCATTCTTTCTCGCGTTTACTCCCATTTTTGTAGTGTTCCTTGGCAATTTTAATTGTTTATTCCATTCTTTCTCCCGTTTATTACCGCTTTTTTCTATTATGCTAGGCAAAAATCCTCTTTTATTCCTTCTTTTTCAGCACTTTCTTACGATTTTGGTCTTCCATTGCGAATTACCTCATTTATTCTATTCTTTCTTGCGTTTAAAATCGTATTTTCGATCATTTTTGGCAAATACCTTGATTATTCTTCCATGATTCGCGTTTACTCCAGCTTTTCCTGCCATTTTAGGCTTTGATTCTCTTTTATTCCATCCTTTCTTGCGTTTTTCCATATTTTCTGTCTTCTTTGGCAAATTACCTCGTTTATTTCGTTCTTTCTTGCGTTTTATCAATGTTTTTCGGCCTTTCTTGGTAATCGACAAAGTTTTATTTTCGTTTTTTGCGTTTAATCTCGGTTTTTTTGCTTCATTGGCGATAAGCATGGATTATTTCATTCTTTCTCGCGTTTACACCCATTTTTGTAGTGTTCCTTGGCAATTATAATTGTTTATTGCATTCTTTCTACCGTTTATTACCGCTTTTTTATATTATGCTTGGCGAAAATCCTCTTTTATTCCTTCTTTTTCAGCACTTTCTTAAGATTTTGGTCTTCAATTGCGAATTACTTCTTTATTCTATACTTTCTTGCGTTTAAAATCGTATTTTCGGTCATTTTTTGAAAATACCTTAATATTCTTCCATGATTCGCGTTTACTTCAGCTTTTCTGGCCATTATTGGCTTTGATTCTCTTTTATTCCATCCTTTCTTGCGTTTTTCCAGATTTTCTGTCTTCTTTGGCATATTACCTCGTTTATTTAATTCTTTCTTGCGTTTTATCAATGTTTTAGGCCTTTCTTGGCAATCAACAAAGATTTAAATTCAATGTAAGCGTTTAATTTCGGTTTTTTTGCATCTTTGGCTATTAACTTGGATTATTTCATTCTTTCTCGCGTTTACTTCCATTTTTTCTGTATTCCTTGGCAATTATCATTGTTTATTCCATTCCTTCTCCCGTTTATTTCCTTTTTTAGCTTTTGTTTGGCTAAAATCCTCTTCTATTCCTTCTTTTTCAGCACTTTCTTACGATTTTCAGTCTTCCATTGCGAATTACCTCTTTTATTCTATTCTTTCTTGCGTTTAAAATCGTTTTTTGATCATTTTTGGCAAATACCTTGTTTATTCTTTTCTGATTCGCGTTTATTCCAGCTTTACCGGCCATTATTGGCTTTGATTCTCTTTTATTCCATCCTTTCTTGCTTTTTTACAGATTTTCTGACTTCTTTGGCAAATTACCTCGTTTGTTTAATTCTTTCTTGCGTTTTATCAATGTTTTAGGCCTTTCTTGGCAATCAACAAAGTTGTACCTTCGTTTTTCTCGTTTAACGCCGGTTATTTTCCTTCCTTGGCTATTAACTTGGATTATTTCATTCTTTCTCGCGTTTACTCCCATTTTTTCAGTCTTTCTTGGCAATTATAATTGTTTATTCCATTCTTTCTACCGTTTATTACCGCTTTTTTATATTATGCTTGGCGAAAATCCTCTTTTATTCCTTCTTTTTCAGCACTTTCTTATGATTTTGGTCTTCCATTGCGAATTACTTCTTTTATTCTATATTTTCTTGCGTTTAAAATCGTATTTTAGATCATTTTTGAAAATACCTTGATTATTCTTCCATGATTCGCGTTTACTTTAGCTTTTCTGGCCATTATTGGCTTTGATTCTCTTTTATTCCATCCTTTTTTGCGTTTTTCCAAATTTTCTGTCTTCTTTGGCAAATTACCTCGTTTATCTCATTCTTTCTTGCGTTTTATCAATGTTTTTCGGCCTTTCTTGGCAATCAACAAAGTTTTATTTTCGTTTTTTGCGTTTAATCTCGGTTTTTTTTGCTTCATTGGCGATAAACATAGATTATTTCATTCTTTCTCGCGTTTACTACCGCTTTTTTATATTATGCTTGGCGAAAATCCTCTTCTATTTCCACTTTTTCAGCACTTTCTTACGATTTTCATTCTTCCATTGCGAATTACCTTTTTATTCTACTATTTCTTGCGTTTAATATCGTATTTTCGATGATTTTTGGCAAATACCTTGATTATTCTTCAATAATTCGCGTTTACTCCAGCTTTTCCGGCCATTATTGGCTTTGATTCTCTTTTATTACATCCTTTCTTGCGTTAATCCATATTTTCTGTCTTCTTTGGCAAATTACCTCGTTTATTTCGTTCTTTATTGCGTTTTATCGAAGTTTTAGGCCTTTCTTGGCAATCAACAAAGATTTAAATTCAATGTAAGCGTTTAATTTCGGTTTTTTTGCATCTTTGGCGATTAACTTGGATTATTTCATTCTTTGTCGCGTTTACTCCCATTTTTTCTGTATTCCTTGGAAATTATCATTGTTTATTCCATTCCTTCTACCGTTTATTACCGCTTTTTTATATTATGCTTGGCGAAAATCCTCTTTTATTCCTTCTATTTCAGCACTTTCTTACGATTTTGGTCTTCCATTGCGAATTACTTCTTTTATTCTATACTTTCTTGCGTTTAAAATCGTATTTTCGATCATTTTTTGAAAATACCTTGATTATTCTTCCATGATTCGCGTTTACTTCAGCTTTTCTGGCCATTATTGGCTTTGATTCTCTTTTATTCCATCCTTTCTTGCGTTTTTCCAAATTTTCTGTCTTCTTTGGCATATTACCTCGTTTATTTCATTCTTTCTTGCGTTTTATCAATGTTTTAGGCTTTTCTTGGCAATCAACAAAGATTTAAATTCAATGTAAGCGTTTAATTTCGTTTTTTTTGCATCTTTGGCGATTAACTTGGATTATTTCATTCTTTCTCGCGTTTACTTCCATTTTTTCTGTATTCCTTGGCAATTATCATTGTTTATTCCATTCCTTCTCCCGTTTATTTCCCTTTTTTAGCTTTTGTTTGGCTAAAATCCTCTTCTATTCCTTCTTTTTCAGCACTTTCTTACGATTTTCAGTCTTCCATTGCGAATTACCTCTTTTATTCTATTCTTTCTTGCGTTTAAAATCGTTTTTTGATCATTTTTGGCAAATACCTTGTTTATTCTTTTCTGATTCGCGTTTACTCCAGCTTTACCGGCCATTATTGGCTTTGATTCTCTTTTATTCCATCCTTTCTTGCTTTTTTACATGTTTTCTGACTTCTTTGGCAAATTACCTCGTTTATTTCATTCTTTCTTGCGTTTTATCAATGTTTTTGGCCTTTCTTGGCAATCAACAAAGTTGTACCTTCGTTTTTCTCGTTTAACGCCGGTTATTTTGCTTCCTTGGCTATTAACTTGGATTATTTCATTCTTTCTCGCATTTACTCCCATTTTTTCTGTCTTCCTTGACAATTATCATTGTTTATTCCATTTTTTTCTCCCGTTTATTACCGTTTTTTCGCTTATGCTTGGCAAAAATCCTCTTCTATTTCCACTTTTTCAGCACTTTCTTACGATTTTCATTCTTCCATTGCGAATTACCTTTTTATTCTACTCTTTCTTGCGTTTAATATCGTGTTTTCGATCATTTTTGGCAAATACCTTGATTATTCTTCCATGATTCGCGTTTACTCCAGCTTTTCCTGCCATTATTGGCTTTGATTCTCTTTTATTCCATCCTTTCTTGCGTTTTTCAAGATTTCCTGTCTTCTTTGGCAAATTACCTTGTTTATTTCATTCTTTCTTGCGTTTTATCAATGTTTTTCGGCCTTTCTTGGCAATCAACATAGTTTTATTTTCGTTTTTTGCGTTTAATCTCGGTTTTTTTGCTTCATTGGCGATAAACATGGATTATTTCATTCTTTCTCGCGTTTTACTCCCATTTTTTCAGTGTTCCGCGGCAATTATAATTGTTTATTCCATTCTTTCTCCCGTTTATTACCGCTTTTTTATATTATGCTTGGCGAAAATCCTCTTTTATTCCTTCTTTTTCAGCACTTTCTTACGATTTTGGTCTTCCATTGCGAATTACTTTTTTTATTCTATTCTTTCTTGCGTTTAAAATCGTATTTTCGATCATTTTTTGCAATACCTTGATTATTCTTCCATGATTCGCGTTTACTCCAGCTTTTCGGCCATTATTGGCTTTGAATCTCTAGTATGCCATCCTTTCTTGAGATTTCTCCAGATTTTCTGACTTCTTTGCCAAATTACCTCGTTTATTTCATTCATTCTTGCGTTTTATCAATGTTTTAGGCCTTTCTTGGCAATAAACAAAGATTTAAATTCAATTTAAGAGTTTATTTTCGGTTTTTTTGCATCTTTGGCGATAAACATGGAGTATTTCATTCTTTCTCGCGTTTACTCCCATTTTTGTAGTGTTCCTTGGCAATTATAATTGTTTATTCCATTCTTTCTCCCGTTTATTACCGCTTTTTTATATTATGCTTGGCGAAAATCCTCTTTTATTCCTTCTTTTTCAGCACTTTCTTACGATTTTGGTCTTCCATTGCGAATTACTTCATTTATTCTATTCTTTCTTGCGTTTAAAATCGTATTTTCGATCATTTTTTGCAAATACCTTGATTATTCTTCCATGATTTGCGTTTACTCCGGCTTTTCCCTCCATTATTGGCTTTGAATCTCTTATATGCCAACCTTTCTTGAGTTTTCTCCAGATTTTCTGTCTTCTTTGGCAAATTACCTCGTTTATTTCATTCTTTCTTGCGTTTTCTAAATGTTTTATGCCTTTCTTGTTAATCAACACAGTTCAACCTTCGTTTTTTGCGTTTAATCCTGGTTTTTTTGCTTCATTGGCGATTGACTTGGATTATTTCATTCTTTCTCGCAATTACTCCCATTTTTTCTGTCTTCCTTGACATTTATCATTGTTTATTCCAGTTCTTCTCCCGTTTATTACCGTTTTTTTGCTTATGCTTAGCAAAAATCCTCTTCTATTTCCACTTTTCCGCACTTTCTTACGATTTTCATTGTTCCATTGCAAATTACCTTTTTATTCTACTCTTTCTTGCGTTTAATATCGTATTTTTGATCATTTTTGGCAAATACCTTGATTATTCTTCAATAATTCGCGTTTACTCCAGCTTTTCCTGCCTATATTGGCTTTGATTCTCTTTTATTCCCTCCTTTTTTGCGTTTTTCCAAATTTTCTGTCTTCTTTGGCAAATTACCTCGTTTATTTCATACTTTCTTGCGTTTTATCAATGTTTTTCGGCCTTTCTTGGCAATCAACAAAGTTTCATTTTCGTTTTTTGCGTTTAATCTCGGTATTATTGTTTCATTGTCGATAAACATGGATTATTTCATTCTTTCTCGCGTTTACTCCCATTTTTTCAGTCTTCCTTGGCAATTATAATTGTTTATTCCATTCTTTCTCCCGTTTATTACCGCTTTTTTATATTATGCTTGGCGAAAATCCTCTTTTATTCCTTCTTTTTCAGCACTTTCTTACGATTTTCAGTCTTCCATTGCGAATTACCTCTTTTATTCTATGCTTTCTTGCGTTTAAAATCGTTTTTTCCATCATTTTTGGCATATACCTTGTTTATTCTTTTCTGATTCGCGTTTACTTCAGCTTTACCGGCCATTATTGGCTTTGATTCTCTTTTATTCCATCCTTTTATGCGTTTTTACAGATTTTCTGACTTCTTTGGCAAATTACCTCGTTTATTTCATTCTTTCTTGCGTTTTATCAATGTTTTAGGCCTTTCTTGGCAATCAACAAAGTTTTACCTTCGTTTTTCTCGTTTAACGCCGGTTATTTTGCTTCCTTGGCTATTAACTTGGAATATTTCATTCTTTCTCGCGTGTACTCCCATTTTTTCTGTCTTCCTTGACAATTATCATTGTTTATTCCATTTCTTCTCCCGTTTATTACCGTTTTTTCGCATATGCTTGGCAAAAATCCTCTTCTATTTCCACTTTTTCAGCACTTTCTTACGATTTTCATTCTTCCATTGCGAATTACCTTTTTATTCTACTCTTTCTTGCGTTTAATATCGTATTTTTGATCATTTTTGGCAAATACCTTGATTATTCTTCAATAATTCGCGTTTACTCCAGCTTTTCCGGCCATTATTGGATTTGATTCTCTTTTATTCCATCCTTTATTGCGTTTTTCCAGATTTTCTGTCTTCTTTGGCAAAATACCTCGTTTTTTTCATTCTTTCTTGCGTTTTCTCAATGTTTTTTGGCTTTTCTTGGCAATCAACAAAGTTTTATTTTCGTTTTTTGCGTTTAATCTCGTTTTTTTTGCTTCATTGGCGAAGAACATGGATTATTTCATTCTTTCTCGGGTTTACATCTATTTTTGTAGTGTTCCTTGGCAAATATTATTGTTTATTCCATTCTTTTTCCCGTTTATTACCGCTTTTTTATATTATGCTTGGCGAAAATCCTCTTTTATTCCTTCTTTTTCAGCACTTTCTTACGCTTTTGGTCTTCCATTGCAAATTACCTTTTTATTCTACTCTTTCTTGCGTTTAATATCGTATTTTTGATCATTTTTGGCAAATTCCTTGATTATTATTCAATAATTCGCGTTTACTCCAGCTTTTCCGGCCATTATTGGATTTGATTCTCTTTTATTCCATCCTTTCTTGGGTTTTTCCAAATTTTCTGTCTTTTTTGGCAAAATACCTCGTTTTTTTCATTCTTTCTTGCGTTTTCTGAATGTTTTTTGGCATTCCTTGGCAATCAACAAAGATTTATTTTCGTTTTTTGCGTTTAATCTCGTTTTTTTTGCTTCATTGGCGATTAACTTGGATTATTTCATTCTTTCTCGCGTTTACTCCCATTTTTGTAGAGTTCCTTGGCAATTACAATTGTATATTCCATTCTTTCTCCCGTTTATTACCGCTTTTTTATATTATGCTTGGCGAAAATCCTCTTTT
Source organism: Tanypteryx hageni (assembly GCA_028673005.1). Taxonomy (NCBI): domain Eukaryota; kingdom Metazoa; phylum Arthropoda; class Insecta; order Odonata; family Petaluridae; genus Tanypteryx; species Tanypteryx hageni. The sequence continues at coordinate 9,788 of JAJPWW010000245.1, forward strand.
ATTCCTTCTTTTTCAGAACTTTCTTACAATTTTGGTCTTCCATTGCGAATTACTTCTTTTATTTTATTCTTTCTTGCGTTTAAAATCGTATTTTCGATCATTTTTTGCAAATACCTTGATTATTCTTCCATGATTCGCGTTTACTCCAGCTTTTCCGGCCATTATTGGCTTTGAATCGCTTATATGCTATCCTTTCTTGAGTTTACTCCAGATTTTCTGTCTTCTTTGGCAAATTACCTCGTTTATTTCAATCTTTCTTGCGTTTTCTAAATGTTTTAGGCCTTTCTTGGCAATCAACAAAGTTCAACCTTCGTTTTTTGCGTTTAATCCTGGTTTTTTTGCTTCATTGGCGATTAACTTGGATTATTTCATTCTTTCTCGCGTTTACTCCCATTTTTGTAGAGTTCCTTGGCAATTACAATTGTATATTCCATTCTTTCTCCCGTTTATTACCGCTTTTTTATATTATGCTTGGCGAAAATCCTCTTTTATTCCTTCTTTTTCAGAACTTTCTTACAATTTTGGTCTTCCATTGCGAATTACTTCTTTTATTTTATTCTTTCTTGCGTTTAAAATCGTATTTTCGATCATTTTTTGCAAATACCTTGATTATTCTTCCATGATTCGCGTTTACTCCAGCTTTTCCGGCCATTATTGGCTTTGAATCTCTTATATGCCATCCTTTCTTGAGTTTTCTACAGATTTTCTGTCTTCTTTGGCAAATTACCTCGTTTATTTCATTCTTTCTTGCGTTTTTTTCAATGTTTTTCGGCCTTTCTTGTCAAATCAACAAAGATTTATTTTCGTTTTTTGCGTTTAATCTCGGTTTTTTTTGCTTCATTGGCGATAAACATTGATTATTTCATTCTTTCTCGCGTTTACTTCCATTTTTTCAGTCTTCCTTGGCAATTATAATTGTTTATTCCATTCTTTCTCCCGTTTATTACCGCTTTTTTATATTATGCTTGGCGAAAATCCTCTTCTATTCCTTCTTTTTCAGCACTTTCTTACGATTTTGGTCTTCCATTGCGAATTACTTCTTTTATTCTATTCTTTCTTGCGTTTAAAATCGTTTTTTCGATCATTTTTGGCAAATACCTTGATTATTCTTCCATGATTCGCGTTTACTCCAGCTTTTCCTGCCATTATTGGCTTTGATTCTCTTTTATTCCATCCTTTTATGCGTTTTTACAGATTTTCTGACTTCTTTGGCAAATTACCTCGTTTATTTCATTCTTTCTTGCGTTTTATCAATGTTTTAGGCCTTTCTTGGCAATCAACAAAGTTTTACCTTCAATTTAAGCGTTTAATTCCGGTTTTTTTTAATCCTTGGCGATTAACTTGTATTATTTCATTCTTTCTCGCGTTTACTCCCATTTTTTCTGTCTTCCTTGACTATTATCATTGTTTCTTCCATTCTTTCTCCCGTTTATTACCGCTTTTTTATATTATGCTTGGCGAAAATCCTCTTTTATTCCTTCTTTTTCAGCACTTTCTTACGATTTTCAGTCTTCCATTGCGAATTACCTCTTTTATTCTATTCTTTCTTGCGTTTAAAATCGTTTTTTCCATCATTTTTGGCATATACCTTGTTTATTCTATTCTGATTCGCGTTTACTTCAGCTTTACCGGCCATTATTGGCTTTGATTCTCTTTTATTCCATCCTTTTATGCGTTTTTACAGATTTTCTGACTTCTTTGGCAAATTACCTCGTTTATTTCATTCTTTCTTGCGTTTTATCAATGTTTTAGGCCTTTCTTGGCAATCAACAAAGTTTTACCTTCGTTTTTCTCGTTTAACGCCGGTTATTTTGCTTCCTTGGCTATTAACTTGGAATATTTCATTCTTTCTCGCGTGTACTCCCATTTTTTCTGTCTTCCTTGACAATTATCATTGTTTATTCCATTTCTTCTCCCGTTTATTACCGTTTTTTCGCATATGCTTGGCAAAAATCCTCTTCTATTTCCACTTTTTCAGCACTTTCTTACGATTTTCATTCTTCCATTGCGAATTACCTTTTTATTCTACTCTTTCTTGCGTTTAATATCGTATTTTTGATCATTTTTGGCAAATACCTTGATTATTCTTCCATGATTTGCGTTTACTCCAGCTTTTCCTGCCATTATTGGTTTTGATTCTCTTTTATTCCATCCTTTCTTGCGTTTTTCCAGATTTTCTGTCTTCTTTGGCAAATTACCTTGTTTATTTCATTCTTTCTTGCGTTTTCTCAATGTTTTTTGGCTTTTCTTGGCAATCAACATAGTTTTATTTTCGTTTTTTGCGTTTAATCTCGTTTTTTTTTGCTTCATTGGCGATAAACATGGATTATTTCATTCTTTCTCGCGTTTACTCCCATTTTTGTAGTGTTCCTTGGCTAATATAATTGTTTATTCCATTCTTTCTCCCGTTTATTACAGCTTTTTTATATTATGCTTGGCGAAAATCCTCTTTTATTCCTTCTTTTTCAGCACTTTCTTACGATTTTCGTCTTCCATTGCGAATTACTTCTTTTATACTATTCTTTCTTGCGTTTAAAATCGTATTTTCGATCATTTTTTTTAAATACCTTGATTATTCTTCCATGATTCGCGTTCACTCCAGCTTTTCCGGCCATTATTGGCTTCTGAATCGCTTATATGCCATCCTTTCTTGAGTTTTCCCTAGATTTTCTGTCTTCTTTGGCAAATTACCTCGTTAATTTCATTCTTCTTGCGTTTTCTAAATGTTTTAGGCCTTTCTTGGCAATCAACAAAGTTCAACCTTCGTTTTTTGCGTTTAATCCTGGTTTTTTTGCTTCATTGGCGATTAACTTGGATTATTTCATTCTTTCTCGCGTTTACTACCATTTTTTCAGTGTTCCTTGGCAATTATAATTGTTTATTCCATTTTTTCACCCGTTTATTACCGCTTTTTTATATTAAGCTTGGCGAAAATCCTTTTCTATTCCTTCTTTTTCAGCACTTTCTTACGATTTTCGTCTTCCATTGCGAATTACTTCATTTATTCTATTCTTTCTTGCGTTTAAAATCGTATTTTCGATCATTATTTGCAAATACCTTGATTATTCTTCCATGATTCGCGTTTACTCCAGCTTTTCCGGCCATTATTGGCTTTGAATCTCTTATATGCTATCCTTTCTTGAGTTTACTCCAGATTTTCTGTCTTCTTTGGCAAATTACCTCGTTTATTTCAATCTTTCTTGCGTTTTCTAAATGTTTTAGGCCTTTCTTGGCAATCAACAAAGTTCAACCTTCGTTTTTTGCGTTTAATCCTGGTTTTTTTGCTTCATTGGCGATTAACTTGGATTATTTCATTCTTTCTCGCGTTTATTCCCATTTTTGTAGAGTTCCTTGGCAATTACAATTGTATATTCCATTCTTTCTCCCGTTTATTACCGCTTTTTTATATTATGCTTGGCGAAAATCCTCTTTTATTCCTTCTTTTTCAGAACTTTCTTACAATTTTGGTCTTCCATTGCGAATTACTTCTTTTATTTTATTCTTTCTTGCGTTTAAAATCGTATTTTCGATCATTTTTTGCAAATACCTTGATTATTCTTCCATGATTCGCGTTTACTCCAGCTTTTCCGGCCATTATTGGCTTTGAATCTCTTATATGCCATCCTTTCTTGAGTTTTCTACAGATTTTCTGTCTTCTTTGGCAAATTACCTCGTTTATTTCATTCTTTCTTGCGTTTTTTCAATGTTTTTCGGCCTTTCTTGTCAAATCAACAAAGATTTATTTTCGTTTTTTGCGTTTAATCTCGGTTTTTTTGCTTCATTGGCGATAAACATTGATTATTTCATTCTTTCTCGCGTTTACTTCCATTTTTTCAGTCTTCCTTGGCAATTATAATTGTTTATTCCATTCTTTCTCCCGTTTATTACCGCTTTTTTATATTATGCTTGGCGAAAATCCTCTTTTATTCCTTCTTTTTCAGCACTTTCTTACGATTTTCAGTCTTCCATTGCGAATTACCTCTTTTATTCTATTCTTTCTTGCGTTTAAAATCGTTTTTTCCATCATTTTTGGCATATACCTTGTTTATTCTATTCTGATTTCGCGTTTACTTCAGCTTTACCGGCCATTATTGGCTTTGATTCTCTTTTATTCCATCCTTTTATGCGTTTTTACAGATTTTCTGACTTCTTTGGCAAATTACCTCGTTTATTTCATTCTTTCTTGCGTTTTATCAATGTTTTAGGCCTTTCTTGGCAATCAACAAAGTTTTACCTTCGTTTTTCTCGTTTAACGCCGGTTATTTTGCTTCCTTGGCTATTAACTTGGAATATTTCATTCTTTCTCGCGTGTACTCCCATTTTTTCTGTCTTCCTTGACAATTATCATTGTTTATTCCATTTCTTCTCCCGTTTATTACAGTTTTTTCGCATATGCTTGGCAAAAATCCTCTTCTATTTCCACTTTTTCAGCACTTTCTTACGATTTTCATTCTTCCATTGCGAATTACCTTTTTATTCTACTCTTTCTTGCGTTTAATATCGTATTTTTGATCATTTTTGGCAAATACCTTGATTATTCTTCCATGATTTGCGTTTACTCCAGCTTTTCCTGCCATTATTGGTTTTTGATTCTCTTTTATTCCATCCTTTCTTGCGTTTTTCCAGATTTTTTGTCTTCTTTGGCAAATTACCTTGTTTATTTCATTCTTTCTTGCGTTTTCTCAATGTTTTTTGGCTTTTCTTGGCAATCAACATAGTTTTATTTTCGTTTTTTTGCGTTTAATCTCGTTTTTTTTTGCTTCATTGGCGATAAACATGGATTATTTCATTCTTTCTCGCGTTTACTCCCATTTTTGTAGTGTTCCTTGGCTAATATAATTGTTTATTCCATTCTTTCTCCCGTTTATTACAGCTTTTTTATATTATGCTTGGCGAAAATCCTCTTTTATTCCTTCTTTTTCAGCACTTTCTTACGATTTTCGTCTTCCATTGCGAATTACTTCTTTTATACTATTCTTTCTTGCTTTTAAAATGGTATTTTCGATCATTTTTTTTAAATACCTTGATTATTCTTCCATGATTCGCGTTCACTCCAGCTTTTCCGGCCATTATTGGCTTCTGAATCGCTTATATGCCATCCTTTCTTGAGTTTTCCCCAGATTTTCTGTCTTCTTTGGCAAATTACCTCGTTAATTTCATTCTTCTTGCGTTTTCTAAATGTTTTAGGCCTTTCTTGGCAATCAACAAAGTTCAACCTTCGTTTTTTGCGTTTAATCCTGGTTTTTTTGCTTCATTGGCGATTAACTTGGATTATTTCATTCTTTCTCGCGTTTACTACCATTTTTTCAGTGTTCCTTGGCAATTTATAATTGTTTATTCCATTTTTTCACCCGTTTATTACCGCTTTTTTATATTATGCTTGGCGAAAATCCTTTTCTATTCCTTCTTTTTCAGCACTTTCTTACGATTTTCGTCTTCCATTGCGAATTACTTCATTTATTCTATTCTTTCTTGCGTTTAAAATCGTATTTTCGATCATTATTTGCAAATACCTTGATTATTCTTCCATGATTCGCGTTTACTCCAGCTTTTCCGGCCATTATTGGCTTTGAATCGCTTATATGCTATCCTTTCTTGAGTTTACTCCAGATTTTCTGTCTTCTTTGGCAAATTACCTCGTTTATTTCAATCTTTCTTGCGTTTTCTAAATGTTTTAGGCCTTTCTTGGCAATCAACAAAGTTCAACCTTCGTTTTTTGCGTTTAATCCTGGTTTTTTTGCTTCATTGGCGATTAACTTGGATTATTTCATTCTTTCTCGCGTTTACTCCCATTTTTGTAGAGTTCCTTGGCAATTACAATTGTATATTCCATTCTTTCTCCCGTTTATTACCGCTTTTTTATATTATGCTTGGCGAAAATCCTCTTTTATTCCTTCTTTTTCAGAACTTTCTTACAATTTTGGTCTTCCATTGCGAATTACTTCTTTTATTTTATTCTTTCTTGCGTTTAAAATCGTATTTTCGATCATTTTTTGCAAATACCTTGATTATTCTTCCATGATTCGCGTTTACTCCAGCTTTTCCGGCCATTATTGGCTTTGAATCTCTTATATGCCATCCTTTCTTGAGTTTTCTACAGATTTTCTGTCTTCTTTGGCAAATTACCTCGTTTATTTCATTCTTTCTTGCGTTTTTTCAATGTTTTTCGGCCTTTCTTGTCAAATCAACAAAGATTTATTTTCGTTTTTTGCGTTTAATCTCGGTTTTTTTGCTTCATTGGCGATTAACTTGGATTATTTCATTCTTTCTCGCGTTTACTCCCATTTTTGTAGAGTTCCTTGGCAATTACAATTGTATATTCCATTCTTTCTCCCGTTTATTACCGCTTTTTTATATTATGCTTGGCGAAAATCCTCTTTTATTCCTTCTTTTTCAGCACTTTCTTACGATTTTCAGTCTTCCATTGCGAATTACCTCTTTTATTCTATTCTTTCTTGCGTTTAAAATCGTTTTTTCCATCATTTTTGGCATATACCTTGTTTATTCTATTCTGATTCGCGTTTACTTCAGCTTTACCGGCCATTATTGGCTTTGATTCTCTTTTATTCCATCCTTTTATGCGTTTTTACAGATTTTCTGACTTCTTTGGCAAATTACCTCGTTTATTTCATTCTTTCTTGCGTTTTATCAATGTTTTAGGCCTTTCTTGGCAATCAACAAAGTTTTACCTTCGTTTTTCTCGTTTAACGCCGGTTATTTTGCTTCCTTGGCTATTAACTTGGAATATTTCATTCTTTCTCGCGTGTACTCCCATTTTTTCTGTCTTCCTTGACAATTATCATTGTTTATTCCATTTCTTCTCCCGTTTATTACCGTTTTTTTCGCATATGCTTGGCAAAAATCCTCTTCTATTTCCACTTTTTCAGCACTTTCTTACGATTTTCATTCTTCCATTGCGAATTACCTTTTTATTCTACTCTTTCTTGCGTTTAATATCGTATTTTTGATCATTTTTGGCAAATACCTTGATTATTCTTCCATGATTTGCGTTTACTCCAGCTTTTCCTGCCATTATTGGTTTTGATTCTCTTTTATTCCATCCTTTCTTGCGTTTTTCCAGATTTTCTGTCTTCTTTGGCAAATTACCTTGTTTATTTCATTCTTTCTTGCGTTTTCTCAATGTTTTTTGGCTTTTTCTTGGCAATCAACATAGTTTTATTTTCGTTTTTTGCGTTTAATCTCGTTTTTTTTTGCTTCATTGGCGATAAACATGGATTATTTCATTCTTTCTCGCGTTTACTCCCATTTTTGTAGTGTTCCTTGGCTAATATAATTGTTTATTCCATTCTTTCTCCCGTTTATTACAGCTTTTTTATATTATGCTTGGCGAAAATCCTCTTTTATTCCTTCTTTTTCAGCACTTTCTTACGATTTTCGTCTTCCATTGCGAATTACTTCTTTTATACTATTCTTTCTTGCTTTTTAAAATGGTATTTTCGATCATTTTTTTTAAATACCTTGATTATTCTTCCATGATTCGCGTTCACTCCAGCTTTTCCGGCCATTATTGGCTTCTGAATCGCTTATATGCCATCCTTTCTTGAGTTTTCCCCAGATTTTCTGTCTTCTTTGGCAAATTACCTCGTTAATTTCATTCTTCTTGCGTTTTCTAAATGTTTTAGGCCTTTCTTGGCAATCAACAAAGTTCAACCTTCGTTTTTTGCGTTTAATCCTGGTTTTTTTGCTTCATTGGCGATTAACTTGGATTATTTCATTCTTTCTCGCGTTTACTACCATTTTTTCAGTGTTCCTTGGCAATATAATTGTTTATTCCATTTTTTCACCCGTTTATTACCGCTTTTTTTATATTATGCTTGGCGAAAATCCTTTTCTATTCCTTCTTTTTCAGCACTTTCTTACGATTTTCGTCTTCCATTGCGAATTACTTCATTTATTCTATTCTTTCTTGCGTTTAAAATCGTATTTTCGATCATTATTTGCAAATACCTTGATTATTCTTCCATGATTCGCGTTTACTCCAGCTTTTCCGGCCATTATTGGCTTTGAATCGCTTATATGCTATCCTTTCTTGAGTTTACTCCAGATTTTCTGTCTTCTTTGGCAAATTACCTCGTTTATTTCAATCTTTCTTGCGTTTTCTAAATGTTTTAGGCCTTTCTTGGCAATCAACAAAGTTCAACCTTCGTTTTTTTGCGTTTAATCCTGGTTTTTTTTGCTTCATTGGCGATTAACTTGGATTATTTCATTCTTTCTCGCGTTTACTCCCATTTTTGTAGAGTTCCTTGGCAATTACAATTGTATATTCCATTCTTTCTCCGTTTATTACCGCTTTTTTATATTATGCTTGGCGAAAATCCTCTTTTATTCCTTCTTTTTCAGAACTTTCTTACAATTTTGGTCTTCCATTGCGAATTACTTCTTTTATTTTATTCTTTCTTGCGTTTAAAATCGTATTTTCGATCATTTTTTGCAAATACCTTGATTATTCTTCCATGATTCGCGTTTACTCCAGCTTTTCCGGCCATTATTGGCTTTGAATCTCTTATATGCCATCCTTTCTTGAGTTTTCTACAGATTTTCTGTCTTCTTTGGCAAATTACCCTCGTTTATTTCATTCTTTCTTGCGTTTTTTTCAATGTTTTTCGGCCTTTCTTGTCAAATCAACAAAGATTTATTTTCGTTTTTTGCGTTTAATCTCGGTTTTTTTGCTTCATTGGCGATAAACATTGATTATTTCATTCTTTCTCGCGTTTACTTCCATTTTTTCAGTCTTCCTTGGCAATTATAATTGTTTATTCCATTCTTTCTCCCGTTTATTACCGCTTTTTTATATTATGCTTGGCGAAAATCCTCTTCTATTCCTTCTTTTTCAGCACTTTCTTACGATTTTGGTCTTCCATTGCGAATTACTTCTTTTATTCTATTCTTTCTTGCGTTTAAAATCGTTTTTTCGATCATTTTTGGCAAATACCTTGATTATTCTTCCATGATTCGCGTTTACTCCAGCTTTTCCTGCCATTATTGGCTTTGATTCTCTTTTATTCCATCCTTTTATGCGTTTTTACAGATTTTCTGACTTCTTTGGCAAATTACCCTCGTTTATTTCATTCTTTCTTGCGTTTTATCAATGTTTTAGGCCTTTCTTGGCAATCAACAAAGATTTAAATTCAATTTAAGCGTTTAATCCCGGTTTTTTTTAATCCTTGGCGATTAACTTGTATTATTTCATTCTTTCTCGCGTTTACTCCCATTTTTGTAGAGTTCCTTGGCAATTACAATTGTATATTCCATTCTTTCTCCCGTTTATTACCGCTTTTTTATATTATGCTTGGCGAAAATCCTCTTTTATTCCTTCTTTTTCAGCACTTTCTTACGATTTTCAGTCTTCCATTGCGAATTACCTCTTTTATTCTATTCTTTCTTGCGTTTAAAATCGTTTTTTCCATCATTTTTGGCATATACCTTGTTTATTCTATTCTGATTCGCGTTTACTTCAGCTTTACCGGCCATTATTGGCTTTGATTCTCTTTTATTCCATCCTTTTATGCGTTTTTACAGATTTTCTGACTTCTTTGGCAAATTACCTCGTTTATTTCATTCTTTCTTGCGTTTTATCAATGTTTTAGGCCTTTCTTGGCAATCAACAAAGTTTTACCTTCGTTTTTCTCGTTTAACGCCGGTTATTTTGCTTCCTTGGCTATTAACTTGGAATATTTCATTCTTTCTCGCGTGTACTCCCCATTTTTTCTGTCTTCCTTGACAATTATCATTGTTTATTCCATTTCTTCTCCCGTTTATTACCGTTTTTTTCGCATATGCTTGGCAAAAATCCTCTTCTATTTCCACTTTTTCAGCACTTTCTTACGATTTTCATTCTTCCATTGCGAATTACCTTTTTATTCTACTCTTTCTTGCGTTTAATATCGTATTTTTGATCATTTTTGGCAAATACCTTGATTATTCTTCCATGATTTGCGTTTACTCCAGCTTTTCCTGCCATTATTGGTTTTGATTCTCTTTTATTCCATCCTTTCTTGCGTTTTTCCAGATTTTCTGTCTTCTTTGGCAAATTACCTTGTTTATTTCATTCTTTCTTGCGTTTTCTCAATGTTTTTTGGCTTTTCTTGGCAATCAACATAGTTTTATTTTCGTTTTTTGCGTTTAATCTCGTTTTTTTTGCTTCATTGGCGATAAACATGGATTATTTCATTCTTTCTCGCGTTTACTCCCATTTTTGTAGTGTTCCTTGGCTAATATAATTGTTTATTCCATTCTTTCTCCCGTTTATGACAGCTTTTTTATATTATGCTTGGCGAAAATCCTCTTTTATTCCTTCTTTTTCAGCACTTTCTTACGATTTTCGTCTTCCATTGCGAATTACTTCTTTTATACTATTCTTTCTTGCTTTTAAAATGGTATTTTCGATCATTTTTTTTAAATACCTTGATTATTCTTCCATGATTCGCGTTCACTCCAGCTTTTCCGGCCATTATTGGCTTCTGAATCGCTTATATGCCATCCTTTCTTGAGTTTTCCCCAGATTTTCTGTCTTCTTTGGCAAATTACCTCGTTAATTTCATTCTTCTTGCGTTTTCTAAATGTTTTAGGCCTTTCTTGGCAATCAACAAAGTTCAACCTTCGTTTTTTGCGTTTAATCCTGGTTTTTTTTGCTTCATTGGCGATTAACTTGGATTATTTCATTCTTTCTCGCGTTTACTACCATTTTTTCAGTGTTCCTTGGCAATTATAATTGTTTATTCCATTTTTTCACCCGTTTATTACCGCTTTTTTATATTATGCTTGGCGAAAATCCTTTTCTATTCCTTCTTTTTCAGCACTTTCTTACGATTTTCGTCTTCCATTGCGAATTACTTCATTTATTCTATTCTTTCTTGCGTTTAAAATCGTATTTTCGATCATTATTTGCAAATACCTTGATTATTCTTCCATGATTCGCGTTTACTCCAGCTTTTCCGGCCATTATTGGCTTTGAATCGCTTATATGCTATCCTTTCTTGAGTTTACTCCAGATTTTCTGTCTTCTTTGGCAAATTACCTCGTTTATTTCAATCTTTCTTGCGTTTTCTAAATGTTTTAGGCCTTTCTTGGCAATCAACAAAGTTCAACCTTCGTTTTTTGCGTTTAATCCTGGTTTTTTTGCTTCATTGGCGATTAACTTGGATTATTTCATTCTTTCTCGCGTTTACTCCCATTTTTGTAGAGTTCCTTGGCAATTACAATTGTATATTCCATTCTTTCTCCCGTTTATTACCGCTTTTTTATATTATGCTTGGCGAAAATCCTCTTTTATTCCTTCTTTTTCAGAACTTTCTTACAATTTTGGTCTTCCATTGCGAATTACTTCTTTTATTTTATTCTTTCTTGCGTTTAAAATCGTATTTTCGATCATTTTTTGCAAATACCTTGATTATTCTTCCATGATTCGCGTTTACTCCAGCTTTTCCGGCCATTATTGGCTTTGAATCTCTTATATGCCATCCTTTCTTGAGTTTTCTACAGATTTTCTGTCTTCTTTGGCAAATTACCTCGTTTATTTCATTCTTTCTTGCGTTTTTTCAATGTTTTTCGGCCTTTCTTGTCAAATCAACAAAGATTTATTTTCGTTTTTTGCGTTTAATCTCGGTTTTTTTGCTTCATTGGCGATAAACATTGATTATTTCATTCTTTCTCGCGTTTACTTCCATTTTTTCAGTCTTCCTTGGCAATTATAATTGTTTATTCCATTCTTTCTCCCGTTTATTACCGCTTTTTTATATTATGCTTGGCGAAAATCCTCTTCTATTCCTTCTTTTTCAGCACTTTCTTACGATTTTGGTCTTCCATTGCGAATTACTTCTTTTATTCTATTCTTTCTTGCGTTTAAAATCGTTTTTTCGATCATTTTTGGCAAATACCTTGATTATTCTTCCATGATTCGCGTTTACTCCAGCTTTTCCTGCCATTATTGGCTTTGATTCTCTTTTATTCCATCCTTTTATGCGTTTTTACAGATTTTCTGACTTCTTTGGCAAATTACCTCGTTTATTTCATTCTTTCTTGCGTTTTATCAATGTTTTAGGCCTTTCTTGGCAATCAACAAAGATTTAAATTCAATTTAAGCGTTTAATCCCGGTTTTTTTTAATCCTTGGCGATTAACTTGTATTATTTCATTCTTTCTCGCGTTTACTCCCATTTTTTCTGTCTTCCTTGACTATTATCATTGTTTCTTCCATTCTTTCTCCCGTTTATTACCGCTTTTTTATATTATGCTTGGCGAAAATCCTCTTTTATTCCTTCTTTTTCAGCACTTTCTTACGATTTTCAGTCTTCCATTGCGAATTACCTCTTTTATTCTATTCTTTCTTGCGTTTAAAATCGTTTTTTTCCATCATTTTTGGCATATACCTTGTTTATTCTATTCTGATTCGCGTTTACTTCAGCTTTACCGGCCATTATTGGCTTTGATTCTCTTTTATTCCATCCTTTTATGCGTTTTTACAGATTTTCTGACTTCTTTGGCAAATTACCTCGTTTATTTCATTCTTTCTTGCGTTTTATCAATGTTTTAGGCCTTTCTTGGCAATCAACAAAGTTTTACCTTCGTTTTTCTCGTTTAAACGCCGGTTATTTTGCTTCCTTGGCTATTAACTTGGAATATTTCATTCTTTCTCGCGTGTACTCCCATTTTTTCTGTCTTCCTTGACAATTATCATTGTTTATTCCATTTCTTCTCCCGTTTATTACCGTTTTTTTCGCATATGCTTGGCAAAAATCCTCTTCTATTTCCACTTTTTCAGCACTTTCTTACGATTTTCATTCTTCCATTGCGAATTACCTTTTTATTCTACTCTTTCTTGCGTTTAATATCGTATTTTTGATCATTTTTGGCAAATACCTTGATTATTCTTCCATGATTTGCGTTTACTCCAGCTTTTCCTGCCATTATTGGTTTTGATTCTCTTTTATTCCATCCTTTCTTGCGTTTTTCCAGATTTTCTGTCTTCTTTGGCAAATTACCTTGTTTATTTCATTCTTTCTTGCGTTTTCTCAATGTTTTTTGGCTTTTCTTGGCAATCAACATAGTTTTATTTTCGTTTTTTGCGTTTAATCTCGTTTTTTTTGCTTCATTGGCGATAAACATGGATTATTTCATTCTTTCTCGCGTTTACTCCCATTTTTGTAGTGTTCCTTGGCTAATATAATTGTTTATTCCATTCTTTCTCCCGTTTATTACAGCTTTTTTATATTATGCTTGGCGAAAATCCTCTTTTATTCCTTCTTTTTCAGCACTTTCTTACGATTTTCGTCTTCCATTGCGAATTACTTCTTTTATACTATTCTTTCTTGCTTTTAAAATCGTATTTTCGATCATTTTTTTTAAATACCTTGATTATTCTTCCATGATTCGCGTTCACCTCCAGCTTTTCCGGCCATTATTGGCTTCTGAATCGCTTATATGCCATCCTTTCTTGAGTTTTCCCTAGATTTTCTGTCTTCTTTGGCAAATTACCTCGTTAATTTCATTCTTCTTGCGTTTTCTAAATGTTTTAGGCCTTTCTTGGCAATCAACAAAGTTCAACCTTCGTTTTTTTGCGTTTAATCCTGGTTTTTTTGCTTCATTGGCGATTAACTTGGATTATTTCATTCTTTCTCGCGTTTACTACCATTTTTTCAGTGTTCCTTGGCAATTATAATTGTTTATTCCATTTTTTCACCCGTTTATTACCGCTTTTTTATATTAAGCTTGGCGAAAATCCTTTTCTATTCCTTCTTTTTCAGCACTTTCTTACGATTTTCGTCTTCCATTGTACTTCATTTATTCTATTCTTTCTTGCGTTTAAAATCGTATTTTCGATCATTATTTGCAAATACCTTGATTATTCTTCCATGATTCGCGTTTACTCCAGCTTTTCCGGCCATTATTGGCTTTGAATCTCTTATATGCTATCCTTTCTTGAGTTTACTCCAGATTTTCTGTCTTCTTTGGCAAATTACCTCGTTTATTTCAATCTTTCTTGCGTTTTCTAAATGTTTTAGGCCTTTCTTGGCAATCAACAAAGTTCAACCTTCGTTTTTTGCGTTTAATCCTGGTTTTTTTGCTTCATTGGCGATTAACTTGGATTATTTCATTCTTTCTCGCGTTTACTCCCATTTTTGTAGAGTTCCTTGGCAATTACAATTGTATATTCCATTCTTTCTCCCGTTTATTACCGCTTTTTTATATTATGCTTGGCGAAAATCCTCTTTTATTCCTTCTTTTTCAGAACTTTCTTACAATTTTGGTCTTCCATTGCGAATTACTTCTTTTATTTTATTCTTTCTTGCGTTTAAAATCGTATTTTCGATCATTTTTTGCAAATACCTTGATTATTCTTCCATGATTCGCGTTTACTCCAGCTTTTCCGGCCATTATTGGCTTTGAATCTGTTATATGCCATCCTTTCTTGAGTTTTCTACAGATTTTCTGTCTTCTTTGGCAAATTACCTCGTTTATTTCATTCTTTCTTGCGTTTTTTTCAATGTTTTTCGGCCTTTCTTGTCAAATCAACAAAGATTTATTTTCGTTTTTTGCGTTTAATCTCGGTTTTTTTGCTTCATTGGCGATAAACATTGATTATTTCATTCTTTCTCGCGTTTACTTCCATTTTTTCAGTCTTCCTTGGCAATTATAATTGTTTATTCCATTCTTTCTCCCGTTTATTACCGCTTTTTTATATTATGCTTGGCGAAAATCCTCTTTTATTCCTTCTTTTTCAGCACTTTCTTACGATTTTCAGTCTTCCATTGCGAATTACCTCTTTTATTCTATTCTTTCTTGCGTTTAAAATCGTTTTTTCCATCATTTTTGGCATATACCTTGTTTATTCTATTCTGATTCGCGTTTACTTCAGCTTTACCGGCCATTATTGGCTTTGATTCTCTTTTATTCCATCCTTTTATGCGTTTTTACAGATTTTCTGACTTCTTTGGCAAATTACCTCGTTTATTTCATTCTTTCTTGCGTTTTATCAATGTTTTAGGCCTTTCTTGGCAATCAACAAAGTTTTACCTTCGTTTTTCTCGTTTAACGCCGGTTATTTTGCTTCCTTGGCTATTAACTTGGAATATTTCATTCTTTCTCGCGTGTACTCCCATTTTTTCTGTCTTCCTTGACAAT